>CM038221.1:191682328-192282328 GCA_021442155.1 Cymbidium sinense
GAAAGAGGATTATACCTCTTGGTTGTGAATATTTGAATAGAACAAACTTGCCCCATGGATATCTTTGCTTCGGAACAAAGTAATTAGAATTTGACTCGGTCAACTGGAATCTGTATTATCCATATGGGAGATCTTCCAATTGAGGAGATCCATCGATCTGCAACAAAGAGAAAGGTCTATCTATCTTCTTTAGTTATTCAATAAAATCAATGATTCATTATTAGAGCAGATAGCAAACAACCATTTCAGTGGATATGCGTATTTTTCAATGTATTTACATGGTTTCATTAGTAGAAATTATTTGATGTAGCGAGTAATAGGCTCTTTCACTATTCAAGGATTCTTGTTTAGGCAGTTCATATCATCCACACATAGTGATCTAAGATTTCAATTCTTCCATGGAGATAAGGCCAAAAAGATGGAAGAAATAAGTGTTTCCACGACTCTACCATTCGACCAATTATGTTCCACTTAATCCCCTTTTCATGAGCACATATCTTTACGGCTAAGGGAAGGGGAATCTTTCTCCTATTACATGAATCAAATGTTTCATTTCATCCGGGAAAATCCATCTCTTTCTCAACAATATCTTTGTCATCTGATCCAATAGTGTTCCGTTAGATAGGAAAAATTTGATAAATACTGATAACTCTCGGATAGAGTATTAGAACAAAAGAGCCATTAGATAATGAACTATTGGTTCTAAGATGGTGATGAATCAACAATTCAAGTGCTTTTCTTACATATTCTTGATGAACCGACATTTATATATAGATGTAAGAGGATTTGTTTGGGAAGCAATAAGCCCCTTTGACATCTCTTCATCTGCAAAGAATTCTTGATATGAAAACATAGAGATAGAGGGCTGATCTTTGAATAGGGAAAAGAATGGATCCACATGGTCCCAAATGAATTGGCTTGGTCAAAAAAGCCTTATTCTTTGGAAGATCTATCTCGTGTCTGGTACTGTATGGTTCCACTCTGCAAGAACTCTAAATCATTCTCTTGAAGCTCATCCTATTTATGATAAATGATCCATTTGCCCTGAAATGACCTAATATAATAGGGAAATCCCAATTCAGTGGGCCTTTTGATACAATCAAATAGATTTCCACAAAGGTGCCATATTCTAGAGCCCAAACTATGTGATCGAATAAATCCTCTTTTATCTGTTGCGGATCGAGGGCCCTTCCCCTTCTTCAAACTCCAATTTGTATTTCTCATATAGAAATCCCTGATCAATGATAGAACAAGATCCATTTGCATAATATCTAACTGATTGCTTGGTTTAGACTGAAGAAATAATGTCACTCTATTATTATCAAACTGACCACAATATTTTTCTATTTGGGAGGATCCCAGAGTCAGAGCGCCTTCTACTCCTAATAGTAAAAATAGTAATAGGCCATGAACTAGATCAAAATCATTCTCAAGGAATCCATAAGAAGTGATCTAATTTTTTTCATCGTGTCTGGATGAGGACCAAAGATCTTGAGCGATCGATCCTACAGAATAACTCAAAAGATAAAGAAGTATCGTGAATTTCTTCATGCTCATTCCAAGTTTGAAGTACCATTTGTACAAATAAGAATCCCCTACCTTACATGATTTCTTCTTCATATAGATAGATATATGATTACTTAGAAGTATATTTTGTGTAATAGCCTTTCCTATATGATAGAAAATGATCCCATGATCCTGAACCGATCTTATGTGGGATCAAAAATCCTAAGTTTTTCTATGAAGAGTTGATCTAATTGTATTAGTTTCTATAATGGATTTCTTCTGTGTAATACTAATTGATAGGGCCTCATTGATAAGTGCTACAAGATCTCACGCATTGGAACCCATGGTTATGGACCCAATGCTAGTATGGAACATCTTTTTTCGTGAAATCCCCTAGTATATGAAAGAATAAAAAGTGCTTTCGTTGTTGTGGAAGAAGAAGCGTTCGTATCTTAATGCATGTATTGAATTTATTCGGAGCTATTAGAGCAGGATCCACTTTTTGGGAAATATGAGTCAAACCAATAACAAGAATCTTTCCAGTGGAACATCTTTCATAATCCCTGGAGAGATAGCTCTCTAATAGACCGAGGGATAAGTAATTCGACTCATTCACATGCAGATCATAAATGTTTGGAATCTATATTATGTAAGGAGAATTACTTTTGCTAATTTGAATTGAAAGGTTATATCAAATCGGTCTATTTTTGGCATCATATACATAGTTAGCACATTAATCATAGTTAGCAGCTCCGTATCAATATCAAGATCATCATCACTATCATCAATATTGTCACTATCATCAATATTGATATCATCAATAAAATAACCTTTAGGCTTGTCATCCAGGAACTTGTTCGGAAATATCATAATGAAAGGAACATAGGAGTTTGTCGCTAGGTATTTGACCAAACAAGATCGCCCAGCCTATAGAACCTATCACTAAAAAACCTCTAGAAGGGGATAAAGGAAAAGGGTTTTCCATGAGGAGATGGGGAAGGGGAATGAAAATAGCCCCACACGAGGTTTGTGAATAAGTGATTGTCTGATAATGAGCAAGTAATATCCATTTTACTAAACAGGATCTATTGAACTCATAATTCGTCAGATCCTTTTGATGAATGTCCATGATCCCAAGAGTAGTAATTAATATTGACATAATAGAAGTAAGAGGATCAATCAAGTGTCCGAACTCTAATAAAAAATCATTATTGATGGTCCAAGACCATAGATATTGATAGGTCAAACTTCCATTTATTTGCTGAATAGATAGATTGACTGAAAACCACATAGCTATACTTAGTAATAAAACACTTAGGAAAGCCCACATATGATGAAGATCTTTTGTTGCTGTCAGAATAAGTAGAAGTACAAATCCTATTGACGTAGTAACTTGGAGCGAAAAAAGGGGTATTATCCATGCATATTTATATGTATATTCCATAAGAAAACAAATTATTCTTTTTTCTTATAATTATTCTGATTCACCAATTATTATCTCTTTATCTCTTTTAAAAAGAACAAAACAATAATAAAAAAAATACGAAACATATCAAATACAAAAATACAAATATTGGAATTATGACTTTTTGTTTTATTAAATATTTCAAATAAAAGTTGCAATTGGTTGGTCAAATATCAAATAATATGATCAAATAATTAGTCAAATGTATTACTTACATTATTTCAAATTTATTACTTACATTATTAATTAACTTAAAACTCTATAAAAGAAAGATATTTTTGAAATAAGAAATAATATGACATCATATGAGATTTTGAATAATTGGATTTTACCTTTACATTATATTCTTATTGTGTAATTTAGAGATATATGATATATTTCTATATTTAAGATAGAGTTATTAAATTTATATTAAAGTTCAGTTACAGATTTCTTTATCTCTTTCTATTTTTATTTTCTTATTTATTTTCTTTTATTCTTTTTTTTCTATTTATATGTTATGATATTATTATTGAGTCTTTTTTTTTTTTTGAAATTTATGGAATGACTTAAGTATAGATAATAACTAATAAAAAGAAATTTCTTTTGAATAATATATGTCTTTTCACATACAACGATAAAAATGAGTCACTTACCTTTTGAATGACAGTTCCAAAAAATGCACTTCTATGTCAAAAAAGCATATTCTTAGAAATCTTTGGAAAAAAGATCTTTAGAGGCAATAAAAGCTTTTTCTTTAGCTAAATCTATTTCCACCAGAAAGTCAAAGTTTTTTTGTGCAACAAAAAAAATGTCTTGGAAAAATCTTAATTGACATGCTTCAAAGAACTTCCTAATTTCCATTTTTGAATTGGAAGACAAATAATTAAATTTTATTAATGTATTGTAATTCACATCTCCTTTTTAGTTAGAACTAGGTAATATGAAAAATAAGAATCTTTTGTCTACTTGATTCAAAGTACACAATATTGTTTTTTTTATAGTCTTTCTATATTTCTATTATATTCTATTTATTGAAATTATTTTATTTCAATTATTGAAATTTATATTGATTGATATTAAATTTGTGAGATGGTTTTTTCTTTACTATGAATTGTGCTTTTCTATTTTGAAAAGCATACTACGATAGACAAGGAAGAATTTGAATATTTTATTATACTTTCTACTAAGGTGTTGGGTCTCAAAATCATTAGAAAAATTATGAATTTTATACCCTGACTAAGACTGAGACTTTTGAGGTCTGATTGTCGAGGATAAACAAGAATTAGGTTTCTAGTACAAAAAAATTGATTCTTAAAATTGAATCTACGAAGATGAAGATACTAATTAAATATTATTGATATTGAACATTTTCATATGAATGAAAATGCATCTTTCTTCATTGTTTCCTAAACCCTTTTGAATATCAATAATTCAACATGATTTCCTTATTATTATTTAAGGTAAGCAGCCATGGTGAAATTGATAGACACACTGCTCTTAGGAAGCAGTGTTAGAGCATCTCGGTTCGAGTCCGAGTGGCAGCATAAGGCATAAATAATAATTCTTATTAATTCTTAATATTAATATTATAGAATAATATAGACACAATAGATCTAATAGAATATAAAATATAGAAAATATTATATTTGAGATTCTATTTAATCCCCTCCCTAATTTTAATTATTTAAAAGGGAATCTTCTTTATGATATTTGTGATTTTAGAATATATATTAACTCATATTTCTTTTTCGATCATCTCAGTTGTGATTCTAATTCATTTGATGAACTTATTAGTCTACGGAATCAAAGGATTACGTAATTCGTAAGAAAAAGGGTTGATAGATACTTTTTTCTCTATAACAGGGTTTTTAGTTATTCGGTGGATTTCTTCAGGATATTTTCCTTTAAGTAATTTATACGAATCATTAATCTTCCTTTCATGGAGTTTATCCATTATTCATATGATTCTATATCTTGGGAATCATAAAAATGATTTAAGCATAATAATTGCACAAAGTGTTATTTTTACCCAAGGTTTTGCCACGTCAGGTCTTTCAACTGAAATGCATAAACCCGTAATATTAGTACCGCTCTACAATCTTGGTTAATAATGCATGATATGATGCTCTTGAGCTATCGACTTTTATGTAGATCGTTATTATTGGTTGCTCTTATAGTGATTACTTTTCAAAAAGGAATCGATTCTTTTTTGAAAAATAATAATTTTTTAAGTTTAAGCAATTCATTTTTCTGTGGTGACATGGAATATTTGAATGAAAAAAGAAAGTGTATTAAAAAGACTTATTTTCTCTCATTTCAAAATTTTTACAAATATCAATTAATTCAGTGTTTGGATTATTGGAGTTATCGTGTCATTAGTTTAGGATTTACCTTTTTAACCATATGCATTCTTTTTAGAGCAGCATGGGCTAATGAAGCATGGGGTTCATATTGGAATTGGGAGGTTCGTATTGGAATTGGGACCCTAAGAAAACTTAAGCATTTATTACTTGGACCATATTTGCAATTTATTTACATACTAGAAAAAAATTCAAAATTGCAAGATCAAGGTACAAATTCGACATTTGTAGCTTCTATAGGATTTCTCCTAATTTGGATACGCTATTTTGGGATTAATATATTATGAATCGGGTTCCATAGTTATGGTTCATTCCAATTACTATCTAATTGAATAAAATAAACTACATAAAGAATACAGAAAAAAATCATCTGATATGCAATGAAATTTTAGAAGTTTTGAGAACCTTTTAAATAGAAGAATTATTCAAATGGTTCTCAAAACTAAAAACTTTAGATGTATCTCATTAAAATTTTAATTCACCCTTCCTTTTTTTTTCATTGTAACAACGAAGAATCATTAAAATATGAAAGTCAAATAATTCTAAGACTTTCTTTTCAATTAATGAAATTCATTTCATTTAATATGAAATCTAAAAAAAGAATTAGTATCTATAAAAATAATTAGATTATAGAACTTGTACCTTGTCAACCAATAATGGGAGAATTACATTAGGATAAATACCAATTCCTATTATAGGTAGAAAGATACATATCAAAACAAATAGTTCTCATGGTCGAGAATAAAAAAATTCGAATTTGGAATATTGAATGGCTTGTATCCATAGAAAATATGACATAACATAGATAATAAAAAAATAGGAGTTAATATCATTCCAATTGCCATTACAAAAGTAATCAAATTTTTTGGCATGGAAATATATTTTGGGTTGGTAATTATTCCAAAAAAGACTAAGAATTCTGCAACAAAACCACTCATTCCTGGCAATGCAAGAGAAGCCATCGAGAAACTACTAAACATGGTAAAGATTTTTGGCATTGGGATAGATATCCCCCCATCTCTTCGAGATAAACAAAACATATTCTATCACAACTTGTTCCTGCAAAGAAAAAAGCGCAGCACAAATCAATCCATGAGAAAGTTTGTATAATGGCTCCATCAAGTCCCATGCCAGTTATAGAACCAATTCCTATAATTATGAAACCCATGTGAGATACGGAAGAATAAGCAACACATTTTTATAAATTATGTTGATCGAGAGAGGTTGAAGCTGTATAAATGATTTGTATATTATTCATACTATCACCAACCAGGGAGATAATCTAGAATGAGCATGAGCTAATAATTCCATATCGATCCGAATCAATCCATATGCTCCCATCTTTAATAAGATTCCAGCTAAAAGCATACATGTACTATAATGTGCTTCTCCATGGGTATCTAGTAACCATGTATGTAAGGGTATCATTGACGATTTGATAGCATAAGCAATAAGAAAACCAAAATATAGTATTATTTCTAATGCTGCAGGATACGATTGATTAACTAATTTTTCTAAATCTAATGTTGGTTCAATGGAAGCATATAAACCTATACCTAGAACTCCTATTAAGAGAAAAATGGAACCTCAATAGTGCACAAAATAAATTTTGTAGCCGAGTACAGCATTTTCCTTCCCACATGGATAAAAGTAAATAAATAGAAATTAATTCTAATTCCAACATGATTGAAAAAAGTAAAAGGCATCGAGAAGAAAATGATCGTATTTGGCCACTACATTGCTAACATCAATAAATAGAAAAATCATGGATTTCGAGTAACAGGCCAAGCTGCTAAAATAGCTAAAGTAGTGATAAATCCTATCACTAAAATGGGTCCTATGGAAAGTCCATCGATTCCCAGTCTCCAGTGAAAATAAAAAGATTGATCCATTTAGAATCCTCCTTCAATTGGGTTAATGGATTGTTCAATTTAAAATGATAACAAAATACATAGCTCATTAGAAGGAGCCCTAGTATACATATACATATAGTGTACCACCTATACGCCTTATTTCCCTTATGAGGGAAAAAGACAATTGAAGAAGGGAAAACAAGAAGTATTGTTAACCAAGGAAAATAACTCATGATAAAGACAAGATAAAATTAGACTAGAAAACCCGCGTTCGAGAAGAATAATATATTTTCTTTTCGATGGCTTTGTCAAAGAGGAATCAAGTGATTCAAGTGGAGTTTTTTGTCAAATATCAATAGAAAAGACCCATCCTGAGAGTTGTTTCATGCCATAAATAAACACAGACACTCAAAAAACCCGTTAGACAAGCGAATTCACATCTTTTACAACCTACACAATCTTCGGTTCTTGGGGCAAAAGCAATTTGCTTAGTTTACATCCATCCCAAGGTATCAATCCCAATACATCCGTGGGGCAAGCTCGAACACATTGGGTACATCCTATACATGTATCATAAATCTTTAATGCATGACGGGTCTATAAATTCCAATTTTGAACACAAAAAATTTTCAATTTGGTAAAATAAAAAAATAAAATAAATCATATATTTTTATTATAGACACCAGACGAATCAATGATTTATAAAAAATCTTAAGAATTAATTTATTTTTAATCTATTTATGATAAAGAGCCAAGATACTTTGATTTCCATTTCAATAACCATTAAATATGAGAATATGAGTTTATAAATTCAATTCATGTTAAGTTTACTATATATCTATATAGATATAGAAATCTAATATTTTAGAAATAGAATTGAATATAGAAATATAATTCAGGATATGATAATATATTATATATTAGATGAATACATTTATTATTAGGTTAGTGATAGAATAGGTTAGTAACTCTAAATCATAAATCTATATGAAAAAATATACGAAAATAAATAAGAAAATAAATAAGAAAATAATATTAATAGAATATAATAGAATATTATATTCTATTGAATTCTAATTCTATTAGATTCTATTTATTCTATTTAGAATATTTTAAAAGTCTTATTAAAATTCTTGTATTTTTATTTATATGAGAAAATAGAAGAATTATGACTTTTTGCATGCTAGAAAATCAGTTGCAGTAGAGTAAAAGTTTGCGCCTTAGCTTTGTTGTGGAATCCAGCACACACACACATAGATATTTGAAGAATTAATAATAAAACTCCATAATTTTTATGTGAAAAACCTCAAAGAGAAAAAAAAATCAGCTTTAGTAAAATCTTTCACTATGTATCTATTTCAGAATAAAAGTTTCTTGATAACGAGATTACAATTGTATATGAGAAGACCGATATGAGAATCAAAATCGCAACAAATGCCTATATAGCCATGGTTAGTTGTGACTTGCTAGTAGATGATGAACAACTAAGTCAACGACCGACGGTGACGGTCGGCAGTGACGATGATCGACGGAGATGGCCGGTGATGGTCGGCGGCGGCTATCGGTGATGGTAGTCTGTGGTGGTGACCGGCGGTGATGGCTGATGGCGGTGGCCGACGACGGTGGTTGGCGGCCGACGGGGGTGGTCGGCGATGTCGTGTGGTGGCACGACTATGCTTGGAGAATTTTCAAGCTTTAAAGCTCTCTCTCGCAGCCTCCCTCATGTGAAGAATGAGGGGCTATTTATAGATTAGAGGAGTGATATTTCTGTAAATACATGCAAAACCCAAACCAGTCCACTCCATGGGACGGCTCAAAATGATTCTTTTGATCATTTGATGTATTTTAAGTATTTGAATGCTCAAATGAAGTCAGAATTATGAGATCTTAGGCTTGTTAGATCTGGTTTGTCGAGATGCTCGATTTGACTATAAACACTCCATGTTTAAGTGCTATTTAGGGATTTAACTGATATCCCAAAGTTTTCAATGATATTTTAAGTGCTTGATCTCAACCAATTTCAACTTAGGATCAACTTGCTTTTAACATCAAGATTTGTACTTCGACTAGTGGTATTTTAAGTGCCATATCATGACTAATTATTCAGCAAATTTGATTGATTGATATGAGTTGATTTTCTGTTATGATGGATCGACGAAATAATAGCTAGCCCAATAGTTGCTTCAGCAACTGCAATGACTATAACAAAGATTGCAAAAATTTCTTCTTTTAATTGTCGACTATCAAATATATAAAAAAATATGACCAGATTTATATTTACCAAATTCAGTATAAGCTCAAGACACATAAGTGCTCTAACCATGCTTCAGCCTTGTGATACCCATAAAGATAGAAAATAAATAAACACTTAGACAAAGTACATGTTCTAACATCATTGATAAATTCCTCATCTATCTCAATTCATTTCAACATGAGAACAAAAATTAAATCGATTTAGTTGACTAGAATAGAAGAATTATAGAACAAAAAAAGATATTCACAGTAGATTGAGATTCAATCCATTTTCATGCTTGAAACTTCATGAATGAAGTTCTTATTTGGATTTATGGAACAATTTATTCAGCAAAATCATGTATATATGCATCACAAGATAAACTTCTGATTAAATTCAAGTGCTTCAAAATTCAAATCAATTCATTTGCATCAATATATATGTAAGTGTTTAAAAAAAAATAAACTCTTTGAACATCTATGTAAGCACTTGAATTGAAATCACCAAAATGGGCCCTAACATAGTGACAAATGCCTAAATTAAATGTCTGGAGATGTTTAATGGTTAACAGAAGATAGATCTGAATCACCTTCATATGCTGTGACCAATATATTACATACTTAATTATAATGTTCGAGAATGTTGCATAGGCTAAAATTTAGATAAATTTAAGTCCTTGCAAATCTCATTCAACTAATTTGTTCCTCTTCCATATAAGGATAATAGTTAACCAGATTGGTTTCTAGCATCATAGACTCGATCCTCTGCTAGCAAATAGCAAAGTTGATAAGGTCTACCTCAATGATGATTATATTAATTGAGAATATCAACAAGAGGGTCATTATTGCCAAATTATTTAAAATATTAATGTTTAATCATCTCAAATTTATGTTCATAAAATCAAATCATAGACCTGATCCTCTACTAGTGAATAGTAGAGTTAATAAGGTCTACCCTAATGATGAATGTGTTGATCGAGAATATCAACTAGAGGGGTCATTATTGTCAAAGTATTTATGATATTATTATCTAATCATCTGAAATTTATGTTTATAACTAAATCGTAGACTTGATCCTCTACTAGCAAATGGTAGAGTTGACAAGGTCTATCCCATTGATAGTTGTGTTGAATGATTATCTCAACATGAGAGGATACTTTCCTTAAAAGTTATTTGAATTTTAAATTGAATTAATATAAAATTAATCTTCAATCAAATGTTAATTCAAATTAAATGAGATTTTATCATTAAATACCTAAAGTAAATAATCCATCCATTCATCCTCCATCATTTGTTGAGGATGACAAATCAAGAAAATTTTAGCTCTCAAAATGCTAATGTGAGGGAAAATAAATCATTATATTCAAACTTAAATAATCTTATAACAATAAGGATGTGGCTAATGTCCTCTATCTATATGGTTTGTCTCTAAATGTCACCACACAAAATGCGGTTACGATCAGGGTCCTTTGACCAGGTGGCTTTGCCCCTAAATGGCTCCACTATATTACGGTGACGATTATAGCTCATGGCTTTGCCCTTTGAGTTATGAATCATATGAAATATTTGATAGGCATAAAGTCTTTTGTCATATAAGATAGACTTAAGAATATCTTTTTAGACAAACATCAACCTAGGTCTATAAGATCTCCTAGGATGATGCAACTCAAGGTTGTTAACAAGGATCCTTCAGTTAGGATGTGTCATCTACCTCCTCTGGCTAAGTATACTAGGGCCCATGACAACCCGAAATGATGGAACCATGAAATCTTGTTTGGGCACATCATCGTTCCATTAATCATATGCTTTAAATTAATAAATAATGAATTATGAATTAATGATAGTCTACCTACTACTACTTTTACGTTAAGTAATTAGCAACCTTGTGATTAGCCTTAATTGAAAGTTCTCTCACATTCTTAGGATGGGTAATTAACTATAGATGTTTGCATCTATAAGAAACTTGGAACTAGATCTAAAGTCCTCACAAAGAGATGATGAAATCTCTGCGTAGTGATTGATTCACAAATAAAATAAATTCATTTGTCTTTCAAAATTTTCACTTAACACATATCCAAACACCATTTCAATCGAGGGGTCATGTGTGAATTTTTAGAGCCCACATTTTTGATTAGTGTGCATTCTTGTAAATGGAGAGGATTTCACCTTTATGAATCTTTATCCTTAAAATATAGAGTCATATTTTAATTTGAGATTTATTTTGTAAACTTAGAATATCAACTTCAAATATAGTTAAGTGCCTATTTGATTTAGTCCTTTTTTATTGAAATTAGACTTTATTTTGATTATCTTTAGATCAACTATTATTCTTTAAGTTTTAATCACTTATTTATGAACATGATTTTACAAAGAGATCACTATGTATTTTGATATACTATTTCATTCTCTATCGTAGTTTAATTTGACCTCAAAGCATTTATTTATCTACTTAAGAAATAACAAGACCAATTTTAACTCACAAATCTAATATCATAGCTTAATTAAAATAATTATTATGTTTGATAGTAGAAGCTCATCTTTATATTTTTATAGAGATAAAATCAAGAAGATTCAAATAAAAACTTATCCAATTTCTTTTACCTGGAAAAAGTAAGAATTAGAGCTTAAGAGTAACCTTTCAAGTTAGATGATTAGCCTTTTGCAAGATTGCCACATTTATTTGATTAGGACCTACTTATTTAGAAAACCTCCTTTAACACTTTTGGGTTTATTTAGTTATTGTTGCATAAGTTCTAAGTGTCAAATTTGTTTCTTCCAAGTTCAATTGAAAACTTTAAAAAACTAGTAAGTGATAAGGTAAATCATTGTGCACACTAAGTTATGCTTATTAGTGAAGTAGAGACAAAGTTCTTTAATGTACTTTCTAGGTAGAAGTCCTTCTTGCATCTTTGTTCATAAGATTATTAAGGGAAAAATTAAAAAATAGGCTGACTTACAAATTTTAATGAACACTTCTTTGAGTTCAAATTGATAGAAATTGATTTTAAAATGTCTATTTAACCTTGAATTGTATGACTGAATAGTTTAAGAATTAGCCATTTTCATGTATGTTGATCTCACTTTTGGAGTGAGCTCTCAACTTCCTTATCATAGATCTAGGACTCTTATAGACACTAAGAGTTCCTTTCCTTAAGACTTCTGTGATTAAGTGAATACTTAACCTAACCTAGAGATTTAGAAGAGTTAGCCATAGAATAGTCCTTAGAGGACTTGCCTACCCAATAGCTTAAACCCAATCCTTACTTCCTTCTTTCAAACCAAACCTAAAATTCAAATCCAGATTCTAAAATCAAATCCAACTATCAAATGATTGAAACCTATGATTAAATTCAGACTCCAAATCCCTTTCTAAGCCCTTAGATTTTATCGTATGGACTTAGCCTTAACCAAATTCAAATCGACCCCAACCTAATTGATTTTCTCAATTATCAAATTCAATCTCAAATTAAATTCGAAATCATAAATCAATTCCAAACCCCAAATGATTGAAACCCAAATCAAATAAATTCCTAATTTTAACCCTTTTAGCCAAATTCTTGAAACTAACTCACAATTAATGATTGAACATGACCAAACCCTCACTTGAGCCAAACCAAGCCTAATTGGACATTTGACCCAAGTTGACCCAAATTGGCTAAAAGCCAAAATGGGTCAAATCATGATTTAATCCAAATTGATTGTAACCAATAGCTCAAGTTCATTCCAAATTGATTATTGACCTTGACCAAAGCCATAATTGAGCTGAAGTTGACCAATTGGTCAACTTGACCCAACTTAGCCCAAATTGACCTAAATGGTCAAATTAGCCAAAATCCAAATTAAATCCAAATTAAACCAAACCAAAGTCTGCAATCATTTTCAATTAGCCAATTAAACTTAACTCAATACCTAACCTAACCTAATTTGGTCAAATTGATCAAATTGGTCAACTTGACCCATTTGACCTATATGAACCCAAATTAGCCATAATCAAATCCAAAGCAAATTAAATCAAACCAATGACACCAATACACTCCAATTGGTCATCTAAACTTGACCAATCATTAGTTTGACCCAATTTGACTAATGGGTTAACTTGACTCGACCTAACCCAATTTGACCTAAATAAGTCAAATCAAGCTAAATCAAATCAAATGAACTCCAAACCACTTGAAATTTGAGCTAACCCACTTTTGACCCATCCCAAATCTGGCTAAATCAAACCCAAAGTCAAATGACCACTTTTCCCTTGGGTCTAAGGCATCCCATGAGATAAGACACATGCAAATTTTATCATTTCATCCTTCATGGCCCATTCATGACATAGGCATTTGGGTGGCCAAATCAATTGGTTATGAATTAATCATCACATTCCCATTGGAGCTACCCTAAGGACATCCATCTCCCATGCGACCCTCACCCTGATTCGATTTGGTTTATTCGGTTGGTATTTTGGTCAAACCAAATAAACCAAACCTTAATTTTTAAAAAATTGAACTGACCAAATTAGTACAAAAAAATGTATAAACCAAACTGAATAAACTAAAATCTAATTCAGTTTATTCGGTTTAATTTTTCAGAAATCGAATAACATACACAAATTAAAAAAAAGATTTTAAAGTTACAAACAAAAAAAGGAAAACATTTATTAACTAAACTAACCATATACATATTATAAAGAGTTTTTCCAGGTTGATACAATTTAATGTACACCAAATAAAAATAATAAACAACTAACAAAGAAAGAGAAAAAATAATACAACATCATTCATTTTTATTAAGCCCAGAAAGGATAGGACTATGCAGCACCACATCGCTTATGTTTAGCGGACGTGATGCCAGATCAAGTGTTGAGCCACTTCCTACAGGTTTAGGTACATCAAGATTCTCGAACTCCTCCATCACTAAAGCAACATCCTCTTGGTTGATCTTCCCCATTTCCTTTAGCTTATATATCACAAATTCAATCATTTGAATGTTAGTAATCAACCGAGCAAACTCAAGTATTGTTCATCTTAGCTCATTAAACAAAGGAACAAAAGTTTTTTTGCTAATAACATGAATGTATTTAAGTTAAAGATATTTTTGGTTCATGAGTTTACCTCACAACACCATCATCATCCAAATTAGCTACTTCAAGATCCACAACAGTCATCCTTCGTGTAAGTACCCACTTGACCGAGGATTGTTGCTCCTCCATTTGTATTTTACGCAAGGTAGAAAAGAAGCAAATGGTACTTGTCAGAATCCAAAAAATAGCAAAAACTTGACCAAATGCTGTTGAGAAGCTCTTATCACCATAACCAAGAGTTGTGATGGTGGCACAAACACAGTAAAATGCATCCATAATGTCTAATGCAGTAATAAAAGCCATTCCACTAAACACAAAAGCTCAAGCAAGAAGCTTTCTTTGAACACTATGTGGATGAGATCTCCATACCCCATTGGTCATATTGTTATTATGCAGAAGTATAGAGCATTGAGAATTCCATTTGTTCTTTTATCAACAATTTGATCCCTCACAAGATAGAAGCAAGCACAACCAACAATTAGGTAGAAGATCAAAAGGAGAGAAGCTTGCCTGAAGCTTAGACGAAAATTTTTAAAGATGAAGTTAGAAATTGGGAGCAACCCATGATCTTTAGCTGGGTCAAGAAAATTGGCATCCGAAGGAGGTGTAGTTCATAGACAGCCTCTATGTCTGCATAAGAATTCTTGAGAAACATCAATAATTTTAAGCAATTAGTGTTCACTATTTTGAAAAAATTGCTATAAAAGAGGTAATACCTTCGAGATTGCCATGAACTCGAAACCAAAATGCGGTTGCCAGAACTAAAGCGACCAACAATGATTTGGAAACCAGGTCAATAGGCCCAACAAGCACTCAACCAAAAACACTCCATAGCACCCTCACCAAAAAAAATCAAAACAACTTTAAACTAAAGAATTGTAGCCAATAAACTCAGAGCGACCTAAAACTTAAAGCAGCCTCACAACAAAGCCATCTAGCCATGTGCTATATTTAAACGATCTAAGTGCATCATATGCTTCTTTGAACAATAACAAATCCTTCTCAATAGTCTACAAGAATAAATAATATATACATATGTATATTTATAGTTTGGGGCTGCTCGTATAAAATATCTTTTATTAACAAGATTCAAGTGTAATATCGAAAAATATGATCACCATATACATAGGGGCATCAATAATTTTTAAGAAATTACGACTCTAAGCCTTTAAATCTTAAGAGGGCAAAAGACCAAAAAAATCACCAACGTATGTATACATTGATCATTTCATCATTGCTATCATTGCCCCTAAACCCTAAAAAACTACATATTGATATAAAATAAAACTAAAGCAGACAAATTACAATCCAACAATAATATATATGAAATGCAAAAAATAGCAACATAAGATAAACTAACAACAATCTTTTAAAATGATAACCCATATTGGAATCGACATTTAGCAATTATCATCGATTCATCATAACCCAAACCAAGAAGTTTGTGTTTCACTTGTTAACTTTGCTAAATCTGTAAAACAAATGAATAATTAATTATTCTAATTAAGATTAAAGAATAAATAATTAATTTAAAGCATAAAAATACCTTCATCAAATTTATCAATATCATTAATATTTTCTTACACATTTACTTGATTAATGGTCCATTTTTCAATCTTGTGCACAGAGCTTGTGCAATCTTTTGGGATAATGAACTTAAATGCATCAAGAATACAACCACTATATGAAAATTGATTACGAGGCAATAGTAAAATTGGAATAAAACATCATGAGCCATGTGAGAATAGGAAATCTTTGCATTAAACCTTTTTAAAATATCAAAATGATATTTCATGACTTCAGACTCCTTAGCTAAATACTTATCTAAATTTGATTTGTTATCTACATCATCCTTTGCAAAAATGGATCTTTTGAATTTCCATCATTGAATTCGGTTGTAATACAAATTTCTGGAGACCACTTCTACTTTCACCAAGAACTTTTATTTTGTAATCATATTAATAAGTTGTTAAAGCAACACCATCAGGTCCCTGATGCATATCCATAATAGCAAACTCTACATAATGCAGCTTGAATCAGGGATCTAAAATAACAGCAAGATATATATTCAAATTCATTTTCTCTATGGCACCTCAATATTTAGCAAATTTTGTCATCATTTTGGAAGCCATATTTCTCATTTGGGTCACCATCCATTTTCCAATTTTGAAGAAGATAAAGAACTTGTAATTTCATGAAAAAAAGTATTTGATGTGATACAAAGAACCAAAAATTCTTAAAGTGAGCTCATACAATTTTTCTAAGAAAGGGAGCTATATTCTAACATTATTCCAATCATCATCACTTCAAACACCATTTATATTATGACCTTCATCATCATCTTTCTCTAGTTCTAATTTCAATTGAGTGTCAATCTCATCATACCTTTAAAAAGTTCTCTCCAACTTAACAACTGTACTTAACATTAAAAATGTGGAATTCCATATAGTAGGAACATCTAAGCATAACATGCTTTTAGTTTTTATTTTTTCAATTTCAATGCATTATTTAAATTTTTGTAGCCTTTTGGTGATGAATGTTTCTTACTCTTGAACATGATAGGCAATTGACATATCTCTTTCATCTTGCATAATTAAGTTAATAATGTGAGCTATGCATCTCATATGTAGAACACCATTTAGAATACTACCTCCTCTCTTGCCAAATTTTTTTGGTGTGTGATGATGCCATTATTAGAACTTGTATTTCGCAATTGCATCAATCCCCAATCTACAAGACACTTCTCAACTTGTTGCCCAAGTAATTCTCCCTGTATAGATGGGACAAAAGTTTATAACTCTTTTATTGAGTTTCGGTCATCATCAATAAAATGTGCGTGATACATATAGTTAACTCGTTGAATGGATGTCCAAGTATCAGTAGTAAGATAAACTCTGTGGCAGGACTTCTTGAATAGATGTTTTAAAATTGCTCTCTCATCTTGATAAAATTTAAAGCAATCACGTGTCAATGTCCATCATGAAGGTATTTGAAACATTGGACAACACTGAGACATAAAATGTTTAAACCCCCAACCTTCTACATGCTTGAAAGGTTCATCTAACCATCATTCTAAAGCTTTCTTACATTTTCTTGGTCAAATCTCCATGCCTTAAGGCTTGCACAAAGCTCTTCACTTTTAACACCAAATTGTAATGCTAGTTTAGTTTGATTTGGTTCATTGTCAAGAGGATTCTTCTGACACAAAGAAAGATGTGCCCTTAAGTTTAAAGTGACATTAATCTTTGGATCATTGTGATAAGACTTTCCATAATAATTACATTTGCTCATTTTTTCTCCTTCCTCATTAGTATACATTATAAAGTGATCCCAAACCTCAAATCTAGGTCTAGGAGCTTTTCTTTTTTTCTTTGAAATTGGTGGTTTCATCATCACACCATCTCTTGAACTTGTTGAGTAGTAGTCATAGCTTTGGAGGAACTAGTGTTTGAACTATCTCCAACTTGTGACATGTTCTACTTGTAGACTCTAAAAAACAAAAAGAAAAAAATAAAGCATGCTTTAATAAATTACATCAACAAAACTATGTAGAAGCAATGCATCCATTCAGCTACACTAAAACACTAATAAAGACATAACCTCACACATGATTTTGTGCCTATGGATACAAATACACCTATCCATCTAAACTAAAACACTCATACAAGCATAAATAACTTGTTGTCTTACAAATGCAGACATTTTGTAAGTACTAAAAGTCTAAAAGAAAATAATACCCGGAAATGTTGTCGCAACAGAATACTACTAAGCGGGTTGTATCTCAATAAAACCTTGACAAATGTTATATTTGAAAGTAAGAATAATATTAACCATGCCCTAAGATCCAAATTTCCTTTCATAAAACATTGATAAAATTGCATTAGATATACCCAATAAAAAAACTGATGACTCATGAACATCAACATGAAGCATCTTAATACTTGATGAAATATTGGCACATTACACACTTGGAATGCATGTGAGGTTCAGGGTGTGGCATTTGATATGAATGGGGTAAGAAGCACTGCTCTAGAAGTGCTTCATATACTAGATACAAAGATTTGACCATTGACCATCAAGTCAGATCAGTAGGCAAATAAATAATATCAAATCCGTAATCCACATATCGTAACATTCAAAAGCGACATACTTATAAAAATGCAGCACAACACCTTTGTAGAACCTGCTTGTAGGTCAAAAATAATGTCATAAAAGAGAACATAATACATTACACAACAAAGATTCAGAATATAAGGAAGCATTCTAGCCTACTTTAAGCAAGACAGTCCACAGGACCATGACACAAGCTCACAACATCAAACCATCAACAACCAACCACAATAAAAAGCAACAATGGTGTGACACACACACACAGAGAGAGAGAGAGAGAGAGATGATATAATGGGGATTTAGTTCTTACCTTTCAAGGAGAATTAAATTTGAAATCAGAGGTGAAGAGTAAAGACAAAACTTGTAGGCTATCCGCTACTAGGGCAAAAAATAAAAAGAAAGGAGTAGCCTCAAATAGGAAAGTGACAAAAGTCCAAAAGTGGAATGCCTAAATTAGAGATTCAGAATCTCAAATTGCCGGAACAGCTATGCCCTAACTCCTCCAATCCTCCTAAGGAATGAAGTCAAAGCGAGAGTCGAGAATCTCGATTCTCGAAGAAGTGTATGACATCAGCCACCAAGGACTCAAAGGCCAAACTCAGCGTCGAGGAGAGGAGTCTTAGGGTTACCACTCTTAATTTGAATGTAAAGCGAAGAGTCAAGACCAAAAATAATCAGTTTTACGGTGTAAACCAATTTTTTTTAATTAAAACTGAATCAAAAACCAAAAATTAAATAAACATGCAATTTCAACCAAAAACCAAATCATAATCATAAAAATCAAACCAGATTAACTAAATAACATCGGTTCAGTTCAATTTTTTGGTTTGAACTGACTAGTGCACATCCCTACCTACCCTTCCTCCACTCATATAAGGCCAAGTGGAATGATTCCCTGCCCAAATCGAGCTTCCCATATCATCCATTGATCCACCAAACCGAAACCATCACCACCATCCAAGCTAAGTAAGGAGGGGGTATACCCCCCTCATTCTCACTCAAACTCAAGGAGCCACATTCAATTCAACCCTAGTAGCTAAAGAACTCCATCCCATAGCTTCCTCTTGCAATTCAAGCTTCCTAAATCCTCCACTCTCATTTTTATGGGAAATTGAAATAGGGGAGGTCACCTGCGATTGCAATTTGCTCAAACCTCCACCAAAGAGCAATTAACTTTGTACACACCTTCCTTGGAGCTAAAAGAGCGAGAACAAATCATTTCCCATCACCCCCAACTGCCAGAAGGTGGAGTTTGACCAAGAGCGATCACCAATGTTCCTTGGATTGGCCTTCCTTGAAAACTACACCAAATCAAAGCTTGCGGCTAAATAGGGCTTCATTTCTATCAATCGAAGCTTCCTCAATCATTCGAATCACCGGCCAGAAGCTCCGATGAGGTATGCCATTAAAAGCAATCCTTGAATTAAAATATGTTGGTATTTTGTGAAAGAAAGTTCTATGTCATGCGATTTCCACCATTGGATTTCTTCTTTTTGCTTTCCCGAAGGAATGAGATCATTTTCATCTCCATCCAAGCTTGAGCTCGGATCGGTGATGATGGATGATATCATCATTCACGCTCAAGGAGATAGATCACATATCATCCATTCCGTGATCAAAATGGATGATTTGATCACGTAGAACCTGATTAATCTTTCAAATTGAGCATTTAATCGGTTGTCCCATCTTAGATCAGACAATCCGAGTTACCATCGCATCACCATCCATAACCGGATGTGTAACTACCACTCATGCCACGTGGAAAGCGTGTCGCGTCAAACGCCACATGGCCCGATGAGATTAAGGCTTTAATTATGGTTAATTAACCCATTTTAAAGCTTGAAACTTCTAAAAATCAGAACTATTCCTAGAAAAATCGAAAAAAAAAAATACAAACTTAGGCTCATTTTAAAGATATTTGAGAGAATAATCTAGAAAATAATTATTAATTGATTTTGAATTGTGATTTTTGCTTAATTAAAATTTAATTGAAAATCTAATTAGCTTAACTATTCCTTAATTAATCACCCAATTAACCTCCAACCTTTGTGGATGTTTGGGGCGATGACCTCTACCTCTCCCATTTTTCTTGGATTTTATTGGTTGCTTAATTAGAGAAATCAATTGATTAAGACTTAATCACTTTTCTAATTTAATTAGTAGTAATTAGTGAATGAATAGTAGTTTAATTAATTATTTAAGCCTAATCACCTTTGTTGAACAGTATGGGAGTTTAGGGAATGTGGTTGGGATACTTTTCCTAATTCATTTATTAAGTTTTCTTCACTTTTTGGAATTTGGTTAGTTAATGATTAATGAGGTAATTAATTGCTTAATTAATTAATTAATTCTAAGATAAAAATTAGAGCCTAATTAAGTGTTTGAAGTGACTTAGAGGTTAAGGATTGAATCTTTGTACATTCCCTAAGTCAATTCAATCATTCTAATCAAAATATAATGAAATAATTCAATCAATTAATTAACAAACTTGATTAACTCAATCTAAAAGTCAGTTCATACCTAAGCAACCTTTAATTAATCTTGGGTGGCTCTTTTGGTGTTCAATAACCCAAAGTGGGAGATGATGAAATTATGGTTAGCCCACTTGTGTGAGAAGACCATAACAGTAGTTAAGTGAGATCCCCTAAGCCTAATTAACTATTAATCATGAGCCAATTGCATTAGGTCCTTTTCATTTGTTTGGAGCATTGCAAATTTACTTTTCATGTGGTTGCATATCATATTGGCTCATTATTAATTAGTTAATTAACTTAAGGTGATATATGTAAGGGTTAATTAATCCACTTAATTCATACCTTAACCTAATTAAATCATAAAATAAACTTAATTGCTTCTTCATTAAACTAGATTAACACATACATGGGGAATGAAGATTAGGATTAGCAAATCTCTTTCATTTCCTAAATCAAATCAAACTCAAAATTAAAAATGTCATTAAAGAACTTTGGTTTATTTTAAATAGCCTTATTTAGTATGAGTGTCCTTAGGAATTAATTGGAATGGATGAGATCATGTGCTTATGTTCCTTTTTTTCTTTTTGATCATGTTAAATGTTGCTTGCCATATCATGCATTCATTTCTTTTAAAATTAACTAAATGAAATAGTTTTTTTAATGTCAAATTGCATGTGGTGATTTAAATTAAAATAAGTGTGGCTATTATTACTATTAAATTAAAAGTTATTTTCAAAAGCCTATAAATCAATTATAATATATGGGGTGATGTTAATTATAAATATCTATAAATTTGCATGTGTTGATAATATAAGATATGCAATATGAAGCTCTCTTTCCTTATCTTATATGAATTCTCATGAGATTTATAAATGTATAGTTCATTTTAAAAGAACACAACATTTGTCTAAATCTACTCCTATGCATCTCCATGTTAAGACTTAGGAGGAATTTTATATCACATATGTAAATCATACAACCAAATCAAATATGACTTCTTGCATGACTTCTTGTTCTTGTGGTTCTTTTATCATATGTATCGAGAAAAGTGGTATATTAGTCTAACACCTCGGTTGTGAGGCTTTAAGTAGTCCTAAGTAGATCTTGTACCTTACGCCTCTAGTGTAGAACAATGACATCGTACTCACTTAAAACTCTTATACATATGTACGTATTATATCACTAATGAATAAGAATCATAAATTAAATAAATCAAATATAATGTTTGCATGAGTTTTCCTATCCTTATGGTTGCTTATACATCTATATGTATCTAAGAAAAGTGATATATTAGTCTGGACACCCCAGGGATGTGAGGCTTTAAGTAGCCCTATGTAGGTCTTGTACCTTGCACTCCTAGTGTAGAACAATGGCACTGTACTCACTTAAAGCTTTTATACATGTTAATGAATGTGTACTTAGCTAATGGATGAAAATCCATCTTTTCTATTAAAAAGATATGCATTCATAATTTTATCAAATGAAATATTTAAATTCCAAACTTACTTCTTTGCATTCATCATTTAAGTGTGCTAAGACATACATTGTATAGGTATGCTTAGGATTTAATCATATGCATGATATACATGATGGAAAGAAATGAATAAACATGTGTTATGTGATAGTAATTAACTCTAATTAATCCTTGGATGTATTTTTTTATTGAATAAGGTCATTTAGAGTGAACCTAAACTTAGGATTGATTAAAACATATAATATGCCATTTAGTAAAGGAAATTGATTAATTAACTTGCTTTAGAAGTGACTTAAGGTAGGGATGAAATTGAGATTCCCTGTCTGTATAACACTTAGTTGTTGAGTGTAGGCCATATGAAATAAAAGAAAATACTAAGTAAAATCTTCAAATCAATTAAATCACTTAAAGAGAAATCAACCCCTTATAAATTAAATCCTCACACTTAGCAAAATTATAACTCTAAAGCTTAGTTAGGACATACCACACAAGCTTTAATTCACACACATTAGACTAAGTCACCACTTCTAGCTTTATGTTAGGACGGTGTATGGTTTGATGTATGCTTATTTTGTGATGTGTATATTGATGTTAAGTGTATGTATGTGTAGTGGATGTTAGGCCGATATTAGCCTAATGATATTTTCTATAGGAGGATGTGCTTAAGGGGACATTGTAATAAAAATATAAATACTTTTGCTGTGTAGGTTGCTTAACCCCTAAGCATAATCCAAGTTAGGATAGGTGAGCTTTGTTACCCATGTGTGGGGTGTTAAGTCCAAATTATCCATATAACTGCTTGGGTTGTATGGTGTGTTTAGCTAATATTTATTTTATAGGTGTAGCTAGATTTACTTTCCTTCTTCTAATGTAATTTTGCACTAGGATTAGGATGAGTGTTATGGGGGAACAGGATGAGAATTTTTTATAAGACCAAGTCTTATGTACCATGTGATGCCTTTGGAGAAAGCACATCCAAATCAAGCCAAAAGGAAGAAAGAAATGGAGCAAATCAAATGAAGAAATGGAAGATGAAGAAATGAAGAAGGAAGAATAAAGAATGAAGATCCTTATAACGTTCATCATTTATAATTGTAATTATTCTCTTGTAATTTGGATTGTATAAGGGTAGAGCTTGGCTACCCACATTTCTTTTGGTTTTGGTTTTTACCGACCATCATCATTCTTTATGATAGCTTTATATTTGTGATTTATTTAGCTTGTGCATTAGAAAAAATATATTTTCATAGTTTATTTATGATTGGTGATTGTTGTATGGCTTGGATGCGATTAGGCTCCTAGGATAAAAATTAATTTTTCTACCCAAACTAACAACTCATAACTAAACCTCTAAAATAACTCATAACATCATATAAAAGCCTTGGAATTAAATCATGATAATAAAATATTTAATAACCCTTTACGTGGATGTTGTATTTTAATATCATGTATAATCATCTTATTCCACTCTTATTAAGGGAGGGCTTCCATCTTTGCCAGATAGTAAAGGCTTAACCTTTGAGAGCCTATGATGGAAAAACATCTCTTCCCCTTTTGATTTGGCCCATAACCAATTTCTTGTGCATTTAGGCATACAAAATCCTATAGCCTGTGTCAAAATAAAGAGTCCCAAATTAAATAAAATTTGATAAAAATTTGCATTAGATTAAGTCATTATTCATACCCTTCATGCTCTAGTCTCTTAGGGAGTGGGTTTAAGGACTTAGTTTCTTTTCTAAATAATAACAACCTAGCCATATTGCAAAATCATATGACTTGCCTACTTGGATTTAAAACATAGGAGGAGTTAGCTGGCTGTCACTCCAAGTGGTAATAAGTCTAGCAGTCTGGTGGTTTACTCTCTCTTATGGAGGTAAACCATATACCCACTTTTGCCTTAGATTTAGGTCATGCTTTGGCCCTCGCCAAAGCTCCCTAGATTTAGGATTTGAGATTGCTCTTTCCCTTTGTTACAAGCATAAATCCTCACCTCTTAGGCATTTCCAAAATCTTGTATTGTGGAATTATAAGTCCTAGATTTCTAATAAAATTTCATCTCAAATAAATAAATATTCTTAATTTTAAACTAAATAAAGCCCAACCATAGTATAGTTTGGGATGCTCACTAGGCTTCCTAGTATCATGAGCATCCCCTACTCATCTCCTTTTGGTTTCGATAATAAATCTCTCCTTTTGATTTATCCCATTTGATCTTCTAAAACACAACTAATTTATTGATAGTCCTATCTTTGAATTCTTTGGAGACAATAATTGCCTACTTTTCAGAGTATTCTTGGGGTAACTTGGCTACTTTTTTATCCATGTAAGCGGAAAAATCTCGTATATTCAGACCCATCATGCCTTAGAGTCCTTATTAGGTGATTAGGTCCATTGTAGGGTAGTGACTTCTATCTTTTGATAGTATACTATTCCTCAATGTCTGATCCTCAATAAATACACCCTCAGTCTGTGGTGTCCCATACACATATGAATCAAAATCAAACACCATAAATTTTTTGGTGACTCCATTGAGGATGGTTCCTCTTCTCTCTCTCGTAGGCGTTGTCTGCATCGATAGTGGACTTGCATTTTGTGAGAGTCTGATATTATCTTTCCTTCCTTTGTCACTTAGCTTATTTTATTCTTTAGCAAAGTTAGCTAACATCCTTTAGGTTTTAGGACCTCACTCTGTGTAGGTCTTGAAACCCCTATTGGGCTCCCCAATAGATAAAAAACAAAATTTATCAATGAAGGGAGAGATAATAAAAATCTAGAACCTCCTCACCACTAGCTTGGTGAGATGAGGTCTATCATAAAATTTAAGAAAATAAATTCTTTCACAACATGACACTTTCCAAAACTTTTTTGAGATAGCTACCTTCATTCAACATACTCAAATTTGTTGAATGAAGATTCTATTTTCAAATCATAACATAAAATTGAAACTCCACTCAACATATTTCACGTATGCTAGAGTTGAAGTTTCTCCCTTTTCAAAATCAATAAATCACATACATGGCATCAAAACATATCATTAAAATCTATTTAACATACTTAAGATTTGTTAAATAAATTTCACCTCTATTTTAGAATCTTATTTGACATGCCACATTTGACAAGAAAAAAATTCCTCTCTCTTTCCAAAAGGAAAAAAAGAGCACATCAAACACAATTGATTCCCAGTTAAACATATCAAAGTTGTTAAGTGAGAATCTCATTTTCATATGCTTTTGATTCCCACTTAACATGTCAAGGTTGTTAAGTGAGAATCTTATTTTCATGTCACATTGGATTCCCACTTAACATATCAGAGTTGTTAAGTGAGAATCTTATTTTCATGTCATATTTGATTACACTTAACATATCAAAGTTGTTAAGTGAGAATCTCACTTTCATATATATTTGATTCCTGCTTAACATATTAAAATTGTTAAGTGAGAATCTCATTTCCATGATACATTTGACTTCCACTTAATGTATAAAACTTGCTAAGTGAGAGTCTTAGTCTCATATATCATATTTGATCCCACTTAACATATCAAATTTGTTAAGTGAGAATGTCATTTTCATGACATATTTGACTTCCCACTTAACACACCAAGTTTGTTAAGTGAGGGTCTCATTTCCATGTCACATTTGACTTCCACTTAACATACCAAATTTGTTAAGTGAGAGTCCCATTTTTAAAAAATATATCAATCACATTTGACTTTCACTTAACATACCAAATTTGTTACGTGAGAGTCTCATTTTCAATGCACATTTGATTCCTACTTAACATACCAAATTTGTTAAGTAAGAATCTCTTTTGTCAATTCACATCACACTTTGACTTTCACTTAACATACCAAATTTGTTAAGTGAGAGTCCCATTTTCAAAGAAAAGCAAAACATATATCAATTACACTTGGGCTTTCACTTAACATACCAAATTTGTTAAGTGAGAGTCCCATTTTCAAAGAAAAGCAAGACATATATCAATCACATTTGGCTTTCATTTAACATACCAAATTTGTTAAGTGAAAGTCCCATTTTCAAACATAAATCAAATACATGTGGCTTCTACTTGACATATAAAATTTGTTAAGTAAGAAGCCCCATTTTTAAATTAACGTTTCACACATCACAAGTAAAGACATTCTACAAATTTTTTTTTGAAACACTCAATCACAACCTCTTCTTAGCATACTCAAATTTGCTAAGTAGAGGATCTTTCAAATCATCAATATTTTCAAACAAGATACACAAAATACAAATATCTCCAAGAAAATCTCTCCATAAAATTTTGAACCCCACCCAACCTACCTAAATTGGTTGAGTATGGGTTCCAAAATAAAAAAAAAAATCATATCGCAAAGACTATCTTCAATATCAAAATATCTCCAATGAACCCCACTTAACATATTTGAATTGTTGAGTGTGGGTTCAAAACTCCAAATCTATATTACTCTTCTGGGACAAGTATTAAAGTAGAAATCTGACTCAGATTACATTTCAACACATGCAGAGATACAATGCAGACCAGCCAGTATAGGTGGTTTTTGTAGTCAGTACACATGGCTTCATAAAAGTTTATTTTTACTTTCCCCTTCAGGATGGATTTATCCTTGGATCGAGCCAGCCTCCTTGAGACTGAATCCATCCACCTAGTTTTCTTTGATCGATGATTCAAGGGAGCACATGTTACTTATGAGGGGTGACCCTGACTACTATCAGTTGGGATGAGGTGGCTGAGCAGAAGCCAGTCATCTGCATTGACATGCCCTCTGATTTTGAGTATCCTCCATTAAAAGAGGAAGGGTTCCCATGCTCTAAGGATCAACACTTGTCCATCCAACTATCCATACCATTGCTCTAGCGAGAGCTACTACCTCCTCGTTGGTCACCCCAAAGGGGATGGCTATCTTAGCCTCTAAGATAGTCTCCTCTACTTTGAAGGTAGTACTAGTTCCTGCTTTGCCTTATTCACTCATACTCAGTGCCGCAATAAAAATTGAAAGATTAAGTGGGAGCACGAGCAAGCAGCCAGAGAGCTTGAGGTTGCATCCCATGTGGCCAAGGAGGCTTCTCCCCGAGAGGTCTCTCCACTTCAGACTAGCAATATGTTCCTCCCCCTCCTCAGATGGAGAGGAAGATTATCGAGGATTGTTGCTTCTCCTCCACCATCATACCATGAGACACCGATAGGGAGCAATGTGAGGCCCCATGCTGTTAGGACTATCATGCCAGTTGAAAGCTGACGCCGTAGTCTTGTACCTTTTGAATTATGATCTGATCCCTAAGACTATTGGGGGGTCGATCCATAAGAGAGAGCATGGGAGGCTCATCTGCTCGTGAAGGTGAGAGAGCAAGTATGTGTAGTCGAGCCTCTCGCTCGATGGATTTTCCTAATCGCCCCTCCCGTCGTAGATCATTGGATAGATTGTTCTTATCAGCGCTACCCACCATAGGCAGAGATCTCCCATTGAGGAGCAATTGGTGTTTCCTTCACACCACTCCCCTCATCATCCACCATCACTCGTACAACTCACAACATCCACCACTCCCTCTAAGATTCAAAAGCCCCCATTCGGGGAGAGGCCTTCCCCTCTGCTGATCTGGCTATGACCCGTGGATCCCTCCTCCATCCATCTCAGCGAGGTGAGATCGAGCTCGCCACCCTCTACCTAAGTGGTTGAGAGATGTAGCATCATGGTCGCACACCACCACCACCGAGCTAAGGTGAGTTTGTTCCCATGGTAGTGGATCTCCCTGGACACCACTGACGAGTCATGAGCATATCTCTTCCAGTGAGCATGACCCTCCCAGAGCTAGCACACCAATGGTAGGTAGCGTTAGATGTATCTCCGTCGGTGAGCACAATCCCTCTACCAGTTAGCAGCATGTGTTTATGCTGGCACAGTTGGACTGCTCCTTAGATGACATTTTAGCATAGTACTTTATCAAAAAGAGGGAACTCTTGGGTAGTGAATGCATAGATTCAGAGAATGAGAGGGTGGCCTTTAATCCTGATGAGGATGGCCTTCTTGAGGATTTGATCGAGGTCCACATGCTCGATACTAGGAGCTCCCTCCATAGAGATCAGTATTGTCAGGAAGGTATTGTAGTTAAAGAAGATTTCCATTCAACCCAACACCTCCATCAACAGCTTAAATAGAAGAATAATCAGATCAATCGAATGGATAAGAGGATGAAAGACTTATTAGTAGCTCTCCATGCACTTCAAAATTAGGCCTCAGTCCCCCAGCATATATCGATAGAGATAGATCATCTGAAGTCACATGTCCTGATCACCAAGAATTATCGAGATCAAGATGGTTGGTGCTTGCATAGGAAGGTGGTGGATAACACCTCCATGCATGAGAAAGATATTAAAAACATGGTGGAATAGTAGGTGAGGGATGCATTGGTGCAAGCCCGAGGTGGCTCATCCATTCTAAAGCATAGACCATACTTGGAGGAATTTGATGTTGTCTAATATCGTAAGGGTTTTGTGCCTCCTTCTTTCAAAATCTTTGATGGTAGTGGGAACCCTCACTAGTACATTGCACACTTCAGGGCCGGCTGTTGCAACACCAGAGGTAGCAATGCTCTTCTTTTCATTGTTCGTTAGCAGTTTAGCGGGTGTTGCATTTGATTGGTATGCTAAACTACTCAACAGTTCGGTAAAGATGTTTGCTTAGTTGGAGCACCTCTTCATCAAGAGGTTTGCTGGAGCTCAGCAAAGGGTTACTGTAGGTGACCTCGTTGTGACCAAGAAAATCCAAATGAGTCCCTTGTTGATTATATTCTCATGTAGAAAAACTTCAGTACGAAATGTGAACCACAACTATCTGAACAACACACCATTGAGATTCTACTCAAGAATATCCATGGCCCGGTTGCTTTCATGCTTAAGGGATTTACAATAAAAAACTATGAAAAGCTAATCAGCAAGGCATCTAGTCTATAAGAGTAAGCTAGACAATTGCCTTTCCATGACTAGTCAACAAATCCCAAACCTCAAAAGTCATTTGAGAAGAAGCCAGGGGTAGTCACAGTAGTTGATAAGGGGAAGCAGCCAGCTAGGGTTCAGTCAGACAAGCCTCAAGCTCATCAGTCTCCTTTACCACCTTCTCTACCATCACCTCGGCCATCATACCGTCACCTCAGTTGCCATAGCGGCCTCCACCATCGCCTCCTCAAGTAATCCTCAACAAAGATCCATAGCATCATCTAGTATTCCTACCGTAAGCTATCATTTACCTACTCTCGTCGATAACTTGAATAACTCTTATTCATTCAAGAGGGAGGTAGTCAGGAAGATCTTTAAGAATCTCTTAAAGAAGCCTGATTTCTAGTTACTAAACCCTAGGAGGTCAGAGGAAGTGGGTAAGAGTTATGATCCAAACTATTGCCCCTACCACCGCATGCCAGGACAAGTATTAGAATATTGCTTTACCTGGACTGGCTTCAGTGTAGCTACAAGTCCATTGTCATCCCTAAGGAATACCTACTAGAACAATCCTCTAGTTCTATTAGGGTGATCCTTAGGGATACACGTGATCTTCTTAAGATAGAGGAAGGTTGGGAATATCACCTATCCTAAACCTCCAAGAAAATCATTTCTAAGATAAAAAATTACCCTTATAGGTGCTTGAAGAAGCTCAAACCTCTAACTATGAGAAAGGTTTGCAAGTTGCTAAGGGCAACTTGATGGAGGTAGAAGCTCAATAGTAGTGGCAACAACCTCCACTTGCTTGGGATAGAGGATGCAACCACCAGTCTCCAGCACTCCACACAGCCACAGCCTCCAAGCTCTTCTTCTAAGCCATATTGTCGAGAGGTGCCAAATCCTCACTCCACTTACTTTACTTATTTTCTATTTTTGTACCTCCATCCAAATCTAAGAAATCAATGAAGCAAGATGATTTCGGTTACATTTGTGGTACTTCTAATGATCTTTTTGAGTTTATTCCTCTAGATAGCTCTCCAAGTCTAATTAATAATAATAACTCTAATTTTGATCATTCCTCTTCTGATTTAGAAATAGATTTTCATTTCTGAATCACTCAGGTTTTCCCATTGAGATTGATTTAGAGTCATCTGACTCCGATGATCCTATAGGAGAAGCTGTAGGTGAACCTGTTAAGTAGGTAGAACTTTCCACTAAACCATTTCATGAAATCACTGAAGCCAACCTCTACAGTGGAAAAGTTCCACCTCCTAGGGTAGCACCTCAGGATAAGGGTAAACGAGTCATTGGTTCTAGTGATCAAGAAGTCCCTCCACAGGATGCTCCACCTGTGGATATGCTTGTGGAGGACCAGAGAATTATACCCTCGCCACTGAGAAAATTGCCGCTAAACTAAGCATATATGATGCCCTTATCTTATCCAAAGAGATGAGAGAATCATTGATCAAAGCTCTTCTTGATCTAAAAATATGCTTAGCCCAGCTAACCACTATTGGAGAGGACTGCTATTCAAGAGAAGAATGTGGAGTTATAGTCACCAATGAAGACCTTCTTTTGGGGACAACAGAACACAACCGTCCCCTCTATATCACAGTGATCATGGGCAGAGTCAGACTCTATAGGGTGTTAGTTGATCCAGGTGCATCAGTGAACATTATGAATATAAAGCCCCTTGCCTACTTAAGAATTGACATCTTCGAACTTCGAGGAGATCAGATGATGTTGAGAGGATTCAATGAGCAAGGCGATAGGGATTTAGGCTCTATAGTGTTACCATTGGAGATAGATGATTATAAGATAGAAGCCAAGTTTTACATAATCGATTCAGATACATATTTCACTGCTTTGCTCAGTAGGCCTTGGATACATGGAAATAATATGATTCTATCCTCTTTACATGAGTGCATAATATTCCGAAGAGGTGGAATTGAGTATTGTGTCAAAGGAGACTTGAATCCATTCTTAGTTAGAGAGGTCAAGATATATGAGGATGCATCCTACTATCTTCCTCCAAATCAAAAAGTCTATTCTCATGAACTTGGTAAAAGTTTAAAACAAAAGAACAAGAAATAAAAGAAAAAGAAGAAAAGAAAAAGAAAAAGAAAAAGAAAAGAAAAAAGGAAAATAAAATGAAAATACAAGTGAGCGAGAATCAGACGCTGAGGAAGAAGTAGAGCTAAATATTGGATTTCACCCACAATTCATTCCTCCATACGAATATATGGGTTGGACGACTCGACCCCCACCAGGTAGAGGAAGGAGCATATATAGAGGAAGTTTTAGAGGTGGAAGACCTTCTCCCTATTGGCCACCCAATATGAGCTATATTCTGACTCACAAGAATACCCCTGCTATCCACATAGACTTAGAATCCAGTTCGGAGGATGAGTCTCATGTGGTTAACATGCCAACCGAGCCCTCTCAGCGGGTCCCTTTGGATGTGACATTCAAGCTAGACAATGATGTAGATTGGGCCTCCAAGCAAAGTATGAATGTATCTAAATCACTATTATGTAGAATAGTCAGACAATAATTAAGAACCTTAGCTCTAACCTCACTTTCTTCCTAGAAAGTTGAAGGTTTAGTAGTTAAGAAGGCCCCCAAGTCATCCACGGATATCAAGCCAAATAGATTTTTGTTGGGAGCATCATTCTCATTTCAAGAAGCTGATGTAGAACTTGAGGATGATTCATATAAAGATTTAATAAAATTGCCTTTTGATTGGTATTCTCCTTGTGTTCTTAACATAGCAAAGAAGGGATTAATCTCACATACTAGGTCTAAACACATGTTGGATTGCTTTAAAAGGTTATGGGACAACCAAAGCACATATTCTCAATCAAGACTAGATTAGAGACAAGGGTCCAAATGATGATGATAACCATTGCTAATCACCACTCATTTGGAGTCTGATAGGTTCTTCTCAAATCATGCTAACTCTTATGAGGAGGTATGTTTAGAAACTTTAGATGACCCAAATGAGCTTGAAGTCAAAGAGGCACCACCAGAGTTTGAAGAAGAGATCATATCAACCATCGACGACCTCAAAGAAATCAACTTGGGAAATATTGACCTCATTTTTAGAATGAGGTCTCAACCTCTCCTTCTTAGACATATGACTCCTCTTAAGCACTAAGCATTCCTTAGTCTTAAGATACTTCTAGTGGTTAGGTGAACAGTCAACCTAATCCTAGAGACTTAGTAGAGTTAGCCATAGGAATAGGTCATGCCTTAGGGATGATAGAAAAATTTTCCTACCATATAACTTGAACCAATTCCTTACTTCCATCTTTCAAGTCAAACTCCAAATCCAAGCCAACTTCAAACTAAAATCAATTCCAACTTAATTGATTTTATCAAATTCAAATCAACTTCAACTCCAAACCAACTTCAAACTCAAATAGATTCCAACTTAATTAATTTTCTCAAACCTTAAATCAATTCCAGAACTCAAATCATGAATCAAATCTCAAATGATTGAAACCCATGATTGAATTCCAAATCCCAAAAATCTTTTCTAAGCCCTTTGATTTCATCTTATGGACTTAGCCCAAATCAAACTCAAATAAAACCAAATTCAAAAGATTTTCTCATAACCCATTTATATTATCATTTATATTCACAAAATTAAATAAAATATAAATTCAAATAACCAAAACCAAATTCAAAAAACTCAAATCCAAATCTAATCAAAATCCAACCTCTCCTTTCAAGTCACCTTGAACTTAGTCAAATCAAACTCAAATCACCTAAACTTTGATTTTCTTCAAGCAATCAATCCTTCAATCATAAACCAAAATCAATCATAAACTTCAATCATCAAATCAAAACTAAATTCAGAACTCAAACCCAAATCCATGTTCATCCTTTGAACTTGAAATTGTCAAATGAATCAAAACCCATGTGACTCCAAATCACTTGCAATTGGATTTATATTTCAATCATAAGTCCATATGTGAGTTCAATCAGACTTGAATCAAGTCTTGATCAAGCTAATTGACCCACTTAGGCTCACTTGACCCAAAGTGACCTAAAAATATCTTTTTGAGCCAAATCCTAATCCTACCCAAATTGGATTGAGCTAAGCCCATCTATGCCTCACATTGTGAGCAACAATCATCATAAGATGATCAATCACTCAAATTAGGTCAAACTAAGTTAAACCTAACCTTTGACCAAGTCAACACTTAACCCAAATGAAACCTAAACTAGCCAAAATTCACCATAGGCCAAATTGATTGAAACCATTGATCAAAATCAATCCATGATCAATGATTGGACTTGACCAAGTCATGCCAAACCTAGCCCAATTGGCCACTTGACCCAAGTTGACCCAAGTTGACCTAAAAAGTCAAAATTTGTCAAATTTTGATCTAAGCCAAATCAAACCAAATTCATTCTAAATCTGTTGAACTTGACCAAAGCCTCATGACCAACTAGACCCAACCTAGCCCAATGACCATGAACCCAACTTGACCTAAAAAAGGTCAACAAGCCAAAATTAAACCAAACTAAAATTGATTGAAAAAAAAGATTGCAAAACATTTCAAATGATCAACCAAGCCTAAACCAACCAATGACCTAACCCAATTGGGTTAAATAGGTCAAATTGGTCAACTTGACCCATTTGACCTAAATGAATAAATGATCTTAAACTTAATATAAATCAAATTGAACCAAACCAATGATACCAAAATATTTCAAATGATCATTTAAACTTAGGCCTCACCCATGGTTTGACCCAATTTGACTAATTGGTCAACTTGACCCAAGTTGACCCATTTTGACCTAAATGGGTCAACATGAGCCAAATGATATCAAATCAATACCAAATTCATTGAAAATTGGCACAACCCATTTTTCAATCATATCAAATCTGTATAAATCAAAATCAAAGCCAAATGACCATTTTACCCTTGTGTTAAAGGGTAACCTATGGCCAATTTCACTTGGAATTTGGTCAAATACTTTTCATGGCCACTTGGCATCCTCATAGTAGACCATTTGGACACCTAGGAGGTGGTGCACATGACCCAATTGGTTTTGGTCAGCCAATCCCAACTCAAAGCTAAAATCGACCACTCCACTCACAATTCTCCACATGGATCACCTCCCACACCCATTTTAACCCATGTGCACCTCCACACTCCCACTCACATGCCAAAACTGAACCACATGGGATCCCTAATAGCCTAAACAAACCATTCCATGAGATTAATTTGATAAAAAATGCAAGGAGGCTCACGACCATTTGATTCAAATAGGGGGAGATATACTCCCCACTTTTCACCACACATTCTTGCACTGCTGAGCCAAGAACTGAGTGGGAGCTCCCCTCCCCAAGATTTTCCAAGTTCTCTCCATTTTAGGCCAACCACCCATGTATGATGGGATTAGTTATATAATTAGGTTTAATGGCCTATTACACATAAATTTCAAAAAGCATTAAATGTAGAAACTAAAAAAGCAAACTCAACTTCATTTTAAAAATAATTCAAAGGGGAATAATATAAAATTAAGTTAAATTGATTTTAAATAATAACATTTGCTCAATTTGAGTTTTATTGGGAATGTAATTATGTTAATTACTCCTTAATTATTTCAATAATTAATTCTAAATGCCCTAAGGTTAATTATTGGGATGACCTCTACCTCCCATTTTCTTGGAATTTATTATTGGATTAATTTAGGTAATTTCTTGTTTCATCTCTAATCACTCCCTTAATCAATTAAATGATTAATTTACCAATTAAATGATGATGAATTCATTAATTAAGCTTGTTAATCATTTTGGAATAGTGGATATACTCAGGGAATGAAATTTAGATGCCGTTTTTGAATCTTTTCCCCTAATTCTATATCAATTGAATGAGAACTTAATTAATTTACAAATTGATTAATAATTTAATCATTTCATTAAATAGCTTAATTAACCAAACTAAAAATAAAAAGTTAATCCAGAAACTTAATCACTTAATCAATCCCATTCTTGGGTAGATACTTAGGTGTTCAATAACCTAAGTGGATTTTAAGGAAATCATATCCAACCCACATGTGTGGGAAGGTTATGAAAGTAATTAAACCCTTTAGCTTAATTAGTCAATAAGAGCCACCACATTTTGCCCCTTTCTTTCTTAGGAGCATTGCTGATTTAAATTCCATATGATTCCATATCATAGGTTGGCTCATAATTTTTGGGTTAATTATGTTAAAGTGGTATAGGTAAGGGGTAATTAATGGACTTAATTCACACCTTAACCAAAATAAAACATAAAATCAACTTAATGGTTCTAAAAATTAAACTAGAACAACACACACATGAGGGAAATGGGTTAGGACCAGCAAACACCCTTTTCACATTTCCTAAATCAAACTCAAAACAAAAATAAAAATCTCTTCAAGAAATGTTGATCTCTTATTTCATAGGATTGTCTTTAGGAATTAATTAGGGTAAATGAAGTTACATGCTTACATCACTTTATTTCTTTTCAAGCATGCTAAATGTTGTGTGCCATATGAAAATCATGCATTCATATCTTTTGAAAAAAAAAATGAAATGTTTCCTTTATGTCAAATTGCATATTTTTGGCTAAAGTAAAAAATATGAGTGGCTATTTTCACTACTAAATCAAAATTATTTTCAAAACTTACAAACCAAAGATTATAAATGAATGTATGCTACCTATAAGTATTTATAAGCTTGCATGTGAATATAGCTTAAAATGTCTTATGTGGTTTTCTTCTCTTTTCTTAACATGGTTTGTATAGGATTTGCAAAGTGTATAGTTCATTTGAAAAGAACATAACACTTGCTTAAATTTATTCTTGTGCACTCCCATGTCATGAATTAAGAAGGATCTTTACATTACATATATAAATTAAACAATCAAAATCAATCAAACAAACAAACATAAATCTTTTGCATGATTCTTTTTTCCATTCATTTATTTTTATACATGCACATGCATTTAAGAAAAGTGGTATATTAGTCTAGACATACCTTCAGGTTTTAAGTAGCCCCAAGAAGGTTTTGTCTTATACCTAGAAAATAATGGCACCATACTCACTTATGTCTTTCATACATGTAAATGTGCATTTGATTAATGGATAAAAGAATCTCTCTCTTTTCTACTTAACAAAATCATGCATTATGAAACATCCAAATTTTCTTAAGCAATGTCTCCTAGCATTCATCATTAAGGTGTGCTAAATATTTGCATTGCATGTATATATATGTTTAAGATTATTTCATATGCTTGATACACATGTTGGAAAGAAATAAATGGTTGTGTGCTTTGTGATAGTAATTCACTTTAATTAATCCTTAAATGTCTTTCTTATTGAATAGGTTTATTTAGAGCAAATTTAAACTTAGGATTAATTAAAACACATAATAAAATATTCAAAAAAATCACTAATGAATCTACCTTAGAAATTACTTAAGGTAGGGATGAAAGAGAAGTTATCTTCTCTTTTCCTCTCTTTACAACACTTAGTAATTTTGTGTAGGTTCATTCAAACTAAATAAAATCATCAAATGAAATTAATAAATAAACTAAATCACTTAAATGAAAGTACCCTCTAAGTTGAATCCTTCACACTTAGAAAACTTCAACCTTAAAGCCTAGCGAAGACATACCACACAAGCCTTAAAAGGCACACACATTAGATTAAGTCACCATTTCTAGTCCTATGTTAGGGCAGTGCATGGTTTGATGCCTAATTTTATTTTATGATGTGATATTTTAGTCTGGATGTTAGGGTGTATGTGCGTAGAATGAATGATAGGATAATCTTAGTCTAATCATTATCTTCTGTAGGGGATTGTGCTTAAGAGGCACTGTAATAATAATATAAATGCTTTTGCTATGCAGATTGCTTATACTCAAGCATAATCCAAAAATAGGCCTAGTGGACTTGGTTACCCATTCTAAATTTATTCATATACATGCTTGGGATGTGTGGTGTATTTAGCTAATATTTATTTTACAGGTTTTAGTTAGATTTACTTTTCCCATTTTCAAGTAATTTTGCAATTAGGATTTAGAATGTGGGGATTAGGATGAACATTGGTCATAAGACTATGTCTTATGCACCATTGTAAAGCCTTTGGAGAAATATCATTCCAACCAACCAAAAGAAGAAAGAAGAAAGAAGAAAGAATAATGAAAAGAAGAAAAGAAGAAATGAAGAAATGAAGAGTGAAGACCCCCATAACATGAATTCCTTTTTAATTGTAATTAATTCATTTGTAATACAGGTTGTATAAGGTAAGAGCTCAGCTACTCAATTTCTTTTCGGGTTTGTGCGGTGGAGCTTGACCATAAAGTCCTTTTATTATTTTGCGCTATTTATAAGTTGTTTGATGTTTGTTTAACTTGTGCATTAAGATGACATGTTTTTCCTAGTTTCTTCATTATTTGATGAATAGCTTGGATGCCATTAGGCTCCTAGAAAAAAATAAATTTTCTATCAAATTAATCAAATAAAAATTAAAAATTAACAACTCATAACCTCACCTAAAGCCTAGGTTATAAAACAAGATAAAAAAATTAGCAACCCCTTCAATGGATGTTGTATATCTGACATCTTGCATAAAAATATCTTATTTTACTCTTGCATATGGAGGGCTTCCACCTTTGCCAGAGAACTTGGCTTGACCTTTGAGAGCTATGGTGAAAACACACCCCCTTCTTGTTGATTTTGCCCCCATAACCAATTTCTCATGCATTAGGCATATGAATCCCGTAGCCCGTGTCAAATAAATTGTCCAAAAACAAAAATAAAATAAAACAAAAATTTGCATTAGATGTAAGTCATTAATCATTCCCTACATGGTCTAGTGTTTTAGGGAGTGTGTTTAAGGACTTAGTCTCTTTCTAAAGAAATAATAGCCTAGCTATCTTGCAAAAGCATAAGACTTTCCTACATGTATTTAAAATCGTACACCTCGAGGATGTTGTAAGTCCAATAGTTGGGTGATTTATCCTCTATTCTAGAGGTAAACAAAATATCAATTTTCACTTTATAATTAGGTTGTGCCTTGGTCCTCACCAAAGCTCCCTAGATTTAGGTTTAGAGGATGTTGTTTCCTTTTGCGGGCTACAAGCATAAATCCTCACCTCTTAGGCATTTCCATGATCTTGTGTCATGGAATTGTAAGTCTTAGATTTCTAACAAAAATTCAACTCAAATAAATAATTCTCTTCAAATTCAAAAATATAAAACCCAATCATAGGATAGTTGGGTTGCTCTCTAGGTTTCCTAGCATCGTGAGCATCCCCTACTTATGCCCTTTTGGTTTCGATAATAACTCCCTCCTTTTGATCAATCCCATTAGATCTTCCAAAAATAATCAATTGATTGATAGTCCTATCTTTGAAATCTTTAGAGACAACGATCATTTACCTTAATTAAGAGTATTAATAAGTGATCTCATTCCTTAGGATGTACTTAACTATGGGGGCTTGCCTCCATAGGAAACTTAACGAACCCAGTTTAAAATAAACCCTACTTTTCTTTTCCATATGTTGACCTCATTTTTAGGATGAGCTCTCAACCCCTCCATCTTAGACATAGGAATCCTCTTAGACTTTAAGAGTTCCTTAGTCTTAAGACACATCTAGTGAGTGTGGCTCTCTAGAAGACTTAGAAGAGTTAGCCATAAGAATAGGTCATGCCTTAGGGGTGTTAGGAAAATCTACCTACCCTCAGCTTGAACCATTCCTCACTTTCCTTCCTTCAAGTCAAACTCCAAATCAATTCTATTTTATTTTCTCCAAACTCAAATCAATTCTATGATTGATATCCATGATTGAAATCTATGATTGAAACCCATGATAAAAAATCCATCAAAATTTCTAAGCTTAAATTTTCCTAAGTCCTTAAGCCTCCCTTGAGGACTTAACCAAATTCTTAATCTAAACCAATCAAATCTTTGAGATCTCATAATTCATTTATATTTCCATTTATATTCACATATATAAATGAAATATAAATTCAAACCCACCAAATCAAACTCAAAATTCCAAATCAATTCATGAAATTTTCCTTAAGTCCCTTAATTTTCCATTAATGGACTTAGCCTAAACATGATCAAATCAATTCAAATCCTTGGATTTTATCAATACTCATTTATATTTTCATTTATATTCACATAAATAAATGAAATATAAATATAAATTAATCAAATCAAATCCAAAAATTAAATTCCAAATTATAATTTCCTTAAATCCATTAAATTCCCTTAAATGGATTTAACCTAAATCTTGATCAAACCATCTCAAAATCATGGGATTTTCTCATAATTCATTTATGTCCTCATTTATATTTACATATTTAAATTAAATATGAATATAAATCAATCAAACCAATTCCAAAAATTAAATTCCCAATTTAAAAATTCCTAAGTCCTTTAAATCCTTCGTAATGGACTTAGCCCAAATCATGATTAAAACACTTCAAATCCTTGAAAATTTCTCATGATCCATTTATATTCTCATTTATATTCAGATATATAAATGAAATATAAATTTTAACAGTCAAAACCAATTCCAAAAATTAAACTCAAATCAAACTCAAATCAACTCAAAATCCAACCTAAGCCTTTCAAGTCAAAATCTTGAACTTAGCCAAATCAATTTCAAATCAAGCCAAAATCTTGATTTTCTCTCATGATTCAATCAACCCTACAATCATGAGCTCATATATTAATCCAAACTTCAATCAAACAATCAAAACCCAAGTAAAAAAATCAAAAGCCAAAATCCCTTTCATATTCTTCCTTTGAATATGAAATTGTCAAATGGATCAAAACCCATTTGACTTCAAACCACTTGTAAATGGATTCATATTTCAATCATGAGTCCATTTACAAGATCAACAAACTTCAAATCAAGTTTTGACCAAGCCATTTGACCCACTTAGGCTCACTTGACCCAAAGTGACCTAAAGTACCCTTATGAGCCAAATTCTAATCCTAACTAAATTGGATTGAACCAAACTCATATATCCCTCTCATCATGATCAACAATCATCATGAGATGATCAATCAATCAAATTGTGTCAAACCAAGTCAAACCTAAGGGTTGACCAAGTCAACACTTAGCCCAAAATGAAATCTAACATAGCCAAAATCTATCATAAGACAAATTGATTGAAACCATTGATCTAAGTTTATTCATGACTTATGTTTGAACTTGACCAAGCCAACATTTGAGCCTAACCTAGTCCTTTTGGTCAACTTGACCCAAGTCGACCCATTTTGACCTAAATGGTCAAAATGTGTCAAAACTTGATCTAAGCCAAATCGATCCAAACAAATGGGTCAAGTTCATTCCTAATCACTTGTTGAACTTTACCAAAGCCTCAATTGGCCAACTAGACCTAACCTAGCCCAATTGACTTTAGACCCAACATGACCTAAAGGGGTCATATTGAGCCAAAATTGAACTTACCCCAAATTGATTGGAAACAAAGATACCAATCCACTACATTTGACTAGCCAAACCTAAACCTACTTTTGACCTAACCCAAATAGGTCAAATGGGTCAAATAGGTCAACTTGACCCATTTGACCTAAATGAAGTCATATGAGCCAAATTCAAAACTAAACCAATTGAATCAAACCAAAGCCACCAAAATATTTCAAAGGTCATATGAACTTGACCCAACTCTTGGTTTGACCTAACTTGACAAATTGGTCAACTTGACCCAAGTTGACCCATTTTGACCTAAATGGGTCAACATGAGCCAAACCTTACCAAATGAATTCCAAATCTCATGAAACTTGGCCAAACCTAGTTCTCCACATACCCAACATATCCAAAGTGGAAAAAATAGCAAAATGACCATCCTACCACTAGGCCATAGAACAAATTTTGGCTTAACCCATGGGTAATTTGGTCATACTCTTCACAATCACTGAGGCTTTCCTAAAAGCTAAAGGGGACCTAGGAGAGAGTGGTGCACCCAACCCAATGGGTTTGTCAACCCATTTGGTCCCTAGACCAAACCCGACCCTGGTCAAAATTGAAAATTCAAACTCCCTCTCAAGCTCAAATTCAAGCAGCTCAAATTCAAGCACATGGGAGGTTGGCAATCCACTCTTGATCAAACCACCATGTACACAAATGATCACAACCCCCCTATGATCAATTGGATCAAAATGATAAGTCCATTGGCCGTCCTGATCAAGGGGAGATATACTCCCCCTAAACAAACTCAAATGCAAAATTCCCTAATTCGATTGAGTGCTAGTGAGACCTAGGAGCCATCAGAGAATGATAGCAAGCATCCTAGAGCTCATTCCATCCTCCCATTTCTCAATTTTTAAATAGTGAAAATAGGGGATGCCAATTGAATTGCCAACTTCTTCCATAATTCATTTCCTTCCAATTAGTCTTGCACACTTCATCTAGGAGCTAAGTCGAGTGCACCTAAGCTTCTATTGGAGTTCCCACAGCAAGGAATAGTCTAATTCAATCAAAGCCACAAGCTACCTAAGGAGGAGTTGGCCCAAACATTGATTCACTCAACCTCAAGTGCTCATACTCTCAGCAAGGCTTCGTCTCAACCAGACGAAGCTTCTTTAAGGAAATCGAGCACCAATGATCACCTCCGGTGAGGTATGGAATTTTTTGACCATTAAACTCAATGTGGTGTGAAGCTTTGTAAAAGAAATTTTCACCCCATTGATTTCTGACCGTTGGATTTTCCTCTCGCCTTTAGATGATGTGGGTTAAATTTGGTTTGATTCCATGCAAGATCTAGCTTGGATCTTCCCTGATCATCCTGATCAAGGGAAGAATTTGGGAGATCTCAGTTGTCCATCCACACATTTTAGATGGACGGCTAAGATAATCCAGCACATTTAGAAATCATTTTACCCTTTTTTTAAAATAGGAGATCTTCGTCGATCTTTGATCGAGGATCAAAAGCGCGCGCCACCTCATTTGGATGATGTTTAAGATCCTACTGCATGTAAAGCACGACGCCGCCGCACGCGTACGCCGCGGACTGATAATTAATTAGATTAAAATGCTTTAATTAATTCTAATTACTTAGATCTTCCAAAAATTCATAACTCTTAGAAAATTCAAAAAATGTGAAATAAAATCTATGGAAATAATTAAACTAGAACATTTTAAAATTAATTTTGATGTGTTTTGAATTATGCTTTTCTCTGAATTTGGGTTTTTAGAAAGTTTATTTTGCTAATTACTTTTAATTAAGCTCGATTAATCCCAAATTTCTTGGGTATGTTTTAGGGGATGACTTCTACCTCCCTAATTTTCTTGGGATTTATTGAAGATTGATTAGAAGAATTGCATATGGTTTCTTAATTACCCTCCTTATATGTAATTAAGCATAATTGGGTATGATTAGTAATTTTAACCTATGATTAGGGTTGATTAAGGTCAGATCCAAAGTAGAGGTTTATGGAAGATTTTGGGGCATTTCCTAAGCTATTCCCTAAACCCCTCTTCTCTCTTAATCTCCTCTTAATTTGGGTTAATTCATTAATTATCCCTTAATCAATTTCTAAAAATTCTAAAAAGTTCTAGAACTTAATTAATCTACTTGGGTAGATGCTTAGGTGTTTAATAGCCTAAGTTCAATTAAGGAAATCAAAATGTAATTCACATGTGAAAGGGTGTTTTGAAATTACTTAAGCTAAACCTTAGCTTAATTAACTTTTAATTGTGAGCCAAATTGCATTAGGCCTTTTCTTATTAGGTGCATTGCAAATTTAAATTCTTGTGGGTTTTATGTCATCTCATTGGCTCATAATTATTTAGTTAATTCTTCTAAGGTGGTGTAGGTAAGGGTTAATTAAGTTACTTAATTCATACCTTAACCTAATCAATGCATAAAATGGATCTAATTATCTAAAAAATTAAACAAAATATCAAACACATGTGGAATGGGTTAGAACATCAAACTCATCTCATTTTCAAAATTAAATCAAACTCAAACTAAACAAAAATCACTTTGAAATTCACTTTGATTTATTCTAAATTTCTTATTCCAAGAATGTCTTTAGGATTTAAGTGAAGTGAGTTTTTTACATGATTTCATTGTTTTGATCTTTCCCCAACATGTAAGTTGTATGCCATGTGATTTCATGCATAATTTCATTTTTCAAATTTTAAAATGAAATTGTTTACTTTATGTCAAATTTGCATGTGTTGGTTAAAGTAGAAATATGAGTGGCTATTATCACTACTAAATCCAAATTATTTTCAAAACATATAAATTAAATATCAAATATGAAAGTATGCTACTTATATTTTAATTATGAGTTTGCATGTGATAGATTATAAAGGTATGCTTAGCATAAGTTTCCTTTCTTTCTTATGTTGGTATAGTTTTGAATAGGAATTTGGTGGGTGTATGGTTCATTTGAAAAGAACATAACACTCACTTAATTCCATATCTTATTCATCTCTATGCTATCACTTAATGAGGGTTATCTATACTTACATACATAAATTACATAAAATAAATTGAATCTAATAAATAACTTTTGTATTCTCCTTTTCAATTTTATTTCTTTTATACACATGTTTGTGTTTAAGGAAAGTGGTATATTAGTTTGGACAACCCTGAGGTTGTGAGGCTTTATGTAGCCCTAAGTAGGTCTTCTACCTTACACCTCTAGTTAACAATGGCTTGTACTCACTTATGCCTTTCTTACTTTCATGTGTGTGTATGTGAAAATTTGGATAAAGAAACCCTTTCTACTTAAGAAAATCATGCATATTCAACTTCTAAATTTCCTTAAATGGATTACTTAGCATGCATCATAAAGTGTGTTAAATATCCTCATTTGTGTATAGATATGCTTAGGGTCCATCCATATGCATGTTATATATGTTAAAAGAAATGAAGTAATGTGTGTTATGTGAATTTTGATTCATTTTATTTAATCTTAAAATACCTTTCTTTTGAATAGGTTTATTTAGAGTTTATCTAAAATTAGGATTAATTAAAAGATTTAATCAAAACATTCACCTAAACAAACTAAATGTGAATCTACTTTAGAAATTACTTAGGTTAGGGAAGAGAAGTTCTCTTTCCCTCTCTCTTCATAACTTAGTAATTAATTGTAGGATTCACTTTAAACCAAATAAAAAATATGAAATAAAATCAACCCAAATAATTAAACAACTTAAATGAAACCCTCCTCTAAGTTGAACATGTTCTTCACACTTAGAAAATTTGAAACCTATGTCAAAGCATACCACAAACCTTCAAAGCACACACATTAGCCTAAGTCACCACTTCTAGCCTTAGGTTAGGCATGGTTTGATGTTTGTTTTATTTTATGATATATGTTTTAGACTGATGTTAGGTATATCATTGTAGAATGAATGGTAGGATCTTAGTCTAACTATTCTTTTCTAGAGATTGTGCTTAAGGGGCTATCATAAATAAAATATAAATGCTTTTGCTTGGTGCTTTATACCCCTAAGCATAATCCATAGGTGTGGACTTAGTCACCCATGTGTGGGTGATAAGTCCAATATACATGCTTGAGATTTGTGTGTTTTAGCTAACCTTTATTTTGTAGGTGTTAGTTAGATTTCACTTTTCCTTTTCATGTAAATTTGTGCAATTAGGATTTTGGAATGATTGTTATGGGATTAGGATGAATATCATAAGATCTATCTTATGCACCATGTGAAGCCTTGGAGCATCCACCTTCCAACCATCCAAGAGGAACCAAAGAAGAAAGAAAGAACCAAAGAAGAAAGAAAGAAGAAGAAAGAAGAAAGAAGAAGAAGAAGAAAAAAAAGCTTGAAGACCCCATAACAATGAATTCCTTGCTTAATTGTAATTTAATTCATTTGTAATCGGGTTGTATAAGGGTAGAGCTCGCTACCCACATTTGATATTTTTGGTTTGTGCGGTGGTGCCACCACAAATCCTTTATTCTTTTATGATTAGCTTTATAAATTAATTGATGATTTGTTTAACTTTTGTATTAAGTGGCATAATTTTCCTAGTTTCTTCCATGCTTTATGTATGGCCTGGATGTGGATTAGGCTTTTAGGAAAAATAAATCTTTTACCCAACTTAACAACTCAAATAAAATAAAGAACTCATAACCTCACCTAAAGCTTAGGTTTAAAATCAAGATAAAAGAATTAGCAACTTATTTGGATGAGCATTTCTTTGTAATATCATGCACAAATGCATCTTATTTCACTCTTGATTGGAGGGCTTCCACCTTTGCTGAGAAACTTGGCTTGACCTTTGAGAGTGGTGGAAACTCACCTCTCCTTCTCATGATTTTGGCCAATAACTTATTTTTCTCATGCATTAGTCATAAAATCCTATTATGAGTCAAAATAATTGTCCAAAATGAAAATAAAATGAAAAATGCATTAGATTTAGGTCATTTGAAGCATGTCCTTTTACATGATCTAGTCTCTTTAGGGAGTGAGTCTAAAGACTTAGTCTCTTTCTAAATAAATAATAGCCTAGCTATCTATAAGCATAAAGACTTGCCTACATGTATTTTAAAATATAGAGGAGTTAGTTGGCGCCACCCTAGTGTAAGTCCAAGTATCTGGGTGGTTTGTCCTCTTGTGAGGCAAACCAAATACCCATTTTGCCTTAGATTTAGGTTGTGCTTTCACCGCCAAAAGCTCCTAGATTTAGGTTCTGATTGCTTCTCCTTGGGCCATATATAATTCCTCACCTCCTAGGAATTTCCTTAATCTTGTATTGAGGAATCATAAGTCCTAAATTTCTAATGAAAATGCAATTCAAACAAACTAAATCAATTTCAAAAATATAAAGCCCAATTATAGGATAATTTGAGATGCTCGCTAGGTTTCTAGCATCATATCTCCTACTTATCTTCCATTTTGGCTTGATAATAACTCCCTCTTTTGATCAATCCCATTTGATCTTCAAAATAAACCAATCGACATAGTCCTTTCCTATTGAAATCTTCAAAGATAATGATCATTTACCTTAATCAAGAGTTTTCTAAGGATCATTTAGGATGTAATTAACTATGGGGCTTGCCCCCATAGGGAACTTAATGAACCCAATTTAAAATAAACCCTTTACTTTTCATGTAAAGTAGGGAAGAATCTCGTATGTAACCCATCATCCTTAGAGTCCTTATTGAGGTGATTAGGTCCATTAAAGGGTAGTGACTTCTATCTTTCGAGATACACTATTCTTGATGATGTATTGATCACATAAGTACATTTGGATCTCATGCATCCTAAAAGATGAATTTCTATAGGTCTTGCCTCTTTCTTTCTCTCCACAGATTTGAAGGTGACTCCTATATAGAAATTTTAACCAACATATTTTCTATGACTCACTGGGATGGTTCCTCTCTCCATCTTTGGTAAATGATCATTGTCTTTGAGTATCGAGTGGGTTTGTACTTTGGTATGAATCCAAGACTATCCTTCTTTCCATCACTTAGCTCATTTCATTCTTGAGTTGAGTTAGCCAACATCTTTAGGTTTTAGGACCGCATTCCTTGTTGGTCTTAAAACCCCGTGGTTCTCAATGGGTAAAATGAAAAGATCTAAATAAAAAGAAACATTTTAAAGACTTCCTTCCTTATCATTTTCATGATAAGGAAAGGTTCATCCTAAAATAATAAATCTTCCATAAAGAACTTTCTTTCAAAAGCACCTTTTCAAAATGCACTTAATAAAATATTTCCCACAAAATTTTGTCATCCTCATTTAACAATTCCCATAATTGTTACATGTAGGGATTTTCAAAAATAAAACTAATTACATTTTCCAAAAGCACAAATGAACATCTTCTTTCAATTCACTTTGATGAAGATTTCATTTTCAAAATAAAATGAACAATCATCTTTTCCAAAAATCACAATCATAATCATAAAATTTTCAAAAAAAAAAGCACACATGAATCTTTCTATTACAATACACTCGCACTTATTGAATGAAAAGTTCATTTGTAAACTAAATTATACTTTTCAAAAGCACATATGAATATCTTCATTTAATATGCTCTAAACTATTAAATGAATATTTTATTCCCAACTAAAAAATAAAATATCTTTTAGGAAATCTCACTTGAACATATCTCACATATGTTTTAAGTTGGAATTCCTCTCTTTAAAAAAAGTAACAATCACACACAAAACAAAAATTTCATATTTTAAAAATAAGATTGATCTCCATTCTACATACCTAAATTTGTTGAATGGAAGTCCTCTCTTTTCAAAAATTAAAACTTCAACAATCATATTTCAAAATTTTCCAACACATTTTGGAACTTCATTTAACATCAAAAATTCTAAACACATTTTGAAACTTCATTTAACATACTCAAATTTGTTAAGTGAAGTTTCCAAATCCAAAATCCAAAATTTTCAAAAAAAAAAAAAAATACTTTTGGAACTTCATTTAACATACTCAAATTTGTTAAGTGAAGTCTCCAAATCCAAAATTCAAAATTTTTCAAAACACATTTTTGGAACTTCATTTAACATACTCAAATTTGTTAAGTGAAGTCTCCAATTCCAAAATTCAAAATTCTAAACACATTTTGGAACTTCATTTAACATACTCAAATTTGTTAAGTGAAGTCTCCAAATCCAAAATCAAAATTTTCAAAAAAAAAACACATTTGTTTTGGAACTTCATTTAACAAACTCAAATTTGTTAAGTAAAATCTCCAAATCTAAAAATCCAAAATTTCAAAATACATTTTGGAACCTCATTTAACATACTCAAATTTATTAAGTGAAGTCTCCAAATCCAAAATTCAAAATTCTAAACACATTTTGGAACTTCATTTAACATACCCAAATTTGTTAAGTGAAGTCTCCAAATCTAAAATCCAAATTTTCAAACACCATTTGAAACTTCATTTAATATACCCAAATTTGTTATGTGAAGTCTCCAAATTAAAATCCAACAAAATTTTCAAACACCATTTGGAACTTCATTTAATATACCCAAATTTGTTAAGTGAAGTCTCAAATCCAAAATTCAAAATTCTAAGCACATTTTGGAACTTCATTTAACATACTCAAATTTGTTAAGTGAAGTCTTCAAATCTAAAATTCAAAATTCTAAACACATTTTGGAACTTCATTTAACATACTCAAATTTGTTAAGTAAAGTCTCCAAATCTAAAATCCAAATTTTCAAAACACATTTTGGAACCTCACTTAACATACCCAAATTTGTTAAGTGAAGTCTCCAAATCCAAAAATCAAAATTTTCAAACATATTTTGGAACTTCATTTAACATACTCAAATTTGTTAAGTGAAGTCTCCAAATCCAAAATCAAAAAATTTTCAAAGACATTTGGAACTTCATTTAACATACCTAGATTTGTTAAGTGAAGTCTCGAAATCCAAAATTCAAAATTCTAAACACATTTTGGAACTTCATTTAACATACTCAAATTTGTTAAGTGAAGTCTCCAAATCTAAAATCCAAAATTTTCAAAACACATTTTGTTTGAAACTTCATTTAACATACTCAAATTTGTTAAGTAAAGTCTCCAAATCTAAGATCCAAATTTTCATAACACATTTTGGAACCTCACTTGACATACCCAAATTTGTTAAGTGAAGTCTCCAAATCCAAAAATAAAAAATTTTCAAACAACACATTTTGGAACTTCAATTTTAAGTAAACTCCAAATCCAAAATCCAAAATTTTAAAACCCATTTGAATTTTAACATATTAAAATTTGTTAAGTGAAGTTCCAAATCCAAAATTTTCTAAACACATTTGGAACTTCATTTAACATACCAAATTTGTTAAGTGAAGTCTCCAAAGTCAAAACCAAATTTTCAACACCTTTGAACTTCTCCTTAGCATACCAAATATGAGAAGTTTCCATTTTCAAAACCAAAATGAAATCAAAATTTAAACACATTCATTTAACATACCCAAATTTGCTAAATGAAATTTCCATTTCACAAAACTAAGTGAGACTTCATCTTTAGCTTACCAAATTTACTAAAGTTAAATATCCACTTTCAAAATCTAAACATCAAAATAAAAATGAAATACCTAGGATTTTCTTAGCATACCTAAATTTGCTAAGAATCCTATTTTCAAAAATCAAACAAAACACACACTTGGTTTCTCCACTTAGCATACCTTGCCTGTTATGGGAATTCTAAATTTTCAAAATCTAAACATCAAAACAAAAATAAAACACTTTAGATTTTCTTAGCATGCCTAAATTTGTTAAGAATCCATTAAAAAAAAACAAACACACTTGGTTTCTCCTTAGCATACCAAATTTGCTAATTTCCATTTTCAAAACCAAACATTAAAACAAAATGAAACATAGGATTTTCTTAGCATACCAAATTTGCTAAGAATCCATTTTAAAATCAAATAAAAATTCAAATAAACACTTGGTTTTCACTTAGCATACCTAAATTTGTTAAGTGGAAATTCCAAATTTTCAAAAATCTAAACATCAAAAACAAAAATGAAACACTTAGGATTCCCTTAGCATACCAAATTTTCTAAGGATCCTATGTTTTTCAAAAAAAATTAAAATATCCCAAAAAAATGAGACACTTAGGATTTTCTTAGCATGCCTAAATTTGCTAAGAATCCTATTTTCAAAAAAAAAAAAAAAATCAAATAAAACACACTTGGATTCTTCACTTAGCATACCTAAATTTGCTAAGTGAGAATTCCAAAATTTTCAAAATCAAAACAAAATTCATAAAATGAAACAATCATTCTCAAACACTTCACTTAGCATATGTAAATTTGCTAAGTTAAATTTCAAAAGTAGTCAATCAAAAATAAAATCATTTGACGCTTACTTTAACATACCTAAATTTGTTAAAGAAAAGGATCCTCGAAATTAAAAATTCAAATTCAAAACAAAACATGAACCTTTGGAAGCATCCATATCAAAATTTTGAATCCATACTTCAACATACCCAAATTTGTTGGAGTTGGATTCATATTGAAATTCTTCTTTCAATCAATCTTCTCAAATCTATTTGAACCCCAATTAACACTTCCAAGTGGTTGAATGTTGGTTCAAATTTTAAAATTCAAAATTCAAAAAAATATATTTGGAGATAGAAATCTGATACAATTTCATTTCTCATTGCGATCTTTCACAAGTAGTATAGTTCAGTTACTATAGTGAAATGGTTGGTTCTCAGAAGTTTGTCTTCACCTTCCATCACAGTATGGATCTAGCTTTAGATCAGTCAACTTCCCTTCGGACCATACCCACCTAATTCACTTTGTGGATTTGAGGGCCAGGATTACTTGTGAGGGCATTCCCTCACCACACAACAGAAGTTGACCGTGAATCGGCCATCGTGATAAACTTACCATCCGATTCATGTCTCCTCACTAAAGAGGAAAGTGCATATACATAGCACAAAGCTTAGTAAGCCAGCAAGATCAACTCTAGTTGCCTCATCCTAGAGTTGCTCATGTTGCCCCTGAGGCTAGCATCTCTACCATCTGTACCCAAAGGGTCTCCCCGGTCTCGGTTTGCCTCCCATACATTTGAGTATGGGTCTAGCTCAGGCTCTTCCCATCCTACCGCACTGTAGAACAAGAACCCATGATCTCCCACACCTGATAGGAGGGAGCTAGTGCAGCTCAACCACCATGGATGAGTCTCCATCATCATCACCAGGTTACAAAAACTAGTTTCATCCTCTCTGGGATCGATAGAGAGGATGCCGTGAGGGATCCATTCTCCTCCAGTGGTGCACTAGTAGTTTCTAGAGTAGAGGTGCATACCCTCATCTATTCTATGCCGTAGGCATATGATGCTCAAATGGGACAGTTTGACCTTGATCTATTATCCCCTCGCAAGGGAGATCCATCGTGAGAGGGCCCATGAGGCCCATATACACATATACCAAGTAGAGTGATGAGGTTTATCCGTCAATCACCGCTTTGATTGATTTTCTTTCCGCTACCCATCGACCATACTAATAGTATTCTTCTCGGGACGCCCACCACAGAGGTAGTTATTCATGAGAGTCAGGTGTCTCCACCCCACCGCCTACCCCTCATGCCATCAGTTATAACACCTCCCATTCCATCTAAGGCCATGAAGGAATCCGGGGAAAATGTACCCCTGGGCTATGAAGGGATCCTACCCCTTCTACACCACCCATTATGGTAGGCTCTCCGACTTCCCCAATGGTGGTGAAAGAGTGGCAACTAAGCATCGTGGTCCTTCACCAACTCCACCATACCATATATGGAGATGGTGATAGCTATTGAAATATTAGATGCCGCTACACCAAAGTGGTGAGGAACATCCTAGATTGCTACCCTCATCTTTAACAATGAGTATCATTCATCGAGTATATCCGCACGTGATTGACTCTCAAAGGCGAGGTCCTGCCTCTCAAGCACAATAGTGATCACACTCCGCCTAAATGTTGTACCGAAGTTGGATCATCTTTTAGATGAGATAGTTGCACATTATTTCATGAAGAAGAAAGAGATCTTGGGGTACACATGGTCCGATGAAGAGAAAGTCAGTTTTGATCCCAACAAAGATGACTTGATGGGGGGATTCAGCTGGAGTCTGCATGGTTGACACTAGGGGATCTCTTCTTAGAAAACAACAAGCCATGGAAAGTGATGAGGTTGATCAAGAAGACATCAGAATAGCAAGACCTCCTACATCGCTAGGTGAAGGATGAGTAGATTGATAGGATGGCATACAGTGTGGACTTGTTAGCAGAATGTCGAGCCAAAAACAAGCCCTCCAGTTCATCCCACTACGATGTCGTCACTGAAGTTAGTGCATGTCTTGGACCCAGCCAAGACTCTACCTCGCTTGAGCAAGGTACCAGATAGAAGGTAGTGGAAAGTACCTCCATACAAAAAAGATATAAAATCCATGGTTGAGCAGTGAAGGAAGTTTTGGCTCAAGCCCGGAGGATCATAAAGTGGTAGACCCTACCCAGGAATTGATGCTATCCAATATCCCAAGGGTTTCATGCCTCCTTCCTTCAAAAGCTTTGATGGTGGAAACCCAAGGCATCACATAGCACATTTTAGGCCGCTTGTTTGTAACACGTGGCAACGATGTTTTGTTTTCCGACTTTTTTTTTTGTTAGTAGCTAGCTGGTGTATACTTTGATTGGTGGCTCAACTCTAATGGTTTAGTAAAGACATTTGTCGAGTTGAGTAACTCTTTATCAATAAGTTTGTGGATTTAACAAAGGGTTACCGTATGATCTCAAGACATCAACACCGCCATCCTTGCTTGATTATATTCTTGATGGTCATCAAAGAAGTGTGAACCAAAGGTCTTAAAGCATGCTATCAGATTCTCTTGAAGATAACCATGACCCAATCACCTTCATGCATAAGGTGCTTCCACTATCACCAACCATAAACTCAACTATATACCACTAGCAAAAAGATGCATACCCGCCTATGGTCCACCTACTCTTTTAGATAAGTTAAACAAACCTTATTCTTTTAAGAGGGAGGTAATCGAAAATCTTTAAGAATCTCTTAAAGAAACTGATTTTAGCTACCCGAGCCTAGAGACCGAGGAAGTAGGCAAAGTCATGATCCAAACTTTGCCCTTACCACCATATGCTAGCCACATTTTGGAGGATTCACATTCAAGGACCGCTTGAACAATTTTCAAGACAGAAGTTATCCCAAAGGAATACCTTGTGGAACAACCTTCCGCCATTAGGTAATCCTTGGGGATACATGTGATCCTACCAAAACCAAAGAAGGTTGGGACATTTTTTGTCCAAAAACCTCTAAGAAGATCATCAAAAAGATCAAGAAGCTTTCCCAGGTGCTGAGTCTCAAACCTCCAACACCAAGGAAGGTTTGCAAGTTGCCGCCAACTCTAGGAAAGTGGGAGCTCAAGAGAGCAAGCATGTTGGCCCGATAGCCCTTTAGAGCCACGACCGTGTCCACCCTCCAGCCTTTAGTTGTAGCTTCCACACTTGACTTCTTCCATTTCATAGCTCTTCTATTTCTTCTACTAGTAGAACTTGTATGGATAAGGGCATCAAATCCCTTACTCCACTCACTCTACTTGACTCCTGTACAAATACCCAAGAAATTGAAGAATAAAGCTAGTTTGAATTACATCTGTGTCTCTTCCGATGAGTTATCCTTTTCTATTCCTAATGATAACTCTTCAAGTCTAAATAACTATAATAATTCCAATCTTCCTCTCTCTGATTTAGAGTTGGACTTTCCAACTTTGAATACTATGGGTTCACCTCTTGAGATAGACTTGGAATCATCCCATTCGAGTCCCATAGAGAAGTCAGGTGAGCTCGGCGTGTAGAACCTTCATCCACCACCTTGCCTCAAGAGATCACCAAAGTCAACCTCCAGAGTGGCAAGGTTCTACCTCCTAGGCACCTCAAGATAGAGGGAAATAAGTCATTGTAAGATCGAAGCCCTTCCAGATGCTCCACCCTTGGATATGCTTGTGGAAGACCAGCTGAAGGTGGATTATAACATCTTTTCTCATCTAAAAAGTTTCCATCTAATCTAAGCATATACGTTGCCCTTGTCTTATCCAAAGAGATGAGGGAATCACTAATCAAGGTTCTCCTGATCCTGAAATATGCTTAGCTCAGCTGACTGCTATAGGTGAGGAAGCACATTATGCAAAAGAACCCCAAGGGATAACCTTCATAGATGAAGACCTTCTTCTAGGGGACTTGGAGCACAACCATCCCCTATCACAATTGACATGGGTTTAGACTCGTGGTTCTGGATTCAAGCATCGAAACATTATGAGTCTAAAGACCCTTGCCTATTTGGATCGACATCTCTACACCGAGGAGATAGATGATGTTGAGAGGATTCAATGATCAAGGTGAGCTTTTAGGTTCTATAGTGTTACCTTGGAGATAGGTGACGGAAGAGCCAAGTTCTACATCATTGAATACTTCATTCACTACTTTTTGCTTGGTAGGCCTTGGATACATCGTAAGATCATTCATCCTCCCTTCATCAAGTGCATCAAGTTTAGAAAAGATGGAATTGAAATGTCAACGGAGATGAAAAGCCATTTTTTCGAGAGATTGAGATTTATGAGGATGCAACCTACTATCTTCCTCAAAACACCCTTTCTCATGAACTTGGACAAAATTCAAATGCAAAACAAAAGAAAAGAAAATGAAGCAAAAGAAAAAAGATAAAAGAAAATGAAAAGAAAAAAAGTCCAAGACAAGAAAGGGAAATTGAAGAAGAAATAGATCAAGATATCACATTCCACCCACGCTCATTCCATCATATGGACATGTGGGTAGATGGCTCAACCTCCACCGTAGAGGCGAGGCAAAGAGGTAGTTCAGAGGTGGGAGACCCCTAGTTGGCCTATCAACAGGTCATGTTCCAGCTCATAGAGTACCTACTATTCACATAGACTTGGAATCTAGCTGGAGGATGAGTCTAATGTGATTAGTATATAGCCAACCCCTCTCCAGTTCCATTGAGGTGACTTTGATCCACAGATGAAGACCAGCCTCCAAGCAAAGCAAAGTATTCAATCTAGTTTATGTGAAACACAAAAGAGTTGGGAACCTTAGCTCTTACCTCACTTACATCTCAAAGTTGAAGGTTTAGTAAGGAAGTCCCTAAGTCTTCCAAAGGACATGAAGTGAAGAAGTTCTTTTGGGATCATCCTCCTCAAGCCCGTTGATGTAGAGCTTGAGGAAGATACTTTAAAGAATTAATGGAATTACCTTGACTTTTACTCTCCATGTTCAAAATCTTATACGTAAAGGTTTAGTTCCTCACATGGTCCAAGCAGAAGTACTTGAAATTATGGAACAATACAAGCAAGGAAGCACAATCAAGAGCAGACTAGATTCGCATGGGTCCTGATGATGAAGATTATTGCCTAGTTGTTACCAATCATTTGGAGTCGATAGTTCTTCTTCACACATTCCCAACTCTCATGAGAATGTGTGTTTAGAAACTTTAGATGATCTCTAAGTCAAAGAGGCACTGTCTAAATTTGAAGAAGAAATTCATTCAACAATCGACAAGCTAAAAGAAATCAACCTCTGATGAAGAAAATCCCCCTACATACATCGCTATTTTGAATGAAGAAGAAACCAATGACTTAGTTATTGACCGAAGTTTAAAGATTACACATGGAGTTATGAAGAAATGTGATTATCTAACATAGCCCACAAGCTAGCAATATCCTAACATATTAAGCAAGCTCCTAGATGCATATGATTAGAAATTGAACAGTCAGAAGTCAAGAAATTGATCGATGGGTTTCATCGTGGAAGAAAAATATCCTACCTGGTTAGCTTGTCATCCCAATTAAGAAGAAGAATGGCCAAATTTCATTTTAGGGACTTAAATAAGGCATGTCCTAAGGATGAGTTTCTCTTCCTATACTAAAATTAATGGTGGACATTGCCTCATCTCATGCTCTTTCTTTCATGGATGGGTCATCCGCTATAACCAAATCAAGATGTCTCAAAAGATGAAAGAAACACCGCTTTTCAAACCCCGATCAAATCTTCTTATAGGGTCATGCCTTTCGCCTTAAAATGCTGCTACATACCAATGGCCATGACTGATCTTCAATGAACTCATCCATCATCGTTGAGTGCTATGTTGATGATCTACAAATAAGAAAGAAGGAAGACCATCTCTTTGACGAGAGTAGTTTTGAATGGTTAAGATAATATAACCTCAAAATGAATCCAAAGTGTGCATTTGGAGTCACTTCGAAAATTCTGGTTTGTTGTTCGACATCGGAATAGAAATAGATCTAAAAAGATTAAAGCTATCTTAGAAATGCCACCTCCTAAGAGTTTAACTCAACTCGATCCTTTCAAGGATGGTCGCATATCTAAGATGCTTTATCTCAAACCTATCGGAGATGCAAACTTCTCAACACTTGTCAAAAGGATGCTAAGTTCAAGTGGATGATAAGTGCCATCAAGCTTTCAAGAAGACATCAAAGAGATTTGAAGCGCTTCAGTGCCTCTATCCCGCACCACTCATCCTTTATACACTGCATTGATGACTCTTATGCTCATTGGCCCAAGACAACAATGAAGGGAAGGAGAGCGCACTCTACCGCCCATCATCCTCGGTAAACTATCCACCTATTGAGAAACATTGCCTAGCTTTGATCTTTGCTTCCAAAAGCTACATTATATGCTTTCATAAGGTGAACTTGATCTCAACAAATCCACTATAATATCTCATGACACCCAATGCTTTTCTGACATTTGGCTCATTGGTCCATGATACTCAGTTTGACATCACACTCGGTAAAAGGACGTGCACTAGATTTCTTAGAAGACACCCACTTCCCGCTGATTCCGCTTAGTGATGATCTCCAATGAACAAATCATGAACTTAGGGAGGCCAACCACGATGGGAGATGTATTTTGATGCTTCTTTTCTTAAAGGTGAAGCACCATCTATTCTCCCGAAAGGCGGGTAGAATAGTTCTTCTAACTCCAAATGATGTGATGAGATTCTCATACTATCTTTCCAACCCTACACCAACAATGAAGTCGAGTATGAGGCTTTGATTGTCTTGGAGTTAGCCATCACTATCAAGTCAAGAGCATCAACATCTTTGGGATTCTCGTGGTCATCAACCAAATTGTCTCCTACCAGTCCTCAAGCAAGCTTTCATTACTATGAGTATACCATGAAGTCGTTGGCCTAAATTCAAGTCACCATCTACAAGGTTCCAAGTAGAACGCAGATGCCCAAACTTGCCAAAGAATTGGCATGTCCGGAAGATGAGTCCATTTCAATAAGTCCAAAATAGATTCTATCCCTTATTGATTTGAACTCATCGAGAGACTTTCTTGAAGGGAGGTTCATTGCCAAAATGGATAAGGAGTTGAATTGGAGGCAACCGTTCATAGATTACTTGAACACACCAAACTACCTCAAGAAAAGTCATAAGCCAATCGAAACAGAGATTACTAGCAATACGTAACCGTGATGGTACTATCACCAATCCTTTAGCTAAATATGGTTACATTATTTAGACAAACATGAAGCCCGTGACATTGTAACCAAGGTAAACTCAAGTCTATGCGGAGCTCATCAATTTGATCTGAAGATGAATACAAAGATCAAGTGACTTGGATACTACTGGCCTTCTATGATCACAGATTGCATGGATGTAGTTAGGAGATGTGATCAGTGTCAGGTATAGCGTGTAGTCCTCCATCAACCACCCAACATTCTACATCCTACTTTGGCTTCATGGCCATTTGAGTGTTGGGGTACCGACATTGTAGGTCTGATCGATCCTCCTTCTTCCAAGGGGCATCGATTCATCTTAGTTGCCACCAAATACTTTTCCAAGTGGGGAAGCCATCCTACTCAGAGAGGTCACAGCTCAGCATGTGCTTTATTTTTTAGGAACCATATCGTGTATAGGTTTGGGTGCCTCAATGAATTATATTCGATAATGGTACTGCATTCAAAAGCACAAAGATTAATAGCTTTGTCAGAAGACATGATATAGTTTGGAGATACTCCACCATCTACTACCTTAGGGAAAATGGCTTAGTGGAAGCATTCAATAAAACTCTCATCCAAATTCTGAAGAAAACTCTTGATGATAATAAATGATAGTGGAACGATCAGTTGGTTTAAGCCTCGTGGGCCTACCTCACATATACTGAACTGCAACTCAGTCTACCCCAATTTTCTTAGTATATGGGTCTGAAGTCATTCTTCCTTTAGAAGTTCAACTCCCGTTGCTAAGGATAGCATTGGGTAACAAGATCACTATCGAACATAATGCAAAGTTGCAGTTAGAAGAGCTCGAAGGTTTGGATTAGAGTCGCCTATGGGCGTGCCAAAACCTCGAGTTGTATAAGGCCAAAATGATTCAAGCTCACAACAAATGGTCCTAAGTCTTTTCAGTAGGAGAACTTGTGTTAGTCCTAAGGAGATTATTGTTGCCCAAAGATGGGAGGCAAGTTTGAACCCACTTGGGAAGGCCCTATGTCATAGAGAAGGCTACCAAGGAGGATCTTATCAGCTTATTGATTGTAAAGGGAAACACCCGATGCTTCCAATTAATGGGCTCTACCTAAATAAATATTACCCATGAAATAAATCATGTTTGAAAATAATCATTTATAAAAAAAAACATAATCTGATTCCATTCATCAAATCTTCTCTTCTTTTGGAGTGTTGTTTGCTTGTCTTACGAATCCGCCGTAACGTGTTTAGGGTAGGTGTAAGAGTCCCCTAGTGGCATCCTATCACTCTTTCACAAAATAAACACAATTCTCCCAATGCTTTTAGAATAGGTGTGAGAGAACCCGAGAGGCATCCTATTTCAACTAGCATAACTGTTAGTGTAAGAGTCCCCCAGCATCCTTTCTTAGTGGGAATCTTGTTTGTCATTAATGGCACCATTTCATCAAATTCTAGTGTGTTTTAGGCTAGGTGTAAGAGTCCCCCAGAGGCATCCTATTCCTTTTAACACATGCACACAATGAACACAAATCTTTTGTCTCAAGCTATTTTGATGTGGGAGCAAGCCACTTGTGGCACTCACTCATTAGCTGCTCTAGGTTGGGTCTACATGCTACCTCGCTAGTGTGTCACCCCAATGGCCATTTATTGGAGGATGTGAGTCCCCGAGCTTTCTTCCTAACTTGACCATTGCAAACTAATGAGCACCTCGTTAGTATGGTAGTCTTCACTGCCTAGCTAGTAAACTATCTCATGATTGACTTTGTTTATGGATATGTAAGTCCCCGTGCTTTCTTCTTGAACTAGCCATCATGCACTAACTAGGTTGAGTATGTTTGAGGTTTAGCATAAGTCCCTCAGATGCTTCTTTCCTCTTGACTACTTTTGAGTGATATAAGTCTCCCAGTGGCATTCACTTAGTAGTCGCCCTAGGTCGGACGGGACATCGAGTAGAAGATAGACTATCCCAACAGTCAGTTCCACTATAGGAGGATTTGAGTCCCCAACCTTTCTTGTTGACTTCCATATGTGTGCCATAAGTTAAGACAAGCCAAATTGAGTCGGACTTTGAGTGGCGATTACAAATTGAGGCTCAAAATTTACTGGATGCCATTAAAAAGGGTTGAAACAACCTCCGATTGATGAACAAACTTTATCATTGCATTTAGAATCTCAAAATTGATCAAAATATAGATATTGCAAAATCTAATGATCAACTGATCAAGCGCTCGAGTCATCAACATGCTTGCACACATATCGAAGTTAGGAAGCTGTGATGATGACCAAATGACCTCTGTTCATTAAATTAATCATGTTGTCAGCTTTAAAATGTTGAAATCTATCAAATGAGACTATCCACGCTCAATTTAGATGAGTTTGTGCAAATGTCGAGTGATTTAAAGTGACGATGTGTAATGCAAATGAAATGCTCCGAATTTAACTCAAATGACATCCAATCAATGAACGGACTTCACCATCACATTTAGAATATCAAAATTGGTCAGGATAAAAATATTGTATAATTTGATGATCACTCGATCAAGCGCTTGAGTCATCAATGCACTTGCACACATATTGAGGTCAGGAGGCACCAACGAAGTCAAATGACCTCCGTTCATAAAATTAATCATGTCATTGGCTTTGAAATACCAAAATCTATTAAGTAAGACTATTCACTTTTGTGAGTGCATAAATCAATTCAGCGTATCGCATTTTGAGCTTAAATATTTTTTTCTAATAAAATCAATCACAAAATTCATTCCTCACTCTTTTAATCCCATTTTATTGCCAAACCATGAATAAAACCAAGCATAGAATCTTTTTTATTGTGGGCCCACACTGCTCACTTTATAATGATAAGAAAATTCTCAATCCATCCATAAACTCATTTCTTACATAAATCCATTTTGTGCAATCATCCACAAGGCGCAGCCATCAAATTTTTTTCAGTTTAAGAATAAAGAATATCTAATAATTCTTCTTGATTTCATCTTGGTTTGCCATTTTTGCTCGCCATGAATTAGAATATCATCAATAAAATTCTTCCTTTGATTTTGGCAAGTCTTAGATTTTGTCTAAATGGGAAAGTATCATCAGCAAAATTCTTCTTTTCGATTTTGATGTAAAGCCATCCCATTTTAATGCTAAATAAGAATATCATGACATGATCTCCTTGTGATTGTCACTCGCTTTAGCCTCTTTTTTCTTTGTGTTAAATCGAGGAAGAATATCATCAACAAATATTCTTCTCAATTGAAAATGATCATTTTAGAAATTAGGGAAGAACATCGAATAAATTCTTTTGATTTTTGCACCCTATTTAAATCCCATTTTACTCTTAAATCAGGATGAATATAAAAGGAATTCTTCATTCAATTTTGGATTTCTTTAAATTTTAAATCACTTTCACATGAACTGGGATGAATATCATCAAGAGAATTCTTTTTTTATTTTTGACTCATTGTTACATTCCCAATTACATATAACTGTTCCTTTGTCAGCTCAAAAATGCATTAATGTGATTTATGAATGTGAATATATATATATATATATATATATATATATATATATATATATATATATATATATATATATATATATATATATATATATATAATCAAATAAACTAATAGAATAAGTTACTTGCTTGAGATGAAAAAAATGTGGTGTATGAATTCTTGCTCATTATCTCAAGACATCTCTTTAAAGCATAGATACTCCTCAATCTCAAAATTTTGTTTAATTTCTAGACTTAGAAAAAAAAGGGGAAGGAATATATATTGCATTATGTCTTCTTTCGTCAATCTTATGTACAAATGAAAATGGTGTTCAAAACTCATACATATGAGTGAAACATCTGAATATGATGCTTAGAGGTTGAAATATGTTAAATCTTTTGACTTAGAAAAAACAAAATATGACTTAAGTCTTAAATGAAACTTGATTTTACTAAAGCATGAAACAAGAAAAAAATAGGAGAAACCTTTAAAATTTTAAAAAGAATTATTCATTTAAATCTAAATTGAAATTTTATTAAACTCATAAATCAATTACTATTCTCATGGCTTTAATGGTAAATGAGTTATCTTTTCTTATAATTTTTCAAATTAAACAATTTAATTAGAATTTGGGGTTTCAATCATAATAAATTTCTCAAAATCTAAGGATGAATCAAATTGAGTTTAACTCTTATATGAATATGGAGGTGATTTTCTAATATTAATAAAAGCATAAACATTGAAATCACATAACACATTAAAAGTGGTGTAAATGATATAATCAAGTTAGAATTACAAAAACTCAACAAATATTATTTTAATCAATCTAAATCAAAATGCCTTCTTAATAACCTTTTTAAAAGCGATACTAAATCAATTCTACAAAAATCAAATTCCTTTTCAAATTAAGAAATTTCATCTAAGTATGATTTTCAAGATCAATGATTTCATTAATTGGATGAAATTATCTAAATATAAACAACATATCTACATAGAGATTTCAAGTGCAAATTTTAATGTCTGAAAAGGTTGTGTATGCTAAATTGAAATATATTAAATATTAATCAAAAAATCTAATAAGATATTAGATCAATTTAAAATGCCTTCTTCTCAATGCCAACTCTTTATCATTTAATTAAATTCAATTTGAATCATGGGGCTTCCTTCAATCAAAAATTAAAACTTCATTCTAAATATGATTTTCAAAATGAAATCAAATAGGTAAATCATCTATATTTTCATGTGCTATACATAGATTTCAATTCAAATTTTAATGTCTAAAAATTCTTAAATTAATAAAAATAATAATACAAAATCAATCTCATAATTTAAACATAAAATTACCTAAAATTACAATAAACTTATGTGCCAGAATCAAATGAAATTTAAATTAATAAGATGCCCTTGCTTCTAGTTTAATCTTAGGATTGGGTCCGGGTTAACAAAACCTAGAAACTTATAATAAGAGTTCCAAAATCAGTGAAATATTTAAAAAAATGATTCTGTCAGGTGATAGTAGATCTAATCATCTATGAGCAGCTAAATAGAGTTGACATGATTTAAAGCTCTTAAATATATTAAAATTAATCAATTTTTCAAATCAAATCAAATATTAATCTAAATTTGTTTCCCCAGTTTAGTCTTTGGACTAGGTTCAGGTTAACAAAACCTAAAAATCTATAATAAGAGTTTCAAATCAATGAAACATCAATTGATTTTGTGATAGTAGATCTAATCCCTATTCTAAACAGTTGACATGATCTAAAGTTCTTAAGTATATTCAAATTAATCAATTTTTTAAATCAAATTAAGTAGCAATTTGAAACTATTTAAATGAAACTCAATCATTAAAAACTTTAATGTCTTAAACGTCAAATATTCTAAATACATGGGCTGACCATCTTTGAATGCTTAAATTCAAGTAGGATATGCGTTGGTTGCTTTCTTAGTCTTGATGAGTCGTTAACAAAACCTAAAAACCTATAATAAGAGTTTCAAATCAGTGAAATATCTGAAAAATTGATACTTTCAAGTGACAGTAGATCTAATTCTCTATTAGTAGCTAAACAGAGTCTACAGGATCTAAAGCTCTTAAACATATTCTAATTAATTAAATTTATAGTTGCAATATGAAATTCGCATCAAATAAAAACTACATAATCTTAAATACCGCTTACACTATGGTGAATGCTTAAATTCAAGTGTTTGAGATCTTTGCTTGCTTCCATTTTGTCTTAGGTGAGTAGTTAAAAAAAAACTATAAAGAGTTTCAAATGAAATATCGAGAAAATGATTTTTGTTAGGTGACATAGATCTAACTCTATTAGCACTAAAGTTGAAGATCTAAATCTCTTAAACATATTCAAATTAATTAAATTTTTAAAAAAAATTAAGTTGTTACCCGGTTTTGCCTTAAGACTAGGTCTGGGTTAACAAAACATAAAAAATATATAAAATGAGTTTCAAATCAATGAAATATTTAAAAATTGATTAATGTGGCCTATCTAATCCTTTATTACGGCTAACAGTTGGCGATCTAAAACTCTTAAGCATATTCAAATTTCAATTTTTCAAATCAAATTAAGTATGAAATTGCTTAAATGAAACTCTATCATTAAAACTTTAACATCTTATAATCATATTCTAAATACATTTAACCTTATCTTTGAATGCTTAAATTCAAGTGTGAGGATCTTTATGGTTGCTTCCGTTTAGTCTTAGGAATGGGTCCGAGTTAACAAAACCTAAAAATGTATAATAAGAGTTTCAAATCAGTGAAATATCTAAAAAATTAATTCTATCAAGTGACAGTAGATCTAATCCTCTCTTAGCGGCTCAATAGAGTTGACAGGATCTAAAGCTCTTAAACATATTCAAATTAATTTTTCAAATCAAATTAAGTAGCAATCAAAAATGAATTCTTCATTAAAAACTTAAATCAAAACAATCTATCCACCTTCCATATTTATTTGTCGGGTGACAAATTAAGAAAACTCACTCACAAGAGCCAATGTCAAATTAAGTGTTGCATGTTCACTCTCAATCAATCTCATGAGGTGATGTGACCTCTTCTGCGTAGCTTATATAGGCACATGGGTCATGAGTCCTCGATAGGTGGTTTGGCCGGTCAGCTCTTTATATTATGATCACGATAGTAGCCCATAACCCCAATGGTTTACCCTTTGAGTTGTGAATCATAGGGTATACTTGATAGTAAACAATCTGACTAAGGTATACTTAAGCATGTCTCTTAGATAAACACCATTGTCTCAGGATTTCTTGGATATGATGTGTTCGATGAGATCCTTATCATTTGGTCACTACCTCCTCATTAAGTAGACTAGGGAAGCTGGGATGATGGAACCATAGGATCTAGATGCACATCATCATTCCCAAACCATCGGTTTAAAATTTGAAATGATAAATTTCATAATCTAAATTCAGCTCACATCGCTATACTTGCATTGCGATCTAACGACCAGCCTTGTCGAAAGTTCTCTCTCACTTGTGGGAGGTAATTAACTATGAGGCATTATAGAAACACGGAAGATCTAAAGTTCTCACCAAATGAGGATGAAATCTCTGGGTAGTGACTTATCTACTATTCCATCTACCTTCTAAAAATTACACAGACACTTCAAATCATTCTCTTCAATTCTATCAAAATCAATAAAATTGTCAAGAGATAGGTGACAAATATTTGGAACCCATAGATTTTTTGGAACTTAGGACAGTTCTTTCCATCTTTGGCTAGTCAATTTAGTATAGTAGCGGTGTAGCATGATAAAATTGATTTTAAAATCAATCATCTATTAAATTTAAATCTCATATTCTTATGACTAATCTATTTTTTACGTATATTGATGGATCTTAACCGTATCATGCAACATTGAAGAGCCAATATCCATCTAGCTAATGCTATAATCAATACTAGGGATGTTGAAGCTACTATTCAATTTGATAGTATAAACTTCCCAGCCATCACCATTTTAAATAGTTCTCCACCCGAGCATCTGCATATTGTACACACCAACAATGGGGAGGGCTTGAATGACCACTCTTTAAGGTTCCTCAAAGAGCCTTTGTACTTAAAAGGAATCATTTTGAGGTGCCGTCTTGAGAACCTTCACTGGGTAGAAAGTTTCACTCTACATGAATGCGACAACTTGATTAAACCTTTTTTCACTAGGAAGGTATGATCAAACCTCTAAGGAAAATTGAGTAAAGGTGAAGGAGAAGAAACACTAAATTCAGTTAGTTGTTGTTGTCTAAATCACAAGTCATACAACCTTTAAAGAGAGAATTTTTACCCTACAATAAATTTGTAATTTTTGAGATGGGTGAAAAGGAATAGCTCTACTAGCGATGTTAAATGGCATTTTTTTGGCTCAATAGCAGTCAGTTTCAACCTTTCTGAAGAAATAACATGAAACTCTATCTACTCGAGTACATAGAGTTCTGAAAGTTATTAAGGAAAAATATCTTATGAAAAACAGGTATCAAATGTCAATTATCAGAAGTCAAAATGCTCAATACAAAAGCTACAATCATTGGTAGTAAGAGCTCAAGACCGTCTAAGTAATTTACATGAGCATAGGGCGACACAGAATGTTTGGGAATCCATTATCAAGGTCCGGTAGAAGAAGAATAAATATGGGAAAGCCTGAGAAGTTCGCAAAGCATCTTCATCTAGAAACAGTTAACCTAGAGGTGAAAGAGAAATGTTTGAACTCATGCTCAAACTATTGTTCAAGAAAATTGTACAACCTAGAACCCAAAATGAGTATTTTAATCCATAAGTTTGACACTAAGATGGGTAAAAGGGATAGCTCACTAGTCAAATTAAGCTCTGGACAATGTCGGTTCTAACTTCTCTGAGGAAACTCAAAATTGTATATGCAAAAGTGCATCAAATCCTTAAAGTTGCCAAGAAGATATGACTGATAAAAAAATATATATATCAAGGTCCTATCATTAGGAGCTAGAGTTGCTCCTCCAAAGAGACCTCCTCCTACAACCCTGACAAGATGTCTACTAATTCAAGTCCCGCACGGTGAGCATTAAGGCGTGACACTTGGAACATAGATCTAAGAATCCACTGTAGAAAGGCCCCAATAAATAGGTAAATAAATTTGGAGGCCAAAGCCTCGAAGTGAGATTGCCTTAAAGAAAGATAATGATGTGACATCTGGACTATACTCTCACAAAATTCACTCCTTTTGCCAAAATATTTATAGTTGAAGCAGTCTTGCCACTTGAAGTTGAATTACTTTCACTCCGAGTAGTCATTCGAAACAATCTCACTCAAGATGAGAATGTCTGTCTACAGATGGAAGAGCTTGATGTGCTAAACAAAATTAGGTTCCAAGCTCAGCAAAATTTAGAAGTGTACCAAGCGAGGATGTTCAAAGTGTTCTCAATCATATGGTGCATCCTTGGACATTCCAAAAAGGAGAATGGGTTCTTGAGAAGACCAATTATCCCCAATCAAAAATTCCCTGGAAATTTTGAGTCTAACTAGGAAGACCCCTTTTGTTATTGAAAAAGTATACCAAGGAGGGGCATACCAACTCATCGACCTAAAGGGTGAAAGACCAATGCCGCCAATTAATGGTCGACACTTGAAATAGTACTATACTTGATGACCACATTCTCGAGGTACAATAGAAATCCCCCTGCAAGACATGGGGCATTTTTTTAGTATATCTATTTAGGTTGACATGGTTTCATGCGAGATCCCTAAATAAAAAATACTCAGATGAAGAACTTTTTGTGAAAATTCCGTTACATAAGGGGCATTTTAGATTTTTATATATAAATGAAATCAATGTTGTATGTTAAAATCTCCTTTAGAGTACATCAATTCAAATATGGATGTATTTGTATATTTTCATCTTGAAAATTCTCCTAAATGTACATTAGAATTCCCCCTACAAGACATGAGGTATTTTTTTTAGTTTATATTAAGTTTATTTGAGTTGACATCATGCCATAAGATGAGATCCTCAAATATATTCTAATTCAGGTTGACATTGAGCTGAAAATCCCGAATATATCTATAATTATCATTGTTAAGTTATATGTTCTTGCAGAAACAAAAATAATCCATTTCTATGCATGAAAGGACAACCCTAAATGCTAAGATATTTATCTATCATATTTGCCAAATTCTGGAGATCAAGTTAGAAGAACTCCCAATTTTAGAGGCTTCAATCAATTAAGTTGAATAAATATCAACCTCTATATCCTAAAGTCTAGGACATGAATAGCTTCTAAAGGTCAGACTCAACAAGCCCATAAATGCAAGAAAAGGTCATAGTGAAAGAGCCCCTGTTCATCAATCTGATGACAAAACCTCTAACCCACTACTTAAGTCGAAGACTCGAGTAGGTTCTAAAGGTCGAAGTCAACAAGCCCAAATGCAGCTGAGTTACTAACTCTCCCCTCACTCAACAAGTCACAAGAAAAGGCCATAATGAAAGAGCCTCTGCTCGTCAGTCCAATAAAGATAGTTGTTCAATCTCAAACTAGATCCAGCTTAGTGATTTCAAGCAACCAGGATCTGAGAGATCTCTCTACTTGATCGATAAATCAAGGCAATATGAGGAAATGCTCAATTCAAGGCTGCCTCAAATCAATCTTCATATTACCTGCAAGGTGATATTTCAATCTATTCTCAATTGATCTGATCAAGCTCAAAGCATAGATCAAAGCCTATCTCCTCATCAAGTCAAGCGAGCATAAGACCGAGGAGCAATTCCATAGTTCATACAAAGTCGATGGTGAACTAAAGAATTTTATTTATTCTATTAAAGCACATGTTGCTAGACTAATAACTCAACATTGACCCTATAAGGAAGGCGGGTCATCAGTATGTATCCTTCAATGAAGAATCAAAGCAACAAATAGGGTTCATGACTATTTTCCGACAAGTCAATGTTGAAAAATCAGGTCAATCCTTCATCAAGTCTATCAAGCTCAAAGCTAGGATAGAAGGAATTTCAAATCCGATCAAGCACAAATGAACCGATTCCCTAGCGGAGTCCTTCATCAAAATAAGTAGACTAATTCCTCCATCAAACCCAACCAAGCATGAAGCTAGGGTCGGAGGAGGCTCAAATCTGCAATGACATAAAAGAAATAGATCTCCAGCAAAGCCATTAAAGTAGATAGTAGATGGTGCAAGAACTCTTATCTATTCGATAAGTCAGTTCTAACAAATTGATCAATCCCCATCATTTAGCATGTCCTGAATAAGGCAGCATACTAATGATAAATCCTGTCAAAGCTCCGTAAGCTATTGTATGCGAAGCTAAAATGATCCAAGCTCTGGCCATCCCAAATGGTCAACCAATTTTCAATAAATGTGACTCACTCCATGCGTGAATCACATTTGTTGGGGGGCATTTGTTGACCTCCATATGTGTGCCATAAGTCAAGACTCACAATCAAATTAAAGCGGACAAGTGAACAAATTGAGGTTCAAAATGCACTGGATATGACTAAAAATAGTTGAAACAACCTCCGATTGATGAACAGACTTATCATTTTATTCAGAATATTAAAATTAATCAGAATATAGATATAATAAAATATAATGATCAAGTGATCAAGCGCTCGAGTCATCAACATGTTTGCAGGCATATCAAAGTTAGGAAGCTGCGATGATGACTAAATGATCTCTGTTCATGAAATTGATCATTCTGTCAACTTTGAAACATTAAAATCTATCAAATGAGATAGTCTGTGCTCAATTCGGACGAGTATGCAAATGTCGAGTGATTTAAAGTGACGATGAGAAAATCGAGGCTAAAATGCACATGGCACCGAAATCAACTTAAATGACCTCTGATCGATGAATAGACTTCTTCATCACGTTCAGAACCTAGAAATTGGTTAGGATATAAATATTACATAATTTGATGATCACCCGATCAAGCGCTCGAGTCATCAACGTGCCTGCATGCATATCGAGGTTAGGAGGCACCAATAAAGTCAAATGACCTCCTTTCATGAAAATGATCATGCCATTGGCTTTGAAACATCAAAATATATTAAAATAAGACTATTCTCAATTCGATGAGTCGTATGAAAATTAAAAGCGGCATTTTGAGTGAAATTGACTCAATTTGGTGACTCGAACAACGACCTCCGATCGTAAACAGTACCATTGTATTCAGAATAATGGAATTACTCTAAATTAATATATATTGACTATGTGCATTTACTGGCATGAAATCCACATTAAAATCCTTTTAATAAATTAAATTTATTTAAAATCTCAAATTACCCCTATGCTCAACCGTTCCCCCCATTTTCAATTTTCTGAAAAAAAAATTGAAAAAAGAAAATAAAAAGACTGAAAAGCAACCACTCCCCCCATCCATGGTCTTCTCTTTTCATTCATGTTTCTCTCTCCCTATTATTTCTCTCCCATTGGAAAATGAAAAAAAAAACATAGAGGTAATTTTTCTTCCCCTCGTCCAGCGTTCTGAAAATCGCCATCGACTGCCGCCATCGATCCCCTCAGGCCGTCTCACTCGCCCAACCCTTGGCAATCCCCTCCATTATCATGTCGGCCGTCCAATTCAGCGTGGCTTCATGCCATCCAGCCATACTCCAACCCGTCCGGACCGCCGCCGCGCACCGATTCCATTCCACCATCTTGCCATCATTCCGTACGCGTGGCGGAAACTCTCAGCGCTTCCGTAGGCGTTCCTCTACTCCACTGAATCCGCTTCTTGCCAAACTGGCGATTCGATAAAACCTGGCTCAGAGGCCAATCAAGCTCGCATCCCATTCGGGCCCACGACCATCACTTGCATCCGGTCTTCAGCCCGACCCACCGACCATTCTAAGTAATCCATTTCGCGGCATCGCGTTATGTGTCAGCTCTGGCGTTCTATGCAATCCTTCCGCTCATAAACCCATCCAAATTTCACCCTTTTCAACGTCGCCATCGGAAAGAATATCATCAACAGGCAAATTCTTCTCAATTTTGACACACCACTTAATTTCACTTCGTTATTTTTGCCATCGGGAAGAATGTCATCAACAGGAGAATTCTTCTTCAATTTTTGGTGCCACACCTCTTTAGTTATCCCATTTTCAGCGCCGTCGATGAAGAATATTATCAGACAATTCTTCTTCGATTTGGCTCGCACCATCACTTTAGCCATCCCATTTTTGCTGCACTGTAAATCGGGGAAGAATATCATCAACATGCAAATTTTTCTTTCAATTTTTTGGCATCACACCCCTCGCTTTAGCCGTCCATTTTTGCTGCGCTGCAAATCGGGAAGAATATCGTGAATAGGTGAATTCTTCCTTTGATTTCCGTCGTCCCCTAGCCCGTCATCTCGCAAATCGGGAAGAATATCGTCAACAGGCGAATTCTTCCTTCAATTTCAGGCATCACACCCCTCTTTAGCCATCCCGTTATTGCTGCACTGCAAATCGGGAAGAATATCATCAACTAAGCGAATTCTTCTTTCGATTCCTAGCATCGCTTCCCTCATTTTAGCCATCCCATTTTCGCCATGAACTGGGGAAGAATATCTTCAACAAGTGAATTCTTCTTTCGATTTACAACGTCGCACTCCTTGCCTTATATTCCCAATTGCATACCTAAGCCCCGTTCCTTTGTCTTGGCCTAAAATGTGACAAACATGTGGGATTTGTGAATGTGAATATATATATATATATATATATATATATATATATATATATATATATATATATATATATATATATATATACATTTCTTTCTTTGCAGGTTTGAAGATCTCGTTATGCTGAAAAGGGCATGAGAAGATGAAAAAATAGGTTGTGGTGTCATGAAGACATCGCTCATTCACAATGAGTGTCTTGGTAAGCCAACACTTGTTAGATGTCGCTCCCTCTAGACAAAATGCTGTCCAAATTTTATCTAATTTCCAAACTTAGAAAAAAAAGGGGGGGAATATATATTACATTGTATGTCTTCTTTCAAGTCTGAAGGCCTCGTCGCACTCAATAAGGCTTAACGAGATGAAAAAAAAAATGCGTGGTGTCAAAGACAACACTATTCTCAACAGGAGTCCGAGTAGTGGCATAGTCTTACTACAGGGATGATGCAAGGAGAGGTCTTGAAATTATGTCTTTTGACTTAGAAAAAAAGGAGAGGGTAAAATGGTCGACATAAGAGCTAAGTAGGGAAACACGCAATTAGTTTTAAACTAAAATGGTAAAATCTAAGGATAAATCCAAATTGAGTTTAATAACTCTTATATGAATATGGAGGTGATTATGTGCTAGCTAACAAGCATGGGTGCGGCTAAAAAATAAACACAAAATTGGCATAACTCATTAAAAGTGGTGTAAATTGAGCATAATCAAGTTGGGAGAATTACAAAAACTCAACAAAAAAACTAAGTGTCAGTAGTGTGTTAAACTGCAATCTAAATCAAAACACTTTCTTCACCACCAAATCTGCAACCTTTTGTACAAGCATATAGAAGGCGATACTAAATCCAATTCTACAAAAATCATAGGGCCTCCTTTAATCAAAAATTAAGGAATTTCATCCTAATTATGATTTTCAAGATCAATGATTTTATTAATTGGATGAAATTATCTAAGCTATAAACACCTGCATGTGCTCAGACATAGAGATTTCAAGAGCAAATTTTAATATCTGAAAAGGTTGTGCAGGCTAAATTACAATATATTAAATATTAATCTAAAAAATCTAATAAGATATTAGATCAGTTTACAACATCTTCTACGCCATTGGATCTGCAACTCTTTGTACAAGCAGATAGAAGGACATACTAAATCCAATTCTACAAAAATCATAGGGTTTCCTTCAATCAAAATATAAGGAACTTCATTCTAAACTATGATTTTCAAAATTAATGAAATCACTAATTAGGTGAAATTATCTAAGCTATAAGCACCTGCATGTGCTCGGACATAGAGATTTCAAGTATGAATTTTAATATCTGAAAAGGCTGCGTAGGTTAAATTGGAATAAAAAATGAAAATACAAAATCAATCTCATAATTTAAACATAAAATTACCTAAAATTTCTATAAACCCACATGTGCCCCGAAACTATATCAATGCTTAAATTCAAGTGTCGGAGGATGCTGCGCGGGTTGCTTCCTGGTTTAGTCTTAAGACTAGGTCTGGGTTAACAAAACCTAAAAACTTATAATAAGAGTTCCAAAAATAGTGAAATGTTTAAAAAATTGATTATGTCAGGTGACAGTAGATCTAATCCTATGTTAGCAACTAAACAAAGTTGACAGGATTTAAAGCTTTTAAATATATTAACTTTAATCAATTTTTCAAATCAAATCAAATATCAATCTAAAGTTGTTTCCCAATTTAGTCTTAGGACTGGGTCCAAGTTAACAAAACCTAAAAACCTATAATAAGAGTTCCAAATCAGTGAAATATTTGAGAAACTGATTCTATCAGGTGACAGTAGATCTAATCCTCTATTAGCAGCTAAACAGAGTTGACAGATCTAAAGCTCTTAAGCATATTCAAATTAATCAATTTTTCAAATAAAATTAAGTAGTAATCTAAAACTGCTTAAATGAAACTCTATCATTAAAAACTTTAAAATCTTAACTATGCAAATATTCTAAATACACGCGCATGGGCCCCGACATTATGCTGAATGCTTAAATTCAAGTGTCCAGGATGTCACTTTCCTGGTAGGACGTCCGGGTTAACAAAATCTAAAAACCTATAATAAGAGTCTCAAATTAGTGAAATATCTAAAAAATTGATTCTATCAAGTGACAGTAGATCTAATCCTTTGTTAGCAGCTAAACAACATTGATAAGATCTAAATCTGTTAAACATATTCCAATTAATCAATTTTTCTAATCAAATTAAGTAGCAGGAACTGCTTAAATGGAATTCTATCATTAAAAACTTAAATCAATACTCAATCTATCCACCTTCTACAACTGTTTATTGGGGGTGACAAATTAAGAAAACTCTAGCTCATAAAGGAGCCAATGTCAAATCAAGTGTTCTGCTATGTTCACTCTCAATCAATCTCATGCTAGTAAGGATGTGACCCATGTCCTCTGACTGCATGGCTTGGCTAGCAGACTCCACAGATGAAGCAACCACCGAGTCCTCGACGAGTGGTTTGGCCAGGCTCCATTATATTATCATCATGAGTACTGATGTTCCCCAATGGCTCGCCTTTGAGTTGTGAATCATAGGGTATACTTGATAGGGAAAACAACCTCCATTAGCTAAGGTAGACTTAAGCATATCTCTGACAAACACCACCCCAGTCTCACAAGGATTTCTTGGATGACATAACCCATGTGTTCATGAGGATCCTTCTATCAGGTTGGGTCGACTACCTCCTCTAACTAAGTTGACTAGGGACCACGACTGCCCGAGAAGATAGAACCATGGGATCTAGATCAGGCACATCATCATTCCCCCAACCATCCAGTTTAAGTTGAAATGATAAATTTCATAATCTAAATTCTGAAACTCTACATGCTGCTACTATACGCTACGCATTAAGCAATCTAACGACTAGCCTTAATCGAAAGTTCTCTCACTTATTGGGAGGGATAATTAACTATAGGAGCTTGCACCTATAGGAAACCTGGAACTAGATCTAAAGTTCTCACCAAATGAGGATGAAATCACTGGGTAGTGTCTTATCTACTATTCCATCTGCCTTCTAAAATTACACCACTTCAAATCACTCTCTTCAATTCAATCAATAAAATTATTGAGAGGTCTATGGTGAATTTTCAGAACTCACATATCTTCATAGGCTGATTGTTGCAAACCGACTGGCACCTTAGGTTGGTTGATGTTTGCTATGCCGATAGAGACTCACCTGGTGAGTACACCACTCTTGGAAAATATGAGTCCCCATACTTTCTCCTTGAGTTGTCCATCGAATACCTATTGGATATATGATTAGCCATGTCATTCTCTCCAGGGTGTTGGACTAATCCCTTAGCAGCCCCATCCCTTATGGGCACTCTATTTAGATTAAGTCCTTCGTGACCTCATTTAGACACTACCCGAGTTACTTTTGGATTGGGCATTCACCTTTCCTAGTAGCCACCCCTGTGGTTGGAGAATTTGTTTAGTGGGTGCATAAATTCTCCCTTGGTTTAGTAAATCTGAGATAGGTCTAAGATGATATAAGCTTCTTCTTAGTTTGGTCCCTCACAAACTAACAGGGTCCACACTAAAATAAATAAACAAATTAACTAAAATAAACACAATAAATAAAATTTTTGCTTGTGAATTAGGAATTCAAGCCCCTAAAGGGCCCCTTTTCCCATGCAGGCATCCTATCTTTAGAAAGTGTGAGAACTCCCTTTAGAATTGCCTAACACCGAGGAGATAAATCTCCGTGTCAAGACTCACTTAGTTGCCCCAGGTCAAGTTCAATTTATTTTGCCATAAGCAGGTTACCCCGACAATTATTTCACTTTGAAAGATGTAAGACTATGATGCATTCTTTCTAGCATGATTGTCACAAACTGACAGGTAGCCCTAGGACAGGTTCGATTTGTTGTCCAAAGAAACTGTTCACCCTAATGATCACCCCAATGATCTTTTCTACTAGAAGATGTGAGTTCCTAAGATTTCTTCCCTTAAATCAATCATTTCACACCGAAAGGCACTCCTTTGGTTGGATAGTTATCCCATTGGCTGGGAAGCTACTCCCTTTGGTTCGATAAATCTGAGATAGGTCTAGGCCTCCATAGGCTCATTCTCAGTGTGATCCATCACAAACCAATGGAATCCATCAAAATAAATAGATCTAAAAAATAAAATTATTCTTTGGCTATCCTTGAGCTGATTTAAGTCCCCCAACGACATTCACTCAATAGTCAGCCCTAGGGTGGGTTTGATTTGCTGCCCATAGCAACCAATCAGCCCAGTAGTTCCTCATTTATAGAAGGTGTGAGGCCCCATGCTTTCTTCTTAAGACTCAACCATTGTATACCAAAAGGTATTTCTCTCTTGGTTGGATAGTCCTACCCTTTGGTTGGTAGACTACTCCCTTTGGATTGATAAATCTGAGTTAGATCTAGGCCATCATGGCTCCTACTAAACGCAGTTCATCACAAACCAATGGGATTCATAATTAAAATAAACAAATCTAAAAATGAAATTAATCTTGACTATCTTTGAGTTGGTTTAACTCCCCCAATGACATTCACTCAATAATCAGCCCTAGGTTTGGTTTAATATGTTGCCTTGCCAATAGATTACCTTAGTAGCTAGTCTTTACTTTGGAGGATGCAAGTCTGCTACGCTTTCTTTCTAGTACAGCTATTGCATACCAAAAGGTATCTCTTTGGTTGGTTAGTCCTACTATGTCTTTAGTAGACCACCCTTATGTATTGGTATATCTGAGTAAGGTCTTAGCCTCCGTGGCTCCTACATAGTACAGTCCATCGCAAACCAACAGGGCTCATCTAAAAAATTCAAACCTAACAAAACTAAAACAAATTCAACCCTCTTACCCAGTGAAAATAAATCAAATTTTTTCTCTCCTCAGTGAGAATCAAATCAAACTTTTCATCCCCTTGTGGATGACTTGAACCTATTTCCCTAGTGGAAGGTTCACACTCTATCTCTTAGTGGATTTTTCCTCTTATGCCTGCAAAGACACATTGCACTAAGCTATGGATTCTTTCTTTCCTTTTGATAGATTCGTTAGTGCTTATGATCTTCGTGGTTGTTGATCATTTGATCAAATTAAAATGTTCCTTATCACACCACACCTATTTGGGTGCCCTTTGTTAACCTCATTTTTGGATGAGCTCTAACCCTCCATCTTCATAGGACTCTCTTAAACTTTAAGATTTCCTTAGTCTTAAGACACATATGATTGGGTAAAATATACCCTAGAAGACTTAGAAGATTAGCCAAATAGTCATTTCTTAAATTGAAAATCGCCTACCCTTTGATTCACTTTCCTTCCTTCCTTCAAGTCAAACTCCAAATCAATTCTATTTAATGTTCTCCAAACTTAAATCAATTCTATGATTGAAGTCCATGATTAAAATTTATGATTGAAACCTATGATAAAAAATCCATCAAAATTCCTAAGCTCAAATTTTCCTAAGTCCTAAAGCCTCCCTTAAGGACTTAACCAAATTTTAAACCAATCAAATCCAGATCTTCATAATTCATTTATATTTTCATTTATATTCACATATATAAATGAAATATAAATTTAAACCCACCAAATCAAACTCAAAATTCCAAATCAGTTCATGAAATTATCCTTAAGTCCCTTACAATCATGAGCTCATATATAAATCCAAACTTCAATCAAACAATCAAAACCCAAGTTAAAAATCAAAGCCAAAATCCCTTTCACATTCTTCCTTTGAATATGAAATTGTCAAATGGATCAAAATCCATTTGACTTCAATCCACTTGTAAATGGATTTATATTTCAATCATGAGTCCATATACAAGATCAACCAACTTAAAATCAAGTTTTGACCTAGCCATTTGACCCACTTAGGCTCACTTGACCCAAAGTGACCTAAAGTACCCTTATGAGCCAAATTCTAAACCTAACCAAATTGGATTGAACCAAACTCATATATCCCTCTCGTCATGATCAACAATCATCATGAGATGATCAATCAATCAAATTAGGGAAAATCAAGTCCAACCTAAGGGTTGACCAAGTCAACACTTAGCCTAAAATGAAACCTTACATAGCCAAAATCCACCATAGGCCAAATTGATTGAAACCATTGTTCTAAGTTCATTCATGACTTATGTTTGAACTTGTCCAAGCCAACATTTAAGCCTAACTTAGCCCATTTGTTCAACTTGACCTAAGTTGACCTATTTTGACCTAAAGGGTCAAAATGTGTCAAAACTTGATCTAAGCCAAATTGATCCAAACCAATGGGTCAAATTCATTCCAAATCACTTGTTGAACTTTACCAAAGCCTCAATTGGCTAACTAGGCCCAACCTAGCCTAATTGACCTTAGACCCAACATGACCTAAAGGGGTCATGTTGAGCCAAAATTGAACTTAATGCAAATTGATTGGAAACGAAGATACCAATCCACTCCATATGACTAACCAGACCTAAACCTACCCTTGACCTAACCCAAATATGTCAAATGAGTCAAATAGGTCAACTTGACCCATTTGACCTAAATGAAGTCATATGAGCCTAATTCAAAACTAAACCAAATTGAATCAAACCAAAGCCACCAAAACATTTCAAATGGTCATATGAACTTGACCCAACCTTTGGTTTGATTCAATTTGACCAATTGGTCAACTTGACCCAAATTGACCCATTTTGACCTAAATGGATCAACGTGAGCCAAACCTTACCAAATGAATTCCAAATCTCATGAAACTTGGCCAAACTAGTTTCTCCACATATACAACATATCCAAAGTGGAAAAAAATAGCAAAATGACTATCCTACTCATAGGCCATAGAATAAATTTTGGCTTAACCCATGGGTAATTTGGTCATACCCTCTTTACAATCACTTGAGGCTTTCCTAAAAGCTCAAGGGGACTTAGGAGAGAGTGGTGCACCCATCCTAATGGGTTTGGGTCAGCCCATTTGGTCCCTAGACCAAACCCAACCCTATGGGTCATAATTGAAAATTCAAACTCTCTCTCAAGCTCAAATTCAAGCACATGGGAGGTTGGCAATACACTCCTTGGATCAAACCGATCATGTGCACAATCCTAACTGATCAAACAACCCTCAGCCTATGATCAATTGGATCAAAATGGCAAGTCAATTGCTGGTTGTTCAATCCTTCAATGGAGAGATATACTCCCACTAAACAAACTCAAATGTAGAATTCCCTAATTTGATTGAGTGCTAGTGACCTAGGAGCCATCAGAGAGTGATAGCAAGCATCCTAGAGCTCATTCCATTCTCCCATTTCTCAGTTTTCAAATAATGAAAATAGGGGAAGCCAATTGAATTGCCAACTTCTTCCACACTTCATTTCCTTCTAATTGCTCTTGCACACTTCATTTAGGAGCTAAGTCGAGTGCACGTAAGCTTCTATTGGAGTTCCCACAGCAAGGAAGAGTCCAATTTGATCAAAGCCGTAAGCTACCTAAGGAGGAGTTGGTCTATACATTAATCCACTCAACATCAAGTACTCATACTTTCAGCAAGGCTTCATCTCAACGAGATGAAGCTTCTCCAAGGGAATCAAGTGTTGGTGAGGTATGGGATTTTTCTACCATTAAACTCAATGTGGTGTAGAGCTTTGTGAAAGAAATTTTTACCCCATCAATTTTTGATCGTTGGATTTGCCGCTCTCTGTCTTTAGATGATGTGGGTTTAATTTGATTTGATTCCATGCTAGATCTAGCTTGGATCTTTCCCTTAATCATGGACAGTCTCTATTGATCAAGGGGAAGAACTTGGGAGATCTCAGCCATCCATCCGTGCATTTTAGATGGACAGTTGAGATAATCCTGTACGTTTAGAAATCATTTTACCCTTTTTAAAATGCGAGGAGATCCTTGGTCGTCCGATCTTTAATCGGACGACAGAGGGTTAAAGCGCATGCACCACGAGCCTCCATTTGGGATGTGATGTTTAAGTGATCCCTCATGGTGCGACGCGTCTAAAGCATGCTGACCGCCACCGCCATGCGTTGCGCCGTGAGCCAATGATTAATTAGGATTAATAAAATGCTTTAATTAATTCCTAATTCACTTAGAGATCTTCAAAATTCATAACTCTTGCAAAAACTTTTGAAAAATGTAAAATAAAATCCTATAGATAAATAATTAAACCTAGAACATTTTAAAATTAATTTTGATGGGTTTTGAATTATGTTTTTCTCTAAATTTAGGTTTTATTAGAAAGTTTATTTTACTAATTACTTTTCAATTAAGCCTCTGATTAATTCCAAATTTCTTGGGTATATTTAAGGGTATGACTTCTACCTCCCCTAAATTTCTTGGAATTTGTTGAAGGCTTGATTAGAATAATTGCATATGGTTTCCTTAATTATCTTCCTTATGCAATTAAGCATAATTAGGCTATGATTAGTGGTTTTAACCAATGATTAGGTTTGATTAAGGTCAGATCTAGTAAGTAGGAGGTTTATGGAATATTTTTGGAGCATTTTCCCTAAGTATTCTCTAAACCCCCTCTTCTCTCCTTAATCTCCTCTTAATTAAGGGTTAATTCATTAATTATCCCTTAATCAATTTCTAAAAATTCTAAAATGTCCAAAACTTAATTAATCTACTTTGGGTAGATGCTTAGGTGTTTAATAGCCTAAGTTAAATTAAGGAAATCAAAACCCAATTCACATGTGTGAAAGGGTGTTTTGAAATTACTTAAGCTAAACCTCTTAGCTTAATTAACTTTTAATTGTGAGCCAAATTGCATTAGGCCTTTTTCTTATTAGGTGCATTACAAGTTTAAATTCCTTGTGGGTTTTATGTCATCTCATTGGCTCATAATTATTTGGTTAATTCTTCTAAGGTGGTGTAGGTAAGGGTTAATTAAGTTACTTAATTTATACCTTAACCTAATCAACACATAAAAATGGATATAATTATCTAAAAATTAAACAAAAAATATCAAACACATGTGGGAATGGGTTAGGAACAACAAACTAATATCACCTTTTAAAAATTAAATCAAACTTGAAACTAAACAAAAATCACATTGAATTCACTTTGATTTATTTTAAATTTCATTATTCGATAGGAATGTCTTTAGGATTTAAGTGAAGTGAGTTTTTTACATGATTTCATTGCTTTGGATATTTCCCAACATGCTAAGTTGTATGCCATGGTGATTTCATGCATTCATAATTTCATTTTTTCAAATTTTAAAATGAAATTGTTTACTATATGTCAAATTTGTATGTGTTGGCTAAAGTAGAAATATGAGTGGCTATTATCACTACTAAATCCAAATTATTTTCAAAATATAAATCAAATATCAAATCTAAAAGTACACTACTTATATTTTAATTATGAGTTTGCATGTGATAAATTATGAGTTTGCATGTGATAGATTATAGTTTTGAATAGGAATTTTGTGAGTGTATGGTTCATTTGAAAAGAACTTAACACTCACTTAATTCATATCCTATTCATCTCTATGCTATCACTTAAGGAGGGTTACCTATACTTACATACATAAATTGCTTAAAATAAAATGAATCTAATAAATAACTTTTGCATTCTCCTTTTCCATTTCATTTCTTTTATATAAATGTTTGTATTTAAGGAAAGTGGTATATTAGTCTGGACAACCCCGAGCTTGCGAGGCTTTAAGTAGCCCTAAGTATGTTTTCTACCTTACACACTGGTTAATAGTGGCGCTGCACTCACTTATGCATTTCTTACTTTCATTTGTGTATGTGAAATTTTGGATAAAGAAACCCCTTTTCTACTTAAGAAAAATTGTGCATATTAAACTTCTAAATTTCCTTAAATGGATTACTTAGCATGCATCATAAAGTGTGTTATATCCTCATTTGTATGTATAGATATGCTTTGGGTCCATTCATATGCATGTTATACATGTTGGGAAAGAAATGAAGTAATGTGTGTTATATAAATTTTGATTCATTTTATTTAATCTTAAAATTCCCTTTTTTGAGTAGGTTTGTTTAGAGTTTATCTAAACTTAGGATTAATTAAAAGATATAATCAAAATATTCACCTAAATAAAATTAAAATGTGAATATATTTTAGAAATTACTTAGGTTTGGGAAGGAAAGAGAAGTTCTCTTCTCTTTCTCTCTGTTCATAACTTAGTAATTAATTATATGATTCACTTAAACCAAATCAAAATATGAAATAAAACCAACTCAAAATAACTAAATAACTTAAATAAAACCATCCTCTAAGTTGAACATGTTCTTCACTCTTAGAAAATTTGAACCTAAAGCTATAGCTAAGCATACCACACAAGCCTTCAAAGCACACACATTAGCCTAAGTCATCACTTCTAGCCTTAGGTTAGGTCAATGCATGGTTTGATGTTCATTTTATTTTGTGATGTATGTTTTAGACTGGATGTTAATGTGTATGCTCGTAGAATGAATGGTAGGACATTCTTAGTCTAACTATTCTTTTTGTATTGTGCTTAAGGGCTATCATAAATAAAAATATAAGTGCTTTTGCTTGCGTGTCTTATACCCTAAGCATAATCCATAGGCCAGGTGGACTTAGTCACCCATGTGTGGAGTGAGAAGTCCAATATACATGCTTGGGATTTATGTGGTTTGTTTTAGCTAACCTTTGTTTTGAAGGTGTTAGTTACATTTCCACTTTTCCTTTTCATATAAATTTGTGCAATTAAGATTTTGGAATGATTTGTTATGGGGATTAGGATGACATTGGTCATAAGATCCTATCTTATGCACCACATGAAGCCTTAGAGCATCCACCTTCCAACCATCCAAAAGGAGGAACTAAAGAAGAAAGAAAGGACCAAAGAAGAAAGAAAGAAGAAAGAAAAAAGAAAGAAAAGAAGAAGAAAGAAGAATAAAGCTTGAAGACTCCCATAACAATGAATTCTTATTTAATTGTAATTTAATTCATTTGTAATCCGAGTTGTATAAGGGTAGAGCTCGGCTACCCCACATTTGATGTTTTCGGGTTTGTATGGTGGTGCCCAACCACAACGACCTTTTATTCTTTTTACGATTAGCTTTATAAATTGATTAATAATTTGTTTAGCTTTTGCATTAAGTGGCATGTTTTTTCTAGTTTTTTCCTTGCTTTATGTATGTCCTGGATGAGGATTAGGCTCTTTGAGGAAAAATAAATCTTTTACACAACTTAACAACTCAAATTAAAAATAAAGAACTCATAACCTCACCTAAAGTTTAGGTTTAAAATCAAGATAAAAAAATTAGCAATCTCTTAGCTCTATGAGCATTTATTTTATAATATCATGCACAAATGCATCTTATTTCACTCTTGATTGGAGGGCTTCCACCTTTCTGAGAGAACTGACCGGGAGAGCCATGGTGGAAACTCACCTCCTCCCTTCTCGCTGATTTTGGCCAATAACCTTATTTCTCATGCATTAGTCATAAAAATCCTATTAGCCCCAGTCAAAATAAATTATCCAAAATGAAAATAAAAAATAAAATTTGAAATGCATTAGATTTAGGTCATTTGAAGCATGTCCCTTTACATGATCTTGTCTCTTTACGGAGTGAGTTTAAGGACTTAGTCTGTTTCTAAATAAATAACAACCTAGCTATCTTGCATAAGCATAAAGATTTGCCTACATATATTTAAAATCATAGGAGGAGTTAGTTGGCGACCACCCCCAGGTGGTTGTAAGTCCAAGCTGTCGGTGGTTTGTCCTCTCTTATGGAGGAGAACCAAATACCCATTTTCATTTAAATTTAGGTTGTGCTTTCGGCCCTCGCCAAAGCTTCCTAGATTTAGGTTCTGAGGTTGCTTCTCCTTTATGGGCCATAAGCATAATTCCTCACCTCCTAGGCATTTCCTTAATGTTGTGTTGAGGAATCATAAGTCTTAAATTTCTAATGAAAATGTAACTCAAATAAACTAAATCAATTTCAAAAATGTAAAGCCCAACTATAGGATAGTTTGAGATGCTTGCTAGGTTTCCTAGCATCATGAGCATCTCCTACTTATCTTTCATTTTTGGCTTCGATAATAACTCCCTTCTTTGATCGGTCTCATTTGATCTTCAAAAATAAACCAATCGATTGATAGTCCTTCCTATTGAAATATTCAAAGACAATGATCATTTACCTTAATCGAGAGTTTTCTAAGAATCCCATTTCTGGATGTTATCTATGGGGTTTATTAGGAACTTAACAAACCTGGTTTAAAATAAACCTTGCTTTAATTTTCCATGTAAAGTAGGGAAAGAATATCTGGTACATATGCAGACCCATCATCATTAGGAGTCCTAATTAAGGTGATTAGGTCCATTAAAGGGTAGTGGCTTCTATCTTTCAAGATAGTATACTATTTCTTGATGACGTACCTGATCACCTGAATAAGTATATCTGCGGATCTGCATGACGTCCTAAAAAGATGAATTTCTATAGTGTCAGTGTTGCCTCTTTCATTTCTCCCCAAAGGTTTGAAGGCAACTCCTACTACACTTTAATAAAATTTTTAACCAACACCATGTAAAGTAGGGGAAGAATCTCCGGTACATCCGAAGACCCATAGTCCTTAGGAGTCATTTTAGGTGATCAGGTCCATTGTAGAATGGTGACTTCTATCTCTCGAGATAGTACATTATTCTCAATGCTATTTCTAATCACCCTAATGAGAACATCCACGGATCTACGTGATGTCCAACATAAGAAGTGTTATTTTTGCCTTCATTTATTTTTTCAAAAGATAGATGAAAAATAAAAATAAATTTCACCACAGGAATCGAAGATAATCCACGCCCAACATACATTAGTTCTTTGTTGAATGAAGAAGAAACTAATGACTTAGTTAGGCTATTAATGGTTGATGCAGCATGGAGTTAGTTTTTATCTTCTGATGTAGCAGTCCACAAACTAGTAATAAAACCTAATGCTAACCCTATCAAGCAAGCTCCTAGACACATGCGATTATACATTGAACAGAAGGTCACTTCTTAAATCAAGAAACTGATCAATGCTAGCTTTATTAGGGAAGATAAATATCCTACTTGGTTAGCCAGTGTCGTCCCAATTAAGAAAAAGAATGGCCAAATTTATATATGCATCAATTTTATGGATCTAACCACTACCAATCCCGAAACTAATGGTGGACATTGCCTCATCTCATGCAATATTCTCCTTTATGGATGGGTCATTTGGCTACAACCAAATTAAGATGTCCCTTGAAGATGAAAGAAATACTGCTTTTCAAACCCTGATCAGAATCTATTATTATAGGGTCATGCCTTTCGATCTTAAAAATGTCAGTTCTACCTACCAGCGGACTATGACTCAGATCTTTAATGAACTCATTCATCATCAAGTTGAATGCTATGTTGATGATCTAGTAGTCAAAAGCAAAGAAAAGGAAGACCATCTCTTCGACTTGAGAGTAGTTTTCAAATAGTTAAGATAATTTAACCTCAAAATAAATCCCCTGAAGTATGCATTTGGTGTAGCTTCAAGAAAATTCCTTGGGTTTATTGTCCGACACCAGGGAATAGAGATCGATCCAGAGAAGATCAAGGCTATCTTAAAAATGCTACCCCTTAAAAGTCTAACCCAACTTAGATAATTCCTAGGGTGATTGGCGTATCTAAGATGCTTCATTTCCAACCTATCAGGAAGATGTCAGCCATTCTCAGCACTTGTAAAAATGATGCCAAGTTCAAGTGGATGACAATTGCCGACATGCTTTTGAAGACATCAAACACTACCTGATGATGCCACCAATTATAATAGCCCCTATCCTGGGCAAGCCATTGATACTATAAACTACTGGATTAAATAAATCCATTGGTGCTTTGTAGCTCAAACCAATGATGAAGGGAAAGAAAATGCTCTCTACTTCCTCAGTCATCATCTAATTCCTGCTGAGGCAAACTACCCACATATTAAAAAGCACTGCCTAGATTTAATCTTTGCATCCCAAAAGTTATGAGACTACATGTTTTCTCATAAGGTGAATATGATCTCTAAGATCAATTCACTATAATATCTCATGATACGACCGCCGTTATCTGGAAGGTTGGTGCATTGGTCCATGATTTTGTCATAGTTTGACATCACATTCGTACCCCTCCATGCAGTGAAAGGGAAAACACTAGCAGATTTCTTAGTAGCACACCCACGTCCTGCTGATTCCCCGCTTAGTGATGACCTCCCCGCTGAAAAAATCATGAACTTAGGGGACACTAACATTCACCACTGGGAGATGTATTTTGATGGTGCGACTTCCTTTCAAAAAGCAGAAGAACCATGATCTACTCTTCTAGGGAAGGCAGGGGTTGGAATAGTTCTCCTAACTCTGGATGGCAATGTGATGAGATTCTCATATCATTTGTCCAAGCCATGCACCAACAATGAAGCCGAATATAAGGCACTGATTGTCGGTCTAGAGTTAGTCATTACACTAAGTGTCTAGAGTATCAACATCTTTGGGGATTCTCAGCTCATCATCAACCAAATCATTCAGTCCTACAAGGTTCTGAAGCCTAAGCTCCATCATTACCATAAGCACACTATAGAGTTATTGGACCAAATCTCAGAGGTTACCATCTACAAGATTCCTCGAGGAGATAATATAGTAGCAGATGCATTAGCCAAGTTGGCCAAAGAGTTGGCTTGTCTGGAAGATGAGTCCATTCCAATAAGGGTCCAAAATAGACAAGTCTTATCCCTTGTTGATGCTGAACTCATCGAGAGATTCTCTCTTGGAGGGGAGGTTGTCATTTCCAAAAAGGATGATGAGTCAGATTTAAGGCAATCATTCATGGATTATCTACATACCGGCAAACTACCTCAAGAGAAATCACTAGCACATCAAGAGAAATCACTAGCACAAGTCTTATCCCTTTCATACGCTCTCATTAATGGCACCTTGTACTGGTGATCTTTCGATCATTTGTGGTTATGTTGTTTGACAAGCACAAAGCCCGTAGGATCATGACCGAGGTACACTCAGGATTATGTGAGCACATCAATCCGTTAGAAGATAAAAGCCAAGATCAGAGACTAGGATACTACTGGCCTTTGATGATCGCGGACTGCATGGACGTAGCTAGGAGATGCCACTAATGTTAACTACATGGTGTGGTCCTACATCAACTGCCCAACATTCTACATCCTACATTAGCCTCATGGGCATTTGAGTGTTGGGGGTACCGACATAGTGGGTCTGATTGATCCTCCTTCTTCTAAGGGTCACCGGTTCATTCTAGATACCACTGACTACTTTTCTAAGTGGGTGGAGGCAATCCCACTCAGAAAGGTCATAGCTCAGCATGTGCTCTAATTTTTTAGAAACTATATTATATATAGGTTCGGGGGTGCCTCGATGAATTATATTTGATAATAGTACTGCATTCAAGAGTACTAAAATTAACAACTTTTCCCAGAGATACAACATAGATTGGAGATATTCCACCATCTATTACCTAAGGAAAAATGGTCTAAGAGAAGCATTCAATAAAGCTCTCATCCAAATATTGAAGAAGTCACTCATCGATAATAAGCGATAGTGGCATGAGCAGTTAGTTGAAGCCTTGTGGGCTTACCGCACCACATACAAAATTCCAACTGATTATACCCCATTCTCCTTAGTGTATGGGTCCGAAGCCGTTCTACTGCTAGAAGTCCAACTGCCCTCACTAAGGATAGCTGTGGGTAGTAAAATTACAACAGGGCAGAATGCCAAGCTGCGATTGGAGGAGCTCGAAGGTCTAGAGGAGAGACACCTCTAGGCATGCCAAAACCTCGAGTTGTATAAAGCCAAAATGATTCAAGCTCATAATAAGTTGGTCCATCCTATATCCTTTCAAGTAGGAGAGCTTGTTTTAGATATAAAGAGACCAATTATTGCCCATCAAAATATGGGAGGTAAGTTCAAACCCACTTGGGAAGGCCCTTTTGCCATAGAGAAAACCTACCAAGGAGGATCTTATCATCTTATAAATTGTAAGAGAGAGCGCCCGATGCTTCCAATCAATGGGCTCTACCTAAAGAAATACTATCCATAAATCTTGTTTGAAAATAATCATCAATAAACTTCCTTTTCATATCAAATTCCATCTCTTATGTGTTAGAAATATCTTTCACTTGCGAATCCGCCATGACATGTTTAGAGTAGGTGTAAGAGAACCTGAGTGACATCCTATCTCTCCACAACACAAACACAAACTACAAACAATCCTCCAGTGCTACTAGCTTAGGTGTAAGAGAATCCAAGAGGCATCTTATTTTTATTAGTACAACTAAGTTAGGTGTAAGAGAACCCAAGCGACATCCTTTCTTGGTGGAGTCACAATTGCCCCTGCAGTGCCATTTCATTCATTTTTCTACGTGTTTAGGGTTGGTGTAAGAGAACCCAAGCGGCATCCTATTTCTTCTTTCACAACACAAACGAACACATATCCTTTGTCTCGAGCTACTTTGATGTGGGATAATGCCCCCTGCGGCACTCACTCATTAGATGCTCTAGGTTGGGCTGATATCCTACCTTGTTAGTGTGTCATCCTAGCAATCTCTTACCTGGCAGATATGAGTCTCCACGCTTTCTTCCTGACTTGACCGTTGCAAACCAATGAGCACCCTATTAGTTTGGTAGGCCTTAATGTGCATCCGTAAGCTACCCCGTGTTGACTTCATTTAAGAAGATGTAAGCCTACATGCTTTCTTCTTGAACTAGCCATAATGCGCTGACTAGGTCGAGTATATTTGAGATTTAGGATAAGTCCCCCAGTGGCTCCTCTCCTCTTGACTACTTCAAGCTTGGTTTAGTCCTTTCATAGGACTCCTCACTTAGTAGTCACCCTAGGTAGGGTAGCCCCAATCGAGTTGAAGGCAGACTATCCCGATAATTAGTTCCGCTTTAGAGAGATGTAAGTCTACACGCATTTTCTCTAGGATAATTATCACATACCGACGAACACCTTTGGTTGGTTGGTTATCGCCATGTGACTGCGACCCACCCGGGATACACCACTCTTGGCAGATGTGAGCCCTCGCACTTTCTCCTTGAGTTAACCACCGTATACATAGGCTTTCTTTTACAGGGTTTTGGAAAACACCCCTAACAGCATCTCCCATGTGGGCACTCTATTTGGATCACATCCTTAGCGATCACATTTAAACATTACCCTAGTTACTCTTGGATTAGACAGTTCCCCTTTCCTAGTAGCCATACATGTGGTTGAGAATTTATCTTGCGGATATGCAAATTCTCCCTTGGTCCAGTAAGTCTGAGATAGGACTAGGCTGATATGAGCTCCTTATTAGTGTGTTCCCTCGCAAACCAATAAGGTCCACGATAACATAAACCAAATAAAATATATCTTCACTTATGGATTAGGAATCCAAGCCCCCAATGACCCCTTTCCCAAGCAGGCATCCTATCTTTAGGGCAGTGTTAGCAAAACTCTCTATAGGAATTGCCTAACTACTTTGAGTTGAGATAAGTCCTCGACACTCTCTTTGTATTCACCCATAGGTCAGGTTCAACTTATTATGCCACCAACGAGCCACCCCGGAGGTCATCTTTGCTTTGAAGGATATAAGTCTATTATGCATTCTTTCTAGTAGGACCGTTGCACATTAACGGGCAACCTTAGGTTGGGTTAGATTTGTTGTGCAAGCAACTAATCATTCCAGTGGTTCTTTGTGTAAGAGGATGTGAGTCTCTATACTTTCTTCCTAACTTGACCATTGTACACCGAAAGGCACCACTTAGGTTGATTAGCTCTACCCCACGGTAGACTATCCCTTTGGATTTGTAAATCTATGACATGTCTAGGCTGATATTAGCCCCTTCTTAGTGGATCGACGCACACCGACGAGATCTGTCAAATTAAAATAAATGAAATTAAAACATATGCAATTCAATTAAATGATATTATCTTGACTACTTTTGAGCTGATATAAGTCCCCAAGTGGCATTCATTCAGTTGTCACCTTAGGTCGGGTTTGATTTACTACATCCAACATATCACCCCATGGTTGTCCCTTACTTTTGGAGATGTAAGTCTGCTACACTTTCTCCCTAGCACAGTCATTGTACACCAAAAGGCAACCCCTTAAGTTGGATAGTTCTTCCATGTAGCTGGTGGACTACCCCTTTGGATTGGTAAATCTCATAAGATAAGGCCAACATAGCCCCTTCTTAGTGAGGTCCATCGCACACCGATAAGGTCCATCTCAAAATTTAAACTTAAAATAAATAATAAACCAACTTCTCCCCAGCGGGACATCAATCATCTTAACCTCCCTAGGGGAGTCAATTAAATCCAATTTAAACTTGCATTCCCCAGTGAGTGCACCCTCAAAAGAACTCTCATCAAATCCTTACCCCTAGTGGATAACCTGAACCTACTTCCCTAATGGAAGGTTCATGCATCTATCCCTGGCGGGTTATACATTCTAATCCCTTGTAATACTCTACCCAAATCATATCTTGCATTCAAATCCAAACCCCTTATCCCTAGTGGAGAACCTGAACCTGCTTCCCTAATGGAAGGTTCACATGCTTGACCCCTTAATGGATCCCTTCTTCCTCACTTATGCCCTTGGAATGAGTGGAGTTGATTGCACTAAGATCTTGATTCCTTCTACATCTTGAGTTTTGGGGTAGATAATTTCTGTTAGTGTTTGCGATCCTTCAGACATTGTTGATCATCTCGGTCAACACCAATACATGTAATGTGCCTTATCAATCACATCACACCTATTGGGCGCCCTTTGTTGACCTCACTTTTTGAGTGAGCTCTCAAATTCCTTATCATAGATCTAGGACTCTTATAGGCATTAAGAGTTCCTTAGTCATAAGACACTTCTAGTGATTAGGTAAACACTTAACCTAACTCAAAAAGACTTAAGAGAGGGAAGTTGGGGACTTGGAGATTTTCTACAAAGCCTAAACAAGCTTTTCTTCCAAACCAAATTCAAATTTAAATATTCCAAATTAACTATCAAATGATTGAAATGATTAAATTCAAACTCCAAATCCTTCCTAAGCCTTTGATTTTATCTTATGGATTTAGCCTTAACTAAATTCCAATTGATTTTCTCCCAATTATTAAATTCTCCAAATCAAATTCAAATTAAATCAAATCAAATTTGCTTTAGCCTCTTGAACTTGGATACCCAAAACTCAAAACTCATGAATTCCTTCAATTCCAAATATAAATAAAACCATGATCAAAATAAACACAGGTCAACACAAGTCAAGTCCATGTTAACCTTTTGGCTTGAAATTGTCATATGAACCAAACCCATTTGGCTCCAAACCACTTGCAATTGGATTTATATTTCAATCCTAGGCTCATGTGTGAGTTCAACTAAACTTGAATCAAGCCATGATCAAGCAAATTAACCCCTTTAGGCTCACTTGACCCAAAGTGGCCTAAAGAAACTTTTTTGAGCCAAATTCTAATCTAACCCAAATTGGATTGAACTAAGCCCATCCAAACCCTACAACATAACCAACAACCACCCTAGAGTGAACAATTGCCTTAAATTTGGGTCAAACCAAGTTAAACCTAGCCTTTGACCAAGTCAACATTTAGCCCAAATGAAACCCAAACTAGGTAAAATCCTCCATATGCCAAATTGATTAAAACCATTGATTAAAACAAACACATAATCAATAATTGAACATGACCAAATCTCACTTGAGCCAAACCATCCTAATTGGCCATTTGACCCAAGTTAACCCAAATTGGCCAAACAAGCTAAAATGGGTCAAATCATGATTTAATCTAAATTGAACTTGACCAAAGCCATAATTGAGCCCAAGTTGACCAATTGGTCAACTTGACCAAACTTAGCCCAAATTGACCTAAAGGATCAAATTAGCCAAAATCCAAAGTAAACCAAACCAAAGCCTACAATCATTTTCAATTAGCCAATTGAACTTGACTCAACACCTAACCTAACCCAATTTAGTCAAATTGGTCAAATTGGCCAACTTGACCCATTTGAACTATATGAACTCAAATGAGCCATAATCAAATCCAAAGTAAATTAAATCAAACCAATGACACAAATACACTCCAATTGGTCATGTGAACTTGACCCAATTTGACCAATTGGTCAACTTGACCCAACTTAACCTAATTTGATCTAAATAGGTCAAATCAATCCAAATCAAATCAAATGAACTCCAAACCACTTGAAATTTGGGCTAACCCACTTTTGACCCATCCAAAATTTGCCTAAATCAAACCCATAGCCAAATGACCACTTTGCCTTTGGGTCTAGGGCATCCCATGAGATAAGACACATGTACATTTGGTCATTTCCTCCCCTTGGCCACTTGACACCCATTCATAACCACTTAGGAACCTAGGACCATGGCTGGCCTGACCCAAAGGTTTGTTGGCCATGACCCATGGGGAGCTGAAATCACCTCCCCATTCCCATTGGAGCATTTTAAACCTCCAAGGACAACACTACTCCCATGGTAGCCACCTTCTACCCTTCGTCCACTCATGTGAGGCCAAGTAGAATGATTCACTGCCTAAATTGAGCTCCCTATCTCAGCCATTGATCCACCAAGCTGAAACCATCATCACCATCCAAGCCAAGGAAGGAGGGGGTATAACCCCCTCATTCTCACTCAAACTTAGGGAGCCACATTAGATTTAACACTCACAGCAAGAGAACTCCATCTCAGAGCTTCCTCTTGCATTTTTGGAGCTCCCTAAATCCTCCAATCTCGATTTTACAAAAAATTGAAACAGGGGAGGTCACTTACGATTTCCATTTGGTCAAACCTCCACCAAAGTGAAATTAACTTTGCACACACCTTCCTTGGAGCTAGATGAGTGAGAATGAATTATTTCCCATTACCCCCGACAACCGGAAGTAGGAGTTCGACCAAGATCGATCACCTACGATGGATTGGCCTTCTGAGCAAACTATACAAAATCAAAGCTCGTGTGGCTCAACAAGGCTTCGTTTCTACCAAATGAAGCTTCCTCAATCATTGGAATAGCTTATCACAAGCTCTGGTGAGGTATGTCATTAAAACTAATCTTTGAATGAAAATATGTTAGTCTTTTGTGAAAGAAAGTTCTATGTCATATGATTTCCACTATTAGATTTCTTGGTTTTGCTTCCCTGAAGGTGTGGGATCATTTTCATCTCCATCCGAGCTCGAGTGAGCTCGGATTGAGCGACGATCAATGGACAGTATCCATCATTCACCGCTCGGAAGGAGATAGATCACGGACCATCCAGTATGCATGACTGGAATGGAAGGTCCTGATCTGATCATGCTTAGAACTTCTGATTAATCCTTCGAAACTATGTGTTTAGTCGTCGATTTTAGATTGGACGGTCCACAGAGTTACCACGTCCGCCACCATCTGTGTTTGCCCTCGAATGTGACAACTTAAATAACCACTCCCATCACATCACATGGAAAGCACGTCGTGTCATCCACCATGTGGCGTGATGGGATTAAGGCTTTAATTAGGGTTAATTAACTCATTTTTAAGCTTGAAATTTCTAAAAATCATAACTAATCCTAGAAAAATCCACAAAATATAAACATATGCTCATTTTAAATATATTTTAGAGTAGAATCTAGAAAACATATTATTAATTAATTTTGAATAGTGATTTTGGCTTAATTAAGGTTTAATTGAAAATAAAATTGGCTTAACTATTCCTTAATTAATCACCCAATTGATCTCCAACTTTCTGTGGATGTTTGGGGGGATGACCTCTGCCTCCCCCACTTTTTTGGTATTTTATTTGTTTCTTAATTAGAAATTAATTGATTAAGCCTTAATCACTTTCTCTAATTTAGTTAATAATAATTAGTGAATGAATAGTGGTTTAATTTATTACTTAAGCCTAATCACCTCTGTTGAATAGTAAGGGAGTTTAGGGAATGTGGTTGGGATACTTTTCCTAATTCATTTCCTTCACTTTTTGGAATTTGGTTAGTTAATGATTAATAAGGTACTTAATTGCTTAATTAATTAATTAATCTAAGATAAAAATTAGAGCCAATTAAGTGTTTGAAGTGACTTATAAGTTAAGGATTAAGGCCTTGTCCTTGATCCTTCCCTAAGTTAATTTCATCATTCTAATCAAAATATAATCAAAGAATTCAATCAATTAATGAACAAACTTGATTAACTCAATCTAAAATTCACTTCATACCTAAGCAACCTTCAATTAATCTTGGGCGGCTCTTTGGGTGTTCAATAACCCAAAGTGGGAGATGATAAAATTATGGTTAGCTCACATGTGTGAGAAGACCATAAAAGTAGTTAAGTGAGATCCTTAAGCCTAATTAACTATTAATCTTGAGCCAATTGCATTAGGTCCCTTTCATTTCTTAGGAGCATTATAAATTTGCTTTTCATGTGGTTAAAAATCATATTGGCTCATTATTAATTAGTTAATTAACTTAAGGTGATATAGGTAAGGGTTAATTAATCCACTTAATTCATACCTTAGCTTAATTAAACCATAAAAAAAACTTAATTACTTCTTCATTAAACCAAATTAACTCACACATGGGAAATGGGTTAGGATTAGCAAACCTCTTTCATTTCCTAAATCAAATCAAACTAAAAATTAAAAATTTCATTAAAGAACTTTGGTTTATTATAAATAGCCTTATTTATGATTTTCCTTAGGAATTCATGGGAATGAATGAGATCATGTGCTTATGTTCCTTTATTTCTTTATAATCATGTTAAATGTTACTTGCCATATGTAATCATGCATTAATTTCTTTTAAAATTAACTAAATGAAATGGTTTCTTTTATGTCAAATTGCATGTGGTGATTTAAGTTAAAAATAGGTGTGGCTATTATTACTATTAAATCAAAAGTTATTTTCAAAAGCCTATAAATCAATTATAATATACAGGGTGATGTTAATTATAAATATCTATAAGTTTGCATGTGTTGATAATATAAGATATGCAATATAAAGCTCTCTTTCCTTATCTTATATGGATTTGCATGAGATTTATAAATGTATAGTTCATTTGAAAAGAACACAACATTTGTCTAAATCTACTCCTATGCATCTCCAGGCTAAGACTTAGGAAGAATTTCATATCACATATGTAAATCATATAATCAAATCAAATATGACTTCTTGTATTATTTCTCATTCTTGTTGTTCTTTTTGTACATTCACATATATCTGAGAAAAGTAGTATATTAGTCTGGACACTTTGGGGTAGTGAGGCTTTTAGTAGCCCTAAGTAGGTCTTGTACCTTACACCCCTAGTGTAGAACAATGGCACCATACTCACTTAAAACTCTTACACATGCAGTATGTATGATATCACCAATGAAAAAGAATCACAAATCAAATAAATCAAGTACAACTTTTGCATGAGTTTTCATATCCTTACAGTTGCTTATACATCTTTATGTATCTAAGAAAAGTGGTATATTAGTCTGGACACCCTGGCTACGAGGCTTTAAGCCTAAGTAGGTCACCTTACACCCCTCGGTAACAACATGTACTCACTTAAAACTTTTAAACATGTGAATGTGTACTTAGCTAATGGATGAAAAATCCATTTTTTCAATTAAAAAGACATGCATTCATATTTAATAAAATGAAATATTTAAATTCCAAACATACTTCTTTACATTCATCATTTAAGTGCTAAGAAATATATATGTATATGTATAGTTTAATCATATATATGATATACATGATGGAAAGAAATGAATAAACATGTGTTATGTGATAGTAATTCATTCTAATTAATCTTAAGATGTATTTCTTATTGAATAAGGTCATTTAGAGTGAACCTAAACTTAGGATTGATTAGAACATATAATAAGCCATTCACTAAAGGAAATTGTTTAATTAACTTTCTTTAGAAGTGACTTAAGGTAGGGATGAAAGAGAGATTCCCTCTCTTTCTTCTCTTTATAACACTTAGTTGTTGAGTGTAGGCCATATGAAAAAAAAATACTAAGTAAAATCTTCAAATTAATTAAATCACTTAAAGAGAAATCAACCCCTTATAAATTAAATCCCTCACACTTAGCAAAATTACAACTCTAAAGCCTAGTTAAGAGATACCACACAAGCTTTAATTCACACACATTAAACTAAGTCACTACTTGTAGCTTTATGTTGGGGCAGTGTATGGTTTGATTATGCTTATTTTGTGATATATTATTGTAGACTGATGTTGTATGTATGTAATGAAGATGATATTAACCTAATCATGTTTTCTGCTGGGGATTGTGCTTAAGGGGCTATTGTAATAGAAATATAAATATTTTTTCTATGCAGGTTGCTTAGCACCTAAGCATAATGAAAGTTATGACAAGTGAGCTTGGTTACCCATGTGTGGGGTGCTAAGTCCAAATTATCCAGATAGTTGCTTGGGTTGTATGGTGTGTTTAGCTAACATTTATTTTGTAAGTGCAGCTAGATTTACTTTCCTTCATTAAATGTAATTTTGCATTAGGATTAGGATGAGTGTTATGGGGGATTAGGATGAGCATTGGTTATAAGACCAAGTCTTGTTTACAATGTGATGCCTTTAGATCAATCACATCTAAATCAAGCCAAAAGAAAGAAAGAAATGGAGCAAATCAAATGAAGAAATGAAAGATGAAGAGATGAAGAAATGAAGAATAAAGAATGAAGACCACCATAACATTCATCATTTATAATTGTAATTATTTTGTTGTAATCTAGTTGTATAAGGGTAGAGCTTAATATTTCTTTTGGTCAGACATGGTACCCCATCGCATCGGCCTTTTTTTATTCTTTTCATGATAAATTATTTGCTGATTTGTTTAGCTTGTGCATTAGAAAAAGCATGTCTTTTCATAATTTATTTATCATTGGTGATTGTTTATGGCCTGGATGTGATTAGGCTCCTACAATAAAAATTAATTTTTTTACCCAAGCTAATAACTCATAACTAAACCTCTAAAATAACTCATAACATCATATACAAGCCTAGGCATTAAATCAAGATAATAAAATATTTAACAACCCATTAGCTAGATGTTGTATGTTTAATATCATGCATAATCATCTTATTTCACTCTTATTAAGGGAGGGCTTCCATCTTTTCCAGATAGTAAGGGCTTAACCTTTGAGATCCTATGATGGAAAACTACCTCTTTCCCTTTTGATTTGTCCCATAACCAATTTCTCATGCATTTAGGCATATAAAATCCTATATCCTGTTAAAATAAAAAGTCCCAAATTAAATGAAATTTGATAAAAATTTTCATTAGATTAAGTCATTTCATACTCCTCATGCCCTAGTCTCTTAGGGAGTGGGTTTAAGGATGTAGTTTGTTTTCTAAATAATAACAACCTAGCCATCTTGCAAAAGCATATGACTTGCCTACATAGATTTAAAGCATAGGAGGAGTTAGTTGGCTACCACTCCAAGCATAATAAGTTCAACTGGGTGGTTTATTCTCTTTTGGAGGTAAACCATATACCCACTTTTGCCTTAGATTTAGGTCATGCTTTGGCCCTCGCCAAAGCTCCCTAGATTTAAGATCTAACATTGTTGTTTTTCTTTGCGGACTAAAGGCATAAATCCTCACCTCTTAGGCATTTCCACAATCTTGTATTATGGAATCATAAGTCCTAGATTTATAATAAAATTTCAACTCAAATAAATAAATCTCCATTTCAAACATATAAAGCCCAACCATAGTATAGTTTGGGATGCTCACTAGGCTTTTTAGTATCATGAGCATCCCCTACTAATCTCCTTTTGGCTTCGATAATAAATCTCTCCGTTTGATTTATCCCATTTGATCTTCTAAAACATAACCAATTTATTAATAGTCCTATCTTTGAATTCTTTAGAGATAACAATTGCTTACTTTAATCGAGAGTATTCGTAAGGGATTCACTTTTCTTAAGATGTAATTAACTATAGGGGCTTCCCCCATTGGGAACTTTAGAACCAAGTTTAAATAAACCCTACTTTATTCATCCATGTAAAGTAAAAAAATCTAGTATATTCAAGACCCATCATGCCTTAGAGTAGGTGAGGTCCATTGTAGGATAGTGACTTCTTTATTTTGAGATAGTACAATATTCCTCAATATCGTACCCGATCACCTTAATAAGTACACTCTTAGATCTACGTGGTGCCCCCCCATGCACAATGAATCCGAAAATAAACACCACAACCTCTTTAACAAATTAGATCATAACCTGAACTACTATTATCCATGGCCACCTACTATTGATAAATAGATGTAAAGTGAAATATCCAATCTCTTTTTTCATGCTTTTGTTTTAAAGATTCTATAATTTAGTTCACCTTTAGATTTTATTTAATGGTTTAGTAATTAGGAGCATTCTTATAAGGATCACCTTTTACATTGGATAAACCTAATAAATATAGCTTAACCTAATAATGTACTCAAGAGTCTAAGTGATCTTTTATTTACTAGCAGGTTTTCAAACTTGAAACCACTAAAATACTATATTTATCAACACTCTTTGAAATTTCTTAAACTAGTTTTTAGACATGAACCTTTTGTTCAAACTTAAATTTTCTAACCATGACATATCTCAATAATTTATCGTAGATGTTGGAGCTTTTGTTTACATAAAAAATGTCAATACAATGATGTTAATTTAAGTTTCTCTTTAAGATGGTTTAGGCTTATCATCCCTAGTGTCATGCATTCATAGAGTTAAATAGTTAATCACCTTAAACCTTCTTTGCTTCTTGGTGAAAGTAATTAATCTCTAATTTGACTTGGGAGGGGATTATTGGTTTTAAATGTTAAAATTTAACTTTTTGTAGAAAATTAATTTTATAATTTTGTAATGATAAGATATAATTCTCAATGCAACAGATAAAGTACACTATAGTAAAGAGAGATAATAGACACACAATTTTTATGTGGTTCGACAAAAACCTAAAATTAGCCTACGTCCACGCCTAGCCACCCCTGGCTAGGAATCCACTAAATGCAAAATAGCTTACAAATCATACTGTCCTATAATGGGGCAAGTACAACCTTTACAATAATATGTACTCTCCTAACCCCAATATAAATTTTATAGCACAAAAAGAATAATACAAAAAATAAATTTTGATAAAATATATCTCTCAAATATACTAAGCTATCTAATTCAAAAGTGATCTCACTACTTATAAATGATCACTTTACAACTTACAATTTTGACAAGATAGAATGCTCACTTAATTTTGATAAGAAATAATAAAATAAACATCTTAAAATTATCTTACTAAGATGTTTATGTTATTACAATTTGTAGATTAATATAAAAATAATTTCAAAATAAATTCATAATAGTCTATTACATAATAAATTAAATTTCATAAATGCATAATTTTAAGTTTAAGAGAAACTATAACTAGAATCTATATAATAGTGTAAGAATGATTAAGTCTCTATTAAACTTATTTTTACTTAATTATTAAACAATAAAAATAGCAAGCTTTACTAAATTTCAGCAAGATACAAAATGTTTAAACAAAGGATATTAGTTGGAATAAAATGATAAGTGATAAATAAAATAATTTAATTTTTATAAATTTTATTTTGATAAAGAAACTTGATTTATAATAGATCTAGCATATACTCTAAAATTTCAGCAATAAATTTTTTTTATTTTAACCAAAATGATGCTTCAATTAATGCAACTGATCACAAAATACTTTAATAAAATTAGTATATAATAGATCTAAGTAAAATAGTCAGCTTTTATTTAAAAAGAGAGATCTAGCAAATATGAAAAATACTTTTAGCATAATAAATTAATTTAAAATGCTTAAAAATACTTATAAAATAGATCTAAGAATAAATAAACTTTCAAATAAGACTAATGAAGAAATATTTCAAGAAATTAAAAGAAATTTGTAGGAAGACTAATCCACCAAAAAGTAAAAATTTCAAAGAACAAATAGATGGTGAAAATAGTATGAACAACTAAAAGAGATTATGATCAAGAAAAATAAACTCAATAATTAGACAAAGCTTGCTTAGTTGAAGATGTTGAGCTTCCAAACCAAGGATTTGATCTTGCAATATTTGGAGAACACTTGGAAGAGAAATCTAGGAAGTTTTCTCTTAGATTTGTTGGAGAGATTTTGAATTTGAAGGAACAACCCTTTCATGAAGAGAATAAGGGGTATTTATAAGCCAGAAGGTCATTTTGAATTATTTCAAAGAAATATATTATTCTAACATTATTTTATCATATAATAATTTTAATATTCAATAAACATATGATTTATATTAAATAAATATTATATTCAAATAGCTAAAAATTGGCTAGTCACATGGGAAAGTTAAAAATAATCAAATATGGCTCTTAATATATTCAAAGCATATAACATGCATTCATTATTAAAATTAGCTAATGTTTGAAAAATTATAATAAATTCAATTTTAATTGAACATGGGTTATGTAACCTATCAAATGAAAGGAAAAAAAAACTAAGGAAGTTGTTGGTGATGAAATCAAATCTAAATTCCTTGATTATAAAATGACTTTGGTTGAAATACAAAATTTCATATATTTTTTTTGTTAATTTTGAAATATGACATTTAAATATTATGATATAATTTAGTTACAAGCATATATGTTAGTTATCATATAACATTTAAATTAAATAAAAATATTTAATTATATTAAGTATATAAACTAGTTATACTCAATAATCATAAATAATTATTTATTATTATTTTGATAATTTATATAAATTAACCTCATTATGATTATTTAAGATAAAAATATAATATGTTAAGTTGTGAGCAAATTAATTCATGCCAATGAACTCATATAAACCTCTAAGATAGTTAAAAATGCATTTAACCTAAAATATTATATCTTGAGCTTCAAGGTATCCATTTTGATCTATCTTTCATTCTTCCATACTTACAATTTCATGAAACATATTGTGAGATATATTGGATCTGTAATTAGCAATCAACATATCTGAAACACATAAAATATACATGAGAACATCCAATCATACTTTTGTTATCATCAAAATTAATAGGATTGAACATGAGGCTCAAAAAGCCAACATAATTGGCTCAATTTATTACTAGTATAATGTACTTGACCATAAGACCTTGCAGGTAGATTTGGTGATTTTCAAATCAACCCCAATTTCTTCTTCATATTAGTATCATTTGATAATTTTCAATTAAAGAATTTAACCATATAGTCAAATCTTTTTCAAAGAGTTTAGAACAAACTTTGGGTGAATTAACTCTAGACCATACTCTTCTTGAACCTTAACTTAAACTAACATAATTTTATTGGGTCAATATAAATCAAGACTCAATGAATAGACACATTATTTTAGTCCATTTTTTTGAGATAATCCAAATAAATTAATAATCATTTAATATTGGCACATTTATTTTGTCTTTGGTGATGCTTCATTGGACCAATTGGCCATTAAATCCTTTTTCTAAATTGACCTTAATTAACCAAATTGATAAGACCAATCATCTCGAATCATATAAGTAAACTCTCACAAAGCTTAGTTAACTATTAGTTCCACATAATTAAGTCAATTCGGTCATGCTCTCAAGGTAATCTCATTTGTTTAATTTTTATATCATTTTAACCTTATTGAATCAATTCAATCAAATTAGTTTCAATGGTGCAAACTGAGCCCTTCTTGAGATGTTCCTAAGTGATTCATACAAAATAATTGAGTTATGATAAGTTTAGCCTGTGGGTGAAAAATTTAATAAGGGCATTCACCATCATCAATCAATCTCCTCCCTCTTCCTCCTTTTTGTTCTCTCTTCTTATCTTCATCCCACTGAAAGAAAGATGAAGATGAAAAGAAAGAAAAGGTAAAGAAGAGAGGGAAAATTCAATATGATGATGATTGCTTCTTTCTTTAGATGGACACCACATAGAATCGCAAGTGTACTTATTAGGGTGATTAGGTATGACATTGAGGGAAAGGTGTACTATCTCGAAGAATAGAAGTCACCACCATACAATGGACCTAATTACCTAAATAAAGACTCTAAGGACATATTATCATGATGATGCTTAGATTTTTTTACTTTACATGTAAAGGGGGTTTATTTTTTATCATTCATTAAGTTCCCATAAGTTAATTACATCCTAAGGAATGAGATTCCTTAGGAATATCTCGATTAAGATAAATGATCGTTATCTCCAAAGATTTTAATAAGTATGACTATCAATCGATTAGTTTATTTTAGAAGATCAAGTGAAATTGATCAAAGAGAGTGAGTTATTATCAAAGCCAAAGGAAGACAAGTAGGAGATGCTCACGATGCTAGGAATCCTAGAGAGCATCTCAAACTATCCTATAGTTAGACTTTATATATTTGAAATTGATTTAATTATTTGAGTTGATATTTTATTAAAATTCTAGGGCTTATGATTCCACAACACAAGATTGTGGAAATGCCTGAGAGGTGAGGATTTATGCTTAGGTCCCACAAAAAGAGGAAAAGCAACCTCTGAAACTAAATCAAGGGAGCTTTGGCGAGGGCCAAAATCATGACCTAAATCCAAGATGAAAAATGGGTATTTGGTTTGCCTCCATAAGAGAGGATGAACCACTCATTGCTTGGACTTACAACCTCCTAGGGGTGGCTGCCAACTAACTCATCCTACGATTTTAAATTCATGTAGGCAAGTCATGCTTTATGATATAGGCTATTTATTTTGAAAGCGACTAAGTCTTTAAACTCACTCCTTAAGAGACTAGATCATGTAAGGGCATGAAAATTGTCCTAGATCTAATGCAAATTATATCACATTTTTATTTTTGATTTTGGACAATCATTTGACTCTGGATTATAGGATTCGTATGCCTAATGCATGAGAAATGAGATTATGGGCCAAAGTCAGCGAGAAGGGAGAAGGTGTGTTTCCACCATGGCTCTCAAAGGTCAAGCCAAGTTTCTCTAGCAAAGGAGGAAGTCCTCCAATAAAGAGTGAAACAAGATACTTTTTTATGCATGATGTTATAAAAGAAATACTCATCCTGCTAAGGTGTTGCTAATTCTTTTATCTTGACTTTTAACTTAGGCTTTAAATGAGGTTATGGGTCCTTTATTTTTAATTTTGAGTTGAATAATTTGGTAAAAGATTTATTTTCCCTTAAAGCCTAATCCACATCCAAGCCATACATAAAACAAAGAAGAAACTAGAAAACTTGCGATCTTAATGCACAAACTAAACAAATCATCAATCAATTTATAAAGCTAACAAAAAAGAATAAAATGCCATTTGTGGTTGGGCATCATCGCACAGACTCAAAAATAAATTGGGAAGCCGAGCTCTACCCTTTTACAACCCAGATTATAAATGAATTATAAAAAGGAATTAATGTTATGGGGGTCTTCAGTTTTCTTTTCTTCTTTTTTCTTTCTTCTTTCTTCTTTCTTCTTTTGGTTCCTTCTTTTGGATGGTTAGAATATGATTTCTCCAAAGGCTTCATATGGTGCATAAGATGAAATCTTATGACTAATGCTCATCCTAATCCCCCATAACAATCATTCCAAAAATCTTAGTTTGCCAAATTTACATGAAAAGGAAAAATAAAGTCTAACTAACACCTGCAAAATAGAGATTAGCTAAACAAACTATACAAATTCCAAGCATGTATATTAGACTTAGCCACACAAACTAAGTCCACGGCCTATATTGCTCGGGTATAAGCACTAAAAGTATTTATATTTTTATTATAGCACCCCTTAAGCACAATCCCCTGTAGAAATCAATGATTAGAATAAATTGTCCCAGAAAATAATATATATTAGAGTTAATCTAATTTGTGTGCTTTAAAAGGTTTGTGTGGTATGCTTAATTATGGCTTTAGGGTTTGTATTTTCTAAGTGTGAAAGCATTCAACTTAGAGGATGGTTTCATTTAAGTTATTTTATTGATTTGGGTTGATTTTATTTTGTATTTTGATTTTGTTTAAGTGAATCCTACTTAATTACTAAGTTGTAAAGAGAAGGGAAAATAGAATATGACTTCTCTTTCCTTCCTTACTTAAGTAACTTCTAAAGTAGATTCAAGCTTATTTTTTTTAGTGAATGTTTTATTATGTTTTAATTAATCCTAAGTTTAGATCAACTTTAAACAAACCTATCCAAAAAGAAAGGCATTTTATGATTAAGTAAAGTGAATTAAGATCACAAAACACACATCACTTTATTTCTTTCCCAACATGTATAACATGCCTATGAATACTTTCTTAGCATACCTACAAATGGGAATGTTTAGCACACTTTATGATGCATGCTAGATGAGTTACTTAAGAAATTTTGAATGCTTTATGATGCATGATTTTCATTAAGTAGAAAAGAGCTTTTCTTATCCATTTTCACATGCACACATGTATGTATGAAATGCATAAGTGAGTACGGTGCCATTGTTAACCGGGGGTATAAGTATACTTTAAAGCTGCTAATTTGCCTTTTATTTCAACTATATCACTTTCCTTAAATACTAACACATGTACAAAAGAAATGAATGGAAAAGAAAGATACAAAAAAAGTTTATATTTGTTTGTTTATTTAGTTTATGCAATTTATATGTACAAGTGTAGATATCCTTTTTAAGTAATAGCATAGGAGTTAATAGGAATGAGAGTAGGCAAGTGTTGTGCTCTTTTCAAATGAACCATACACTTTGCTAAATCCTATTCAAATCTATGATAAAAGAGGAGAGAAGGAAAGCTACCCTTAGCATATTCTTATACTTTTTACTCACATGCAAGCTTATAAATAAATATAAGTAGCACACTTTTAGTTTTGATAATTGATTCATATATTTTGATAATAATTTGGATTTCATAGTGATAATAGCCACTCATATTTCTATTTTAGCCAAAACAAGCAATTTGACATAAAAGAAACATTTCATTTTCAATTTGATTTTTTTTTTAAAAAAAATGTATGAATGCATGAAACCTAGATGACATAAAATCTCACAAGGACTTTAAATTTGCAATGCACCTAGGAAGAAAGGTGCCTAATGCAATTTGGCTCATGGTTAATGATTAATTAAACTAAGGGGTTTAACTTAAGTAATTTCATAACCCCTCTCACACTTATGAGTTAGATTTTGATTTCCTTACTTATACTTCAGTTCTTGAACTCCTAAGCATCCACCCAAGATAGATTAATTGAGTTCTAGAAAGTTTTAGAATTTTATGAAATTAATTAAGGGAGAAATTAGTGAATTAACTCTTAATTAAGGATGGATTAAGAAAGAAAAGGGGATTTAGGGAATATCTTAAGGAAAGTATCCCAAAATTATTCCCTAAACCTCACATTCACTTAGTCAAAACTTAATTGACTCAATTATAGGGTTAAACCACTAATTATACCCTTAATTAAGCTTAATTACATAAAGGGGTAATTAGGAATTAATCAAGCAATTTCTCTAATTAATCACTAATAAATTCTAAGAAAATTAGAGGAGACAGAAGTCATCCCTCTAATTCTACCCAAGAAGTTCAATTAATTGAAGCAATTAGGGGATAATTAGCAAAATGACATTCCCAATAAAACCCAAATTCAGAGAAAAAAATATCCAAAATCAATTAAAATTAATTTTAGAATATTTTATGTTTAATTATCTATCCAATGCAATTTATTTCATATTTTTCTGATTATTCTAGGCTAGGAAATGAATATTTGAACTTTTCTTAATTAATTAGAATATTAAATAAGCCTAATTAAATATTTAATCGCCACGTGGGCCACTGACGCGGCATGCACTTTCCATTTGGCATTGTGGCATTGGATAATAAAGTTGTCACATCGTAGCATCGCATTAGCAGCGACGCTATGCGCTTTCTCCTCATTCGTTTAATCAAGGATTGGATGATTGAGATTAAAGCTGCAGTTCTAAAGGATAAATCTGTGGGTCTACATGGGTTAAATCTTGGCTGCCCATCCAAAATGCACATATGGACGAGATTCATCCCTATAATTCACTATGGGAGAGGAGATCCATCCATCTTCAAGGACATGATCCGAGCTCGATTGAGCTCGGATTGGATCCAAACTTAACCCACACCATCAACATGCAACCTAGATCACATCCAACGGTTAAAATCTCAAGGCATAAAACTTCACTTCACCAAGGACCAGACCATAGCTAGATTGACCTTAAAAAAATGCTTTACCTTGCTGGAGGTGATCACTGATGCTCGATTCCCTTGGAGAAGCTTTGTCTAGCTGGGAAGTAGCTTTGCTAAAGTTTGGAGTTCTTGAAATGGAGTAGATCCTCTTATGGGTCAACTCCTCTTTGCCTTGAGCTCAGCCTTGATCGAATTAGATCCTCCCTTGCCTTTGGAGCTTGGGAAAGAGCTTGAGTGAACTTGACTTAACCCTCTGATGGAGCTTGCAAAGGGAATTGAGCTAATTTGGAGTGTGGAGTAAGTTGGATTTTCAATAGAGCTCCCTTATTTTCAAGTTCTAAAAAATGAGAAATGGAGATTTCAAAACCTCTCTAGGAAGCTTGGGAAGACTCTCTAGGGCTTTCTCTGAGTTCCTATGCTTCAATCAACCGAGGGAGAGTGAAGATTCAATTGAATTAGGTGGAGTATATCTCCCCCTTGAAGGATCAGACGGCCGTGCCTTTTGTTGCCATTTTGATCCAATTGAGCTTATGCCATGGGTTTGTTAGGTTGTTTAAGATGTCCTTGCATTCAATTTTGGCCAGGGAAGAAGTGGGTGAGATGGCCATGTGCTTGAATTGAGTGTAAGGAGGATTCCATGTGCTCCATTTCAAAGCATGTGGTCAGTTTGGCCATTAGGCTAAGTTGGGCTGACCCAAACCCATTGGGTTGGGTGCACCACACTCTCTAGTGTTCACTTGATTCACTAAGAGAGTTCCAAGTGGTTATGGAAAGGATTTGACCAAATTCCATGTGAATTTAGTCAAAATTTACCCTATGGCTTAGGGCTAAAATGGTCATTTGACTTTGATTTCAATTTGGGCATGTTTGGTATGATGAGAAAATAGGTTTGGCCAAGTTTCATTGAATTTGGAGTTGATTTTGATTGTATGAATTTATATATCATTTATATTTGTGAATATAAATGAGAATTTAAATGTGTTATAGAAAATTTTGAGGATTTGAAGTGATTTGATTTGATCTAGGCTAAGTCCTTAAGAGAAAATCAAAGTGACTTAGGAAAGATTTTTTTGAACTTTGGATTTGATTGTTGTATTTAGTTTGATTAATTTGAATTTATATTTCAATAATATATGTGAATATAAATGATGATATAAATGAGTTGTGAGAAAAATTAATGAATTTGAAGTGATTTGATTTGACCTAGGCTAAGTCCTTAAGAGAAAATCAAAGTGACTTAGAAATGATTTTTGAACTTGGAACTTCAATCATGGGTTTCAATCATGGATTTCAATTATAGGTTTCAATCATGTAGAATTGATTTGAGTTTGGAGGGAATCAATCTAGTTGGAATTGATTTGGGCTTGACTTGAAGAGAAGGAAGTGAGGAATTTTGGTTCAAGCTATAGGGTAGGCAAAGTTTCCTAACACCCCTAAGGCATAATCTATTCATATGGCTAACTCTTCTAAGTCTCTAGGGCTAGGTTAAGTATCTACCTAATCACTAGATGTGTCTTAAGACTAAGGAACTCTTAAAGTATAAAAGAAATCCTATGCCTAAGATGGAGGAGTTGTGAGCTCATCCTAAAAATGAGGTCAAGAGTACCGTAAAAATGAAACTAGAAATTATAGACATAGGTACTTAAACCTATACAATATGTGATCACTTATGAAAGATATTACACATCTTACAATATAAACTCCAAAGAAATCTTTAGAAACATCTTTCTTGTTCAATATATGATTTTTTTGTTTAGTCCACTTTCCAAATTTTTATCTCTTTTTTCTACTCTTTTCATTTTAAAATTCATTTTTATATCTTTTTAAACCTTGTGATGAATGTCAAAAACACCATTCTGAGATATATGGTGTGTAGTAGTTAAGTTGAGATTAGTGATAAAAAAATAGAAGAATGCATTAATATGTCTAATACTAGTGATATCCCATTGGTTATTTCTTCTGACTCTATTATAACCATTCTTTCATTAGCTAAATCAAGAAAAATAATTGAATGCCATTTCACTAGCCATTCATAAGTAAGTAGTTTTTATGTAGAATACTCATGTTTCTGAACACATGCTTTGGCATAATATCATTTTGAAAGTCGGTAATTTTTTTACCGTGGTCCTAGTCCTGTCTATTTTTGAATAACTTAGACAATTCATTATTGTGAACTTATTGATCCAATATATTGAAAACCTTACCTTTATTCACAATCCAAAAAATCAAAAGCAATTCAAACCTTACCCTTGATCATGTGATAACTTATGTTTTAAAATTCAAGCATAAGTTGAGTTATCATAACCAAGTTGAATATATTCCTACCCTATTTATCAATTATTTCTCTCACTTATGCTTTAGCACAAAGGGTGAGACATTTAAGTTCATGTTAGTGAAGAAGAAAAAAATAAGAAAAAGAAAAAGAAGAAGAAGCCTCATCAACAATGCCTCCACTTTAGTCTCCTAAGACAAACTCATCTTAGTCATAAATGTCCATGATGCCTAGTTTTAGTATTTGTCTCACTTTGAACTCAAGATAGATGACCACTATTGACCTCACTTTTGGAGTGAGGATTAACCTTTCTCATCTTAGACTTAGGAACCTTCTAGACACTTAGATTTTCTTAGTGTTAAGACACTTTTAGTGATTAAGGAAACATTAAACCTAAGCTTAGAGACTTAGAGTACATAACCCTAAGCCTAGGATATACCTCAAGACAAATAGGTTATACCTATCTTATGGCCTAAACCAAAACTGATACCTATTCACTCATCCAAATTTAAGCTCATGTTAATGTAACACAACCAACCTCAAATATATTCAATTAATATTAAATTTGGTTTTCTAATCCAAGCTCCAAGCCAAATTAACTTGGGTCTTAGCCTAAGTTAAACCCCATCACAATCCTAAAACTCAACTTAAGCTCGTTCAAGTAAACTATATCCAACCTAATTTTTCTCAACCTCTCTAATTATTCATTAGATTATTTCAAGCCATGCCAATACTTTCAATCAAGCTAATTGAACAAAAGAAAAGTGACCAACCAAGCTAGCTAATTTGACCTAAAGGATTCAAATGAGACAAAACCTAATTGAGCCTAAATCAATTGCAACCAAAGAGACCAATTAACTTCAAACTCATCATTGGACACACTCCAACCAGGCCCAAGTTGGTTTGACCAAGTCACTTTACCCAAAGTGACCTAAGAGAGGTTATTAAGATAAACTCTAATTAAACTCTCATTGAATCAAATCAAGCCATATGATCCTTTCATTGATGATGGTAGATCATTATTGAACATTCCACTACAATCAATTGAGCCCAACTAAGCTAATTAGGCCCTTTGACCTAAGTTGACCCAATTTGGCCTTAAGGATCAAACTAAACTAAATCAAATCCTAAACTAAATTGATTGAAACCAATGCTTCCAACCAATCTCTAATCCAAAATTAAACATAATCCATCCTTCAATTGAACACAATTTGGTCAACCTAACCTAATTAGCCCACTTAGCCCAATTTAACCTAAAGGGTCAAATTGAACCAAATCACTCCATAATTCAAATTAATTTAAATTAACTCTTTCCAATCAATCACCAATGATCAGTTGAACTTAAACCACACCCATGTTCAAGCTAATTTATCCAATTTTGTCAAATTGGTCAACATGACCCATTTGACCTAAATTAAACTATATGAGCCAAATTCAAATCTAACCCAAATTGAATCAAACCAATTGCACTCACTAACTCCAAATGATCAATTAAACTCACCCAAATCATTAGTTTGACCCAATTTGGTCAAACTGGTCAAGTTAACCTAATTGAACCCATTTGACTCATATGAGTCAAATTTTGCCAAACCCAAATAAATTCAGCTCAAACCCAACCAAACTTAGGCATGATGCATCCTTGTGTCACCATGGGCCTACCAAGTGGGCCCTAACTCATAGTGAACCTGGTTTAGTTCAAACCCATTGAACCAAGCCACCCAAATGAGACAAAACTCTCATTTGGGTTAGTTCTCTACCCCCTTACCTCATGACCACCTTTGGCTCTTCTTGGACAAGAGGACCATTGACCCATCCTAACCCAAGGCTTTTGGACTCAGCCTTTGGCCATAAGAGGGTGAGTTCACCCATGGTAACCCATTGGTCCACCTAAGAGAGGTTGTACACTCCATGGTAGATGACTACACTCCTCCGGCCACCTACCCTGGCCAGACGGTTGTAAAAGGCTGAACTATTCTCAACCTTTGGTTTAGTAGGGAGGAGAGTATACTCCTCCTCGTGAATTCAAACTCATCATACACCTTCCCTAGAGAATTTCACACAGTCATATACCCTCTTCTGAGCTCTTCATGTACTCCACTGCTTACGAGGCCAGCCCTCGATCTAACCCGAGAGCTCCGCCCATCCAAGTTTCCAAAATCTCCACCAAATCCAAATTAGCTCTTCCCACACCTTCACCTCACTATGATGAATTGAAACAAATTATTTCTTGAGTGATTCAATCACTGGAAGACATCTTAAGACCAACCCCGGTGAGCTTTGTGATGGTGTTTGGTCCACAAAGCAATCGGTGGGGAGGCAGCTCATGATCTTCTAAACATGGCTTTGTCTCTTCAAGATGAAGCAACCTCTATCAGTAGACCACCAATCTATATCTCCAGTGAGGTAAAAAACTAGTAACCTTAGTTCCCCCCTAGGTGTTGGTTTTTTTTTGAAGTAAACTATATTTTCGTGCGATTTCCCCAAGAATCCCTTTAGATTCATTCACTGATCATTTTGAGTTGATTTAACCATCGACCGAGCTTCAGTGAGCTCAGATCAAGTGGCAAAAGGTGAACGGTGTTTGCCTTCTGGTTCTCATGGGATGATGAATCACCGGTCGTCCGTTCCGCGTGATTAGGATGGACGGGCATGATTAATCGCTTTAGAAATTTTGATTTAATCCATTTGAAATCATGTGATTAATCTTGGCCATCCGATCTGATATTGGACGGTCGAGATGAAACTGTGTTCACCACCACTAAGCAAGATGCCACGTTGGATGATTTAAGTAACCAATACCACGGTGCTACATGGAAAGCATTGTCATGTCGGTGTCCAAAAAATGTAATTAAATGGTCATAATTTCAAAAAATCATAACTAATTGTAAACAAATCAAAAAATATAAATAAACCCATTTTGGAAAGATTAGAGAGAAAAATTTAAGAAAAATAAAATCCCTAATTTATGCCTAGTGAACAAGCTTAATTAAGGTTTGAAGCACAGGCTAATTGCCTTAATTATGGCTTAATTATTTGGCCAATTAATTCCAAATTTGGTGGTATGATTCTAATGGATGTCCTTTGCCTCCAATAGTTTTTTTTGGAATTATTTGCCATGTAATTTAAAAAACTTTGAATTTCAATCCTAATTACCTTACAAATTAATTTAATAATTTTCAAATTTGATAAAGAGTGAAAGTTAAATAATTAATGATAGTTAATCAGTGTGAATAGTAGGAATAGTTAGGAGAAATGATTAGGGCATCTTTATTAATTATCTTTCTAAATGTATTTCCTTAGGAGGGTAATTAGGACATTTAACAATTAGGAATTAATTTGGAAGATTAGTGATTAAATGGAAATAAAATAAAATCAATTATTGATTCAGATAGTTCAAACATAATCCATTAATCTCCCTTTATGTGTATAATAACATAAAGTTGTTAAGGAAATTATGCTTAACCTATTGGTGTGGGAAAATCATGAGTACCTAACTTAGATTCTTTTCTTCTTTAACATAGTCAACTCTTAAATATGAGCCTAATTGCATTAGATTCCTTTAGGTGCATTGCAAATTTTATTTTCCCAAGAGCATGTCATTGAAGGCTCATGGTCAAGTAGTTAACTAGATTAAAGAAGTTTAGAGAAGGGTAATTAAATTGATATGTTTAACAACTTGAACCTAATTAATCCACAAAATTAATTTAGTTTCCTTCTTTAAATATGTTTAAATCACCAACATGGGGTGGGGTAAGTGCTAAGTATCATCTCTCCTCCTTAAGCTTCAATAATTCAAATATCAAAATCAAACCTCATAAGAACTTTGGTTAATCTTAAGGAATATTTATTTGGCTTGATTGTCCTTAAGACTTAATGTAATTTAATATGTTATGTGGTAATATTTAATTACATTTTTTCAATCATCATAAATGTGCATGCCATTTGTGTCATATGTTAATGTTTTAAAAATAAAAAATAAAAAAAAGGAGAATCAAAAGAACATGACTACATCTAAGTTGCATGTGTTGGATAAATATTATTATATCGTGTCGCTATTATCAATAATAAATCCTAAATTATCTTCAAAACTATAATCCAATGATGAAAAATATAAGTTAATGTTGGCTATAAATATTCAATAAAGTTTACATTTAAGTTATAATTTCAAAATAGTATAGAATTTGTTTTATCTTTATATTTCATGTACATATTTACATACATTTGAATTGGTAAGCATATAGCCTAGACATCCCGAGAACACGAAGCTTTAAGTAGCCCCAAGGAGATCTTATATAACCTCATTTCCCTTGTTTAAAAATGACACGTACTTGTTTAATTTTATTTATGTGTATTCATGTGCTAGAACATGAGATAAAACATTGCTCTTCATGTCACTAAGTTTTGCATGAATAAAACATTTGCTATTATATAATCTTTGCATGATTTTCATCCCTAAGCTTGTGTATATGTTTACATGTATTTAATTTAGCAAGTATATAGTTTGGACATCCCAGGAATACGAGGCTTTAAATAGCCCAAAGGAGGTCTTAGATAACCTCACTTCCTTGGTTTTACAATGGCACATAACATTTCACTAAAGAAACCAAAGTCATAATAATGCACCCTTGTTGACCTCACTTTTGGAGGGATGATTCAACCTTCCCATCTTAAGTCTAGGAGTCTTCTAGACACTAAGATCTTCTTAGTCATAAGACACTTCTAACGACTAAGTGAAGACTTAACCCAAACTTAGAGACTTAGGAGGATTTATCATAAGAGTAGGCTATGCCTTAGGACTAAGGAAACCTACTTACCCTATGGCCTAACCCATGACTTATGCCTAACCTTAAGTCAAATGCTAACTTCCAATCATGCAAAACCAAACCTCAAATCAATACAATCAATACAAATTGAATCCAATCTCATTTCCAAACTCCAAAATAAAATCAAACTCATCTTAACCTAAACACATCCTATGGACCTGATCAAAGCTCCTTCAATCAAACCAAATTTAATTGAATGTCACAAAAGCACTCTAACTATTCAAACCCTCATTTCCAAACTCTACCGAATGCTACAATCAATCCCATTGATCAAAATCAATTCAACCAACCCAAGCTAGCCCATTTGAACCCAAAATGTCCAAATGAGCCAAAATCCAATTAAACTCAAATCAATTACAATCAAAGTCATCAATCAATTCCAAATTAATCATCAAACTCAATTCAACCCAAATCAAACCTAATCTGACTCAATTAGCCCAATTGGTCCACTTGACCTAAAGGGACCAATTTGACCAAATTGAACCCAATTCCAACCCAAATTAGATTGGATCAATCCCTCAAATCCTTTCCATGATGATTAATGGTCATCTTGGATAACCTAATTGCCATTGATTCAATCCAAGCCAATTGCATCATTAGGTTCACTTGACCCAAAGTGACATGAAGTACCCAATTGAGCCAAACTCAAATCCAACCCAAATTGGATTGAACCAAACTATTCAAAACTTCTACATTGATTCTTAATCATTCTTGATTGATCAATTGCAATCAATTGGATCAAGCCAAGTCAAATTGGTCATTTGATCAAGTTGACCCAATTAGCCCACATAAGCCAAATAGAACCAAATCCAATTCTAATTCAAATTAATTGAAACCAATGATTTCATACCAACTCAAAATCAACCTTTGAATATGACTTAACCATCAATTGAGCCAAATCAAATCCAATTGGCCTCTTGACCTAAGTTGGCCTAATTTGACCTAAAGGGCCAAATTGGGCCAAATCAAGTTCTAACCCAAATTGATTCAAACCAATGACACAAACATCCCAAATTGATTGTTGAACTTGATCAAAGCCTTGGTTGAACCTAATTTGACCAAGTCAACCCAATTGATCCATTTAGGCCAAACTGACCTAAATTGTCAAATTGTCCTAAATCATTCCTAAATCCAAATTGATTGAAATTAAAGCCTAAAATCATCTTTAAATGATTAATTGAGCCTAAATCAATACCTAACCCAAGCATATATGGTCAATTTGACCAAATTGGTCAACTTGACCCATTTGACCCATATGAACCCATAGGAGTCAAACTCAAATCCAATGCAAACCAAACTAAACCAATTGCTCATAAACATGACAAATCATCATTTGAACTTGACTCAACCCATGGTTTGACCCAATTTGACCAATTGGTCAACTTGATCCAACCTAGCCCAATTTGACCTACATTGGTCAAATTGAGCCAAATCAAATCAAGTCAAGCTTAAACCCATTTAAACTTGGCATGACCCATCCTTGGGTCACCATAGATCAGCCCAAATCAAATCAATCCCAAGTCCAACTCGAATTGACCATTACCTATTGGATAAAGCCCTCCACATAAGATAAAATCCATTTTTCAGTGGTTAAACCTCTTCCTTATACTTGGCAGCCATCCTTAGCTGAGTTTGGACCTTTGGCTCTATGGCCCAAAGCTGGTTGGGTCAGCAATAGGTCAAGGAGGCAAGTTAACCCACCTCCTCTCATTAGCTCACCAAGGAGAAATAATGACATGGGATGGTAGCCATCTTAGACCCTCACCCACTTAAACCAAGCCACCTCAGCCCTTGCCTGACTAGTCCAGCTGCCTGCGCTAGCCAGATGTCTACCCAAAGCAAAACCAATCCGAGCCATAGAATTTGAGGGAGGAGGGGGTATACTCCCCCTCATTACATTCCAAATGACATAACATACTTCTCAAAGCTTTAACAACTCAAGACGAGACTTCCAAGTGTTTTCTAGAGTTCCCTAAGCCTCCCCATCACCGACAACACCAAACCCGAAATAATGCCTATTTCTATCCAACCTCACCCAAACTACTAAACTCAAATTAACTATACCAACACAATGACCAAGCTCCAGTGATGTAGAACGAATCATTTCCCAATCGATTCAAGCACCGAAGATCACTCCAAGGCCAACTCCGGTAAGGATTCCATCCACAGTCAGTGAGGAGTCAAGGCATGATCTTTTTAGTAGGGCATCATCTATTTAAGACAAAGCTACCTCAATTGGTTAACCACCGATATTGAGCTCTAGCAAGATATTTTTCTGGCAAGCTATAGAATTGGTCTTATGTGTTAACTTTTATGAAAGATTTTGTAATTTCATGTGAATCACACTATTAGATCCCTTTAGATTTGATCCTTGAACATTTTGGAGTTGATCCTGAGCCTCCATGAGCTCTAGCGAGCTCAAATTGAGTGGAGGAAGGCGGACGATGTCTATCTTCCATTGGTCGGGAGATGATGGATCATCAATTGTCCGTTCTACATGATTGGAATGGACGACCATGATTAATTGCTATATTTAATCAGTTTATTCCTATAGGAACCATAGGATTAATTCCCACGCCATGTCAGAGCCACTTCAGACGATTTAAGTGGCCAATCTTGCAGAGCCACATGGAATATGCAGCCATCTCAGCCATCTGCGTTGCGCCGATGGGATTAGGGGTTAATTAAGGCTTAAAAATCTAATTAATGGGTTGAAATTTTCTAAATTCATAACTAATTATAGAAAAATTCAAAAATATAAATAAATACACTTTTGAAAGGCTAAATAGAGAAGAATTTAATAAAAATTATTTCATTTGATTTTGAATAGTGATTTAGGCTTAATTTGAATATTTTCTTAATTAGCTTAATTTAGCCTTAATTACTTGGGCAATTAATTCCAAATTTGGCATGCTGATTTAGTGGGATGACCTCAACCTCTCATAATTTTATTGGGATTTATTAGCTATGTGATTAGGGAAATTTGAAATTCAAATCTTAATTACTCTCTTAATTAATTTAATGATTAATTAAAGTTTTAAATAGTAAAAAATAATTAATTAAGTTCATTAATCATTACTTAATGGTGAGATGATGAGGGGGAGAGATTAGGATCACTTCCCTAATTATTTTCCAAATTTATTTCATTAAAAAAGTTAATTAAAACATGAATTGATTAAGGATTTAAATAATTAATTAATGGGCAAAGCAAATCAAATTAAAAAATGCTAATCATTTTAGATATGTGTGGTGCTTTAATTTGGATGGTTGTGTGACACCACACATATTGTAGGGGTTACTTATTTAAGTGATCTGTTATGACATTGAGGCATGATGTACTATCTCGAAAGATAGAGACATCACCCTACAATGGACCTAATCACCTAATAAAGACTCCTAAAGTATGATGGGTCTTCGAATATACCCGAGATCTTTCCCATACTTACATGAAAAAGTAAAGCATGATTTATTTTAAGCTTGGTTCTTTAGTTCCCTATGTAGGCAAGCCTCCATTGTTAATTACATCCTTGAAAATAAGATTTTCCAAGAACACTCTCAATTAAAGTACACAATTATTGTCTCCAAAGATTTTAAAGTTAAGACTATCAAAGGATTTGTATCTTTAGAAAATCAAATAAGATTGTTCAATTGGAAAGACTTATTTTGGAAGCCAAAGGAGAATAAGTAGGGAATGCTCATAATACTAGGAAACCTAGTGAGCACTCTAATTTATCCTATGGTGAGGCTTTATATATTTAAAAAAAAAGATTTATTTATTTGAGTTGGATTTTATTAAATTGCTAGGGCTTATAATCCAACCAACACAAGATTTTGGAAATGCCTAAGAGGTGAGGATTTATGCTTGTTGCCTAAGGAAACTAGCAACCTTATATCTTAAATCTAGGAGGCTTTAGCATAAGCTAGAGCATGACCTAAATCTAAATGCAAAGAGGACAAAGGGTTTATTTCCACAAGAGGGAATAAACTCATCCGACTTATGGACTTATAAATACCTAGAGTGGTCGCCAGTTAACACCTCTGATGATTCAAAACTATGTAGTCTAGTCTTATGAAATTGCAAGATGGTTAGGCTTATTATTTAATTAAAAGAAACTGAAGTCCTAAACTCACTCCCTAAGAGACTAGAGCATGAGTGGTACGAGTATATGGCTTAGTCTACAAATACAAAACTTTATAATTTTTAATTCATTTTGGCACAACATTTTGGACAAAGGGCTTTAGATTTCTTATGCCTAAATGCATGATGAAATTAAGTTATTAGCTAAATCAGCAAGAGGAGGTGTTCTCCACTGCAAGGTATGCTCTTACGAGTCAAGCATTCCCTTATTGTGCAAGAATGGAGACCTTCCCTATTCAAGAGCGAAATAATATGATATGCATGATGTAAGACATACAATATACAGCCAAAGGGTAGTTAAATCTTTTTAATTATCTTATTTTAGAACCTAAGCTTTATGATGAGGTTATGAGTTGTTTAAAATTTTTATTACGAGTTGTTAATTGGGGTAGAACAATTAATTTTATCCTAAGAGCCTATCACATCCAGGGCACACATATAATCATCAAACAATGAAGAAATTATGAAAAAGATGCAATCTTAATACTCAATCTAAACATAACATCAAATACTTTTAGAGACTACCACAAAAGAAAGGCTGGTGCGGTATGGTACCACCGTACACCCCGAAAAAGAGAAATAATGGGCAGCCAAGCTCTACGCTTATACAACCCGGATTATAAAGTAATAATTTTAATTAAAAATGAATACATGTTACATGGTCTTCATTTTTTCACTTCTTCATGTCTTATTGTCCTCTTCCCTTTGATTTGATTTGTTATGAAGGCATCATAGGGCACCCAAGGACTAAGCCTTTTGGTCACTGCTCATCCTAATCCCCATAGCAATAATCCTAATTGCTATTACAAAATTACATTTATATAGGAACATTAAATCTAACTACACATACAAAATAGATATTGGATAAACATACATATAATCCCAAGCAGTTATATTTTATAGGTAAGATTTAGCACCCTACACATGAGTAACCAAGCCCACCTGTTCTAATATGGATTATGCTTAGAGGTATAAGCAACATGGAAGCAAAACATTTATATTTATTTATGAGAGACCCCTTTAGAAAATAATATTAGATAACAATGGCCTAACATCTAGTCTACAAGTCATACACCCTAACATATAGTATAAAATATTACACCATAAAATAAAACATATGTCGCACATACACTTTCTTGACTTAATACTAGAAGTAGTGGCCTAATTCTAATGTGTGTGCTAAGGCTTTATGTGGCATGTCTTAACTAAGTATTAGAGTTACAATTCTTTAGGTTTGGGAATGTCTAATTTAACATGAGGGTTGGTTTCATTTTAAATTGTTTAGATGATTTGCAATTTTTAGTTTATGCTTGTTTTATTTCATTTGATTTGCACTTACCATCTAAGTGTTATGAAGAGAAGAAAGAGGCTTACCCTCTTTCATCCCTACCTTAAGCCACTTTCTAAAGCACATTAATTTGGTTTAGTTCTCTTTAGTGAATGATTTAGTAAATATTTTAATTAATCTTAAGTTTATGTTAACCTTAAAGAACCCTATTCAACATGAAAGACATCTTAAGCTTAATGAGATTGAATTACTATCAAATGGAATATGTTGAGTCATTTCTTTCCATCACATATCACATGCATATGATTTAGCACTAAGCATATCTATACATCCAACATTTTTTTGGCATGCTTAAATGATCATGAATGCATTCATACTTAATGGAAAAGAGATGTTTTCATTCATTAATCAAATACACATACATATGTATAAAAAGATGTAAACAAGTACATATCATTATTAACTACAGAAGTGAGATAATCAAATGACCTCCTTGGGGCTACTTAAAGCCTCATATTCCTAGGATGTCCAAACTATATACTTGCTATCTTAAGTACATATGAATATATATACAATTATAAAGATAAAAAACATGCAACAGATTGCATTCTTATTTAATTAAATTTTTTGTATATATATGAATTAAAGCTCTATCCATATTCTAATACAAATATACATAGAATGAAATTAAATAAGTATGTGCCTTTGTTAACCAAGGAAGTGAGATAATCAAATGACCTTCTTGAGACGCTTAAAGCCTCATATTCTCGAGATGTCCAAACTATATACTTATTAGCATTCAAACACATGTAAATTCCCATGCACATGAACATAAAAAAGAAAGCTTTACATTCACATACCCTACATTTTTTTAGTAACTTAAGTAATTATGAATGCATGTATTTTTAATAGATAGGAGAATTTTCACTCTTCAATCATATATACATATACATGTATGAAAGATGTAAGCAAGTGCGTGCTGTTATTTAAACCCGGGAAGTGATAATCAAATGACCTCCTTGGGGCTACTTAAAACCTTCTATTCCCGAGATTTCTAGACTATATACTTGCCATCTTAAGTACATTTGAATGTGCATATAATTAGAAGGATGAAAATCATGTAAAGATGGTATTTTCTTTAGTTGAATTGTTTATGCATATGAATTAAAGTTATCCAAATTCTAATACAAATATACATAGAAATGAAATTAAATGAGTACGTGCCTTTGTTAATCTAGAAAGTGAGGTTATCAAATGACCTCTTAAGGGCTACTTAAAGCCTCATATTTTCGGAAAGTCCAGACTATATACTAATTAGCATTCAAACCCATGTAAATCTATATAAGAACTTAAGAAAGAGAGTTTCACATTCATATGTCTAAGCTATAAATACATGCAAATCCTATATATATATAAATACCAACACTCCAAATATTGTTATCCATTTTATAAACTTTGGAAAAATACATTTAAATTTAATAGTGATAATAGCCACACATATAATGAATTAAACCAACTCATATAAGCTTACATAAATGAATTTCATTTGATTCACTTAATTTCGAAAAGATGAATGCATGGAATCACATGACATGCAACATTTAAAGTGATTATAAAGGAATAGCTAAACATAAACACATGGTTCATTCAACCACACTAATTCATAAGGACAATCACATTAAATAAAATCATTTAAAAAAAAAATCAAAGTTTCTTTATTTAATTATTTTGATTTTAGGTTTCAATTAAACTTAAAGAAAAGAGATTATTTGTTGTTCTAACCTCTCATTCCCATGTTGGTAATCATATTTGGTTCAAGGAAAGATAATTAAATGGATTTATGAATTAATTAAGTTGGGTCATTAATCAAATCATTTAATTACCCTTTCCTATGCTTCTTTAATTTGATTAATTATTTAGTTATGACCCACAAATGACATGAACATGAATATAAATAAATTTGTAATTCTCCCAAGGGACCTAATGCAATTGGCTTATAATTAGAGATTAATTAAATTAAAGTATCTAATTAAGTGCTTTTATGATTTTTCACACTTATGGGTTAATCATAATTTTGTTAAGGGTCTTTATCTTATTAAAGATATAAAGAGGAACCCTCTATTTGATTATTAACCATCTAAAGTGATTAACATTTTAATTTAATTTAATTTAATCTTTTAATTGATTAATTAAGTACTTAATTAAATCTAACATTAATTAACTCTCTTTAATAAAATAAATTTGGGAAAGTATTTAGGAAAGATGTCCTAATCATTTTCCCTCATCATCTCACTATTAATTAATGATTAATGATTAATTAATTAAATTTGATTGTTTGGAACATTAATTAACCATTAGTTTGATTAAGAGGGTAATTATGATTTGAATTATCAATTCTCCTAATTACCTAGGCTATAATTCCAAGAAAATCATGGGAGGTAGATGTCATCCCATTAAATCAGCAAACCAACTTTGAAATAAATTGGCTAAGTAATTAGGGCTTAACTAAATTAGGTGAGAAAAGATTCAAACCTTAATTATGCCTTAATCACTATTTAAAATCAAATGAAATATTTTTAATAGAATCTCTTCTATTTTACCTTTCCAATGAGTATTTATTTGCATTTTTTGGATTATTTTTAGAAATAGTTATAATTTTTCAAAGTTTCAATTATTAAAATGGATTATTAAGCCTAATCCCATCAGCCACATGAATTGCTGACATGGATGCACTTTTCACATGGCACCATGTGATTGGCTATTTAAATCGTCAGACGTGGTGGATGCGCTTTCCTCCTCACTGTCTGATCTAAGATCGGACGGTAGGGATTAATCTTAAGATGCTTTTCAAATTAAATAGGGTTCTTCAAAGTCAACATAAATTTAGGATTGATAAGATATTTAATAAATCATTCACTAAAATAAACTAAATCATAAAAATGTGCCTTTAGAAAATAATTTAAGGTAGGGATGAAGAAGGTGGAGCCTTCTTCTTCTCTTTATAACACTTAGGTGCTAAGTGTAAATCAAATGAAATAAAATAAAATAAATTAAAATTTGTAAATCATTTAAACAACTTGAAATGGAACCAACCATCATGTTAATTTAAATAACTCTAAACTTAAAAATTATAACCTTAATGCTTAGCTAAGACATACCACACTTAAGCCTAAGCACACACATTAGAATGCTAAGTCACCACCTCTAGCTTTAAGTTAGGATGGTGTATGTATGTTGATGTGCTTTATTTTGTGATGTAATATTTTAGACTGGATGTCAAGAATGTGGATCATAGACTGGATGTTAGGATGTTGATAGCTTAATATTATTTTATGTGGGGATTGTGCTTAAAGGGTCATTAAAAATAAATATTAATATTTTGCTATCAGGTTGCTTATGCCCCTAAGCATAGTCCATATTAAGATAGGTGGGCTTGGTTACCCATGTGCGTGGTGCTAAGCCCAAATTATGAAATACAACTGCTTGGGATTGTATGTACATTTAGCTAATCTTTATTTTGCAGGTGTAGTTAGATTTGCTTTCCATAAAATGTAATTTTATAATAGAAATTAGGATTAATGCTATAGGGATTAAGATGAGTAGCTAGAAGGCTTAGTCCTGGGAAGCTCTATGATATTTTGGAGCATAATCAAATTAGTAGAAGAAAAAAAGAATGAAGAATGAAGACCCCCATAGCATTTATTCAATTCTAATTGTAATTATATTTTGAAATCCTGGTTATATAAGGGTATAGCTCGGCTACCCAACTTTTTTCTTATCTGGGGTGTACGATGATACCCAGCCACATCAGCCTCTTGTTCTCTCATGGTAGTTTATAAAATGATTATTGCTTATGTTCAGTTTGTGCACTAGAACTGCATCTTTTTCATAGTTTCTTAAAATTGATGTTTGAATGTATGGCTTGGATGCGGTAGGCTCTTAGGATAAAATTTATTTTTTTACCTTAGTTAACAACTCATAACTAAAATTTAAAATAACTCATAACTTCATTATAAATCCTAGGATATAAATAAGATAATTAAAAGATTTAATAACCCCTTAGTTCTATGTTATATGTCTAACATCATGCATATCATATTGAATCACTCGTGCAAAAAAAAAAATTTGAGGGTTTCCATTTTACACTTTAGGGACCACTTGACCTATGAGAGCAACCCTTTATGATGGAGCTTCACCCTCTATCTCTTTCGATTTAGCTAGCAATAAAATTTCATCATGCATTTAAGCATAAAATATCCCAAGCCTGTGTCCAAATGAATGCTCAAAAAAAATAAATATTATAAAATTTTACATTTTTAGACTAAGTCACATGATTTAATACCAATCATGATCTAGTCTCTTAGAGAGTAAGTTTAGAATTTTAGTCTCTTTCCAAATTAAATAACAAGTCTAACTATCTTGCAATTTTAAGACAAGACTACATGGTTTTAATCATATGAGGTGTTAACTGGAGGTCACTCCAGACGGTTGTAAGTTTATAAGTTGGGTGGGTTTATTCTCTCTAGCAGAGATAAACCCTTATGTCTTTTTTCTGCTTAGATTTAGGTCATGCTCTAGCTTGTGCTAAAGCTCCTAGATAGATCCTCACCTCTTAGGCATTTGCACAAATATTTGTTGATGGATTATAAGCCCTAGAATTTAATAAAATTTCAATTCAAAAAAAAGTCTCATTATTTTCAAACATATAAAGTCTCACAATAGGATATGTTAAGTGTTCATCAGGCTTCTAGTATTATGAGTACTTCCTACTTACTTTCATCTGGCCTCCAAAATAAGTCTTCTAATTGAACAATCCCATTTGATTTTCTAAAAATAGCCAATTTATTGATAGTCTTAACCTTGAAATATTTAGAAACAATAATGAACTACTTTAATCGAGAGCATTCTTAAGAAATCTCATTTCCTAGGATGTATTTAACTATGGAGGTTTTCCTCCATATGGAACTAAAGAACTTGGCTTAGAATAAACCATGCTTTACTTTCCATGTAAAGTAGGGGAAAGATCTCTGGTATATTTGAAGACCTATCATGCCTTAAGAGTCCTTAGTAGGTGATTAGGTCCATTGTAGGGCGATGTTTCTACGTCTTGGGATAATATATCATACCTCCATATCGTACCCGATCACTTCAATAAGTACTCCTTAAGATCTGCATGGTTTCCACACGACTCCAAATTAAAACACAAGCCTTAGAAAATAACCACAAACCCCTTTGTTCTCTTTATAATAATTAGATATTAAGTAATCATCAAATGAAGCAAAAAAAAAGACAAATTAAAATTAATCAATTCATTCAAAGATTTGAAACAAAACCTCCCCTAATGTTTAACTGAAATAATTTTGAACTTTAGATAATCACACTCTAAAGCCTAATTAAGACACACCACACTAAACCTTAGCACATATATTAAAATACTAAGTAACTAATTCTAACTTTTAGGTTAGGCTGGTGTATATTGTGGCATTATATTTTATTTTATGATGTAATATTTTAAACTAGATGCGAGGATTATTTGTGCATAGATTGGATGTTGGGTCGCTAATAATCTAATGATATTTTCTGCAAGGGATTATGCTAAAGGAGGCATTGTAATAATAAGTAAATATAAATATTCTTGTTTGCAAGTGCCGCTTATTCCCTAAGCATAATCCAATTAGGATGGGCTTAGTTACCCAAGTGCAGGGTGCTAAGTCCAAATATATGAAATATAATTGGTTGGCTTATATGTTTGTTTAACTAACATTTATTTTGCAGGTATAGTTAGATTTCATTTTTCATAAATATGTTGTGTTTAGTTTGTATATTAGAAATGACATGCTTTTTATAGGTTTCTTAAAGTTTGATGATTTGGATGTGTAGCTTGGATGTGGCAGGCTTTTTAAGATAAAATTAAATCTCTACCCTCACTAAAACTCATAACTAAATTCTAATGCAACTCATAACCTCATTTTAAAGCCTAAGCTCTTAATTAAGATGAATAAAGGATTTAGAAGCCCCTTAGCTAAATGTTGTATATTATCACACCATGCATATCATATTGTGCCACTCTTGAATAAGGATCATCTCCACTCTTACATGATAAGGGATATGCTTGACCTTTGAGGGCAATCCCTTATAGTGGAGAACACCTCTTCTAATTGATTTAGCCCATGACTTAATTTTATCATGCATATAGAAATAATTGTCCCAAGTCCTTTGTCTAAAATGAATGTGTCAAAAATGAATTTTTAAAGAGGTAAATTTTAGCATTGGTCTAAGTCATATTTTCATACCAATCATGATCTAGTCTCTTAGGGAGTGAGTTTAAGATTCTAGCTTTCTAATTAAATAATAGCCTAGCTACATAAGGCTAGCCTACATGGTTTTAAGCGTATGAGGTGTTAGTTGGTGGGAACTCTATGCATTTGTAAGTCTAGAAGAGTTGGGGTGTGTTAATTTTCAGTTGTGAAGGTGAACTATCATACCCCATTTTTCATGCTTAGACTTACGTCATGATTATAACTCATGCTAAAGTATTTTAGATTTAAGTTCTGAGGCTACTTATTTTCTTTGGGCTATGAGCATAAGTCCTCACCTCTTAGGCATTTTCATGATCATGTGTTATCGCACTATAAGCCCTAGCATTCTTATAAGATTCCAACTTAAACAAAAATAAATTCTCTCTCAAATATATAATGCCTCACTATAGGATAGGCTGAAGTACTTACTCAGATTTCTAGTATCATGGATATTTTTTACTTATTCTTCTTTGGAATCTGTAAATAAATCTTCATATTTGAACTCTCCCATTTGATTTCCATAAATGCCAAATCCTTTGATAGTCTAACCTTGAAATCTTTGAAGATATTTATTGACTACTTTAATATAGAATGTTCTTAAGAGATTTTTATTTTTTAAGATGTAATTAATTATGGAAGCTTGCTTTTATAGGGAACTAAAGAACCCAACATAAAATAAACCTTGCTTTACTTCTCCATATAAAGTAGGGGAAAGATCTCTGGTATATGCATAGACCCATCTGCCATAAGAGTCCTTATTAGGTGATTATGTCCATTATAGGGTGATATTTCTATCTCCTGGGATGATACATCATACCTTAATGTAAAACTTAATCACTTCAATAAGTACCCCGAAAGATCTACGTGTTGTCCTTGTGGCTCCAAATTAAAATACCACAACCACATGACACAAGATATTGTAAGGTGTAGATGCAATAGAGAGGACCAAGTTTAGTTCCATGCATAGCCATTCATCTATATTCATGACCACTTACATGACTTTTTAATTCTGACTAATGCCTCATTGAGATGAGTGATTTTCAATGCGTGCACTATTTTATGTGGTTGAGTGTTATCTCTTTTTAATCCTAGAGAAAGGAAAAGTAAATAGTTTGTATCTTTAGCATGTTTCTACTTTATTTTAATATATTTTTATTATATTTATGTTATTTATTATGCATTTCTATTTATGGTTATTGTACTATTATTATTTTAACACATGTTATTATTTAGTTTATTTTAATTAAATAGAAATTGAAATAAATCTAAAATATCATTTTATATTTCTCCCTTCTTTATGATTACATTGTAAATTAAAATTAAATAAAAAGAATAAGTTGAAGGGGATTTATGTGAATCTCTATGTACTTTTACATAATCAAAATATGTTTGCCATCATAAAAAAAGGAGATTATTAACATCAACAACCTATGGCAATCTTCAATGTTTTGTTGATTACAAATAGAAATTAGTTTAGCTAAATTTATTAATATATTTTAAAAAGAAAATCTGATTACTAACATCAAGATATATATTAGAAGAGCAATAATTCAAATGTTAAGCATACTAAGATAAAACAAATAAGATTCTAAGAAAAAGTATAGCTCAAAACTTGTGAGATGTGATAGTTTAAAAATACTTCAAGAAATTTGATAAATCTAAAAGATTAAGCTAGCAAGAAAAAATAAAGGTTGAAGATACAAGTGTAAGAAATATATTTTAATTTTTGAGTCTTGTATATATTTTATATATTAAGATTATTAAGATAACCAAGAGACATATATGAGAGTTTAAATAAAATATATTAATTATTAATTTAAATTAATCATATAAGATCATATGGTATAATATATAGTAATTGTATGATATGCCTTAATCTAATTTTTAATTTTAGATTAACTGAAACTAATTAATAAATTTTAAAATAAAAATAGTCATATTGTACAATGGCAATTCTATTGTATGATTGAATTTTTTTTAAATGGCTAAACCACTTAACTAATTTTTCTTAAATTAGATTAATTTAAATTTTAAACTAATAATATTGTATGATATTCATTGTATGGTATAATGGATTGTCTTACTTAATCTTATTAATATCCTAAAATCAAGAGTTGATAGATATAAATCAGGTATAATTGATCAAACTATATAATATAAAACATATTCTATAATATGAATCATGCTATATGATATTTTAGTACTTTATTGAGTTAATTATTTTACAATTTTTTATATCCTTTTTCAAACTCTAAATGTGATAAATAATATTAAAACTCAAGAGAGCTTAAATATTTGTGAGAAAAGTTTTTTTACATCAGAGAAACTCTTAGTGATTGCATTTGAAAATCTAAAGAGAGAGCTTCTAAGGTAATGTGCACAGTAAATTATTTTTTTATGTTTATCTACCTCACACTATTTTAAATTAGAAATATTACTACAATAAGAGCTATATTTTTATATTAATCTAAGAACTTTTGAATCTTAAATTTATTGTTGAGAATTTAATTTGACTATTTGGCAGACTAAAGTAGTAATCTTCTTCTAGATGTGATGAAGAGAGAGTGTAGGTTTCTCCATTACTTGTTTAGAAAAGAGGAGTGGAGCTCATGAGTGGATTACTTGAGGTGTCAATGTAAGCATTAGTTTGAATCAAGATTAATATACTGCAATCTTTATTTTTAATTTTCCATACCACTCAATTTATTTTACATTTCTTGACTTTATTTTCTCATGCGACACTATGATATAATAAAAATTATTATGATCTCAATAATGGTTAATTTAGATGAGAATAATTACATGATTATTTAAATTTCTCTTGATTTTTGAAACACCTTATGAAAACTAACTGAAAAAGGTAAAGAAAATCAACAATCGTTTATGTTCTTACTTTGGAATACTTTAGCACAATTAATCTTTCATTTATTTATAAAAATATTTTTTTCCATTGTTCATTGATTTTGATTTTAATAAATAAAATAATATTTTTTTTCATAAAATTAACTTAATAATTATTTTAAAATCACAAATCAATTCACCCCCTCTCCTCTTAAGTGTGTCAAGAAATTTAATTATTCTACATAATATATAGGATGATGAGACCATATTAACTAATCAAACATTAGTTGTACTAGACTTTGTATATATATATTATTATTAGTACAATGAAGAAACGATTTCTACACCCATCTCTGCCATTTTTATATTGATGTTGTTTTTCTTTTCATGTTTTGCTTTTTATCAATGGCATCTACCTCCTTCTGGTACATAGCTTAATTTCTTGTCCTTTGAAAATTAGATAATCAAGACTTATAATAATCATAGTAACAAGAATTAAAAAAAAGGCTAAAATACTACAATTGTCAAAGCTTCAATTTTATGTTGTCACATTCTGGTTCCAAATTTAAGATCATTTCTTAATGATATTTCCAATTAATACTCTATAGGAAAATTGTTGATGTCATTTCTTAAATTTAAAAAAATGATCCCAAAATAAATATTTACATTATCAAGAATTAAAAACATACAAGATATAATGATTGTAAATTTTTTGTGTTAGCTTAATGTTCAAACCTTGAAATGAAGTAGGATAAAACTAGCATAGCTATAGTATTCCAAGCTAACGTATATATCTTTAGATTCTCATCCAATGTTACTAGTTATCTATACAAATAAAGACTAAGAAAATCGAATATTAATCATATTTAATTAAATATAAGTTGAAGTTGTAATGGCATGTAAAAATGACTAACCATGATATTAAATTTACTGTTCTATATAAAAAAAATTGGTGCTTTATTTTTAACTTTTATCCATTCTAAGCATTATAATTAAAACAAATTAGTATGTTTAATTCATGACTTTTGTTATCCTCAATTTTGGAAAAAAAATCTAGATATCAAGTTTAGCATCTTAAGTAGTATCTTTTAGATATGCAGTTGATTTTCTTGTTTTAAAGACACAACTTCAAGGGCAAGTATTAAACTTGTTCAATCATGGCTTTCCATCACTACATCAATTATAAAATAACCAAATTATAATCTAATTTTGAATCAAATTAACTAAAATGTATTAACATATATGATCACTATAGGTAACTTGATGATATGCTAATTTATCCTCTATGATTAGCTTAATAGTAATACATGAAATTTAACAATTAATTCAAAACTTTAATCAAACAAGAGATATAAATGAAATATTTATTATCACTATGTGATTAGCTTATTTTAAAATCACTTCAATTAATTCATATAACTCTATGATATCAATGGGTCTATTTTGTAAAGTTATGCTCCTTATTTAAGAGAGTTTTTATAAACGCTTAGATTTGGAGGATGCTCATATAATTGGTCCATTATTAAATTTGAAGAGAAGTCCCCAAAATAAAAAATAAATTTCATATTCTAACATGTAGATAAGAAACACATTAAAATTTCAAATAAAAGGATCAAGTCAAAAGAGTTTTTTAAATACAATAAAAAAGAAGCAATGCAAATCATAATAAAATTCAAATTATATACAAAAGAAAAAAAAGAAAATGGTTGTCAAATAAAAGGAATATGATAGCAAAAGGAGTTTTTAAAAAATATATATGTGCTTAACAACTCAATTAATCACTTAATTATAATCCAAATTCCTCTATTAAATGTTCAATTTTTGAATCTTAGAGTATCTACTACTCTTGTCTAATAACATCCATCAAAAGATTTGGCTGTTGTGATTATAGTTTAAAGCTTATCATCATGAGAATATGTCTAGTTGATGCTTACACACTATGTAGAGAGACATAAAATAGCTAATTTATTAAATCTAATTTCACACTTTTAATTGGATTTGAATTTTTATTATCAAATGTAATTCAAAAGTTATCTTCAAACATTAAATAAAAAGTATAACTCTAAACTTACATTTGAAAACCTATTACTGGTTTCCATCATTTCCTCATCTTAATAGAATTGGTATATAAATTCTAATATTATACTATTTACATTTCAAACCATAGTATTCATGATATTTTAACTCTAGTCTCAAAGGATTCCTTACATAAAGTGACACATGATATAATGATTTATCTTGTACTAAGTGGTTTAGCCATATTGAAGAATTGATTCACCTTTCAATGTTAATTTAAAAAGGTTTTTAAATATTAGGGCTTGTTAAAAAAACTTTCTCAAGTAAGTGCCTATGTTGTTGCAAAATTTGTAGTGATATTATAAAATTTAATTATAAACTATCATTAAGAAAATGTCAAATTCGAACCAACCTTGAAAAGTCAATTTATAATTGAGAAGATTTATAAGGATGATCAATTTTGTTTAGTGGATGCTTACGGTTTCATTCAAGGGCCCATATCAACATGTGGTTCTTTAAAAAATTATATTAAAATGTTTTTAAATGAAATAATTTTTGATAATCTAAAGTGGCAAAAAATATTAATATAAATTTTTTTTTTTTTTTTTTTGATATAGTTCGACAATAGATGTTTATTTGATGTATTAAATTTTAATTTTATAATATTTTTATGCTTGATAAAGCCATAATTATTTTAAAGGTTAATATTTTATACTTGATAAAGCCATAATAATTTTAAAGGTTAATATTTTCCTTGCATTCGTGAGAGATTCTTTACCAAGAAAAAACTTATACTAGTTGTTAAGACTATCTCATCATTATCAAAAATTTAAAAATTAATGTTTAAAAAATAATTATTCAATTTTAAAAAAAATCAAAGAAGCATGAGAACTTTAATTTCTTTCTTAGCATTCAAGTTAATTCACATAATTAAGCATAAAAAATCAAGCCAAATGCATACAAAATCCTTTTGTATATGATTGGCATTGAGTACCAATATTTAATGATCTTCAACAAATAATATCATATAACTCAAGCATTACCCCAAAGCTCATATCCATAGAACTCATATTAATCCCTCTTGGTGATAAGATCCATATTTAGAGAGAGAGAGAGAGAGAGAGAGAGAGAGAGTTGTCCCTTCTAAGTGACAAATTTAGATAGTTATTCTTATAAATATAAAAGCTCATTGTAAACATTGACCATTCTACAAATACATAAAAGACAAAAAGGTCATATTATAGTTGAAATAATCATCATATGGGATGTTGCATAGAAATCTTTAATTAGCATATTATTAAATATTTTATAATTGTCACATTATTGGATATTAATTTAGATAAATTAACTTTAATATATTAAAATTATTTTTCTCTTAGTTTTCACTAAAAAATATGAAAAATCAAGAAATTAAATATATATTGCAAATTATTTGTATTGAGCTTAAATTAACTTAGCTAGCTAAGAGATCAATTTCACTAGTCAATCAGATCAAATTAGATTAACTAATGACTTTATATGGGTCACCTTATATTTTGAAACCTTAACGCATCTCATATGATTAAAGAGGAAAAAATAGAATCTCTCTTTTTTCATGCTATGATTTTATTTGGCCATTTATGTGATTCATATATTCTTTTTGTCTTAGTTATAGATGTTCTTACTAGACCTTTATAGAGGATGCACCTTGGCGTATGCTTTTTGTTGATGATATTCTTCTTGTTTGATAAGATTATAGAAAAACTAGAATTATGAAGGTCAACCTTAGAGTCTAAAGACTTTCATTTGAGTAGATCTAAAATTGAATATATCTATATATATATATATATATATATATATATATATATATATATAGTGTAATTTAGTAATAGTAGTTCTAATTGCAAGGTTGTAACAATGGTTGAAGAAATCATTGTAATGATTGAGAAAGAAAAAAAGGACACAAGATTTACAATGGTTTGATCAAACTGACCTACGTCCACTCTCCAGATCTCATCCAAAATCTACTATCTCTCCTTTGGCAAGCCAAGACAAAGATGACTCTCTCTTTAATAAATAATGGAGAAACCCTACACTTGCTCCCCTTTTCCTTTCTAAGGAAAAAAAGGATGCCACTCTCTCTCAAAAGGTACAAAGAAAACACAAAGCTAACAAAGCATACATAAGTTCTCAAAAGAACAAATTCTTAAGTTACAACACAAGACATAAAGGCACAATGGATGAGAAATAAACAACTAAAAGTTAAATGTAACCTTACCAACAAAATTCTTTGAAGTGAAAGAAGAGACAGAACACTCAACTTTTCTTTTAAGCAAAGCACACTTCTCTAAGTCTCCTTTGATTTTTATTACATTTCATGTTTAGAATGTTTAGATTAGGCCCCAAGAGAGTATTTTATAGGGAGAGAGTTGAATAAAAATAGGAAAAGATATTTTTTTAAAAATGATCCAATCATATTGTACGATCCAACATCATATTGTGTGATTAGTACATTTTATTAGGGTTGGAGAATCTGGACAGTATAATCGCCAAGCATAAATTCTCAAGTTAAAGCACAAGACACAAAGGTAAGATGGATAAGAAATAAATAACTAAAAGTAAATTGTAACCTTACCAACAAAATTCTTTGAAGTGAAAAGAAGAGAGAGAACTCTCCACTTTTCTTTTAAGCAAAGCACTCTTCCTTAAGTCTCCTTTATTTTTTTATCAAGTCTCACTTTAAGAATGTTTAGGTTAGACTCTCCAAAGGAAGTATTTCTGGGGAGAGAGTTGAATAAAAATATAAAAAACTAATTTTGAAAAAAAAAATCATCCGATCATACTGTACAATCCATCATAGTATTGTGTGATTAGTTCATTTTATTAAGGTTAGGGAATCTGATGATACGATTGCCAAGCAACTACCACTATTTGTATTGTACAATCAATAGTCATAATGTAGGAATAGTACAAAATGAAAAATCAGCTCTTTGTTTGTTCATCATGTATGAACCAAATGTATAGTGCAAAAAATTAAAAAAAATATATATCTTAAAAATTGAATCCGTCAAATTCAAAATTAAAATCAGGTAATTACAAAATAAATCATATTGTACCATTATCGTCATACTATACGATCAGTCAAATTAGGTGTTATTTATAATTAACCAACTTAATCTTGGTGGCTAAAATAATTAACAAGAATGGATCATACAATATGACAATAATCGTCATATATAATTAGTACAATTTTGGTAAAATTAAGATTAACCGACTTAATTATGTCAATTAAAAAATTAATCAAAATGAATAATCATGCAGTACGATTAGAATCATCTTGTATGATCAATATAATTTTGTGAAATTTTAGGATTAATCAAATTAATTATGTCGAATGAAAAAAAAAACAAAAAGGACAATCATATAGTACAATTTCCTTAAAAAAATTAATTTTAAAAATTAATTTTTTTATTCTCCCAAATTTGTGTGTGTGCTTGGTTGTTATTCATCATCCACATAACACATATATTAAGACAAAATATAGCATAAATATCAAGATTAATGACACAAAAAATTGAACTTGACTTGGGTTTTCTGGCAACACTCATTTCTCAATATAGTATTCATAGGCTCTTGCTTGAATCTTTTAAAAATTATCCATTGTTCGTGATCTATCAACCAATCTTCATTAAGCTGCTCAATTATAGATTCTGCATTTGAAATGCACCATAGCATGCACAAAACTGAATAGTGAAAATAATTATTAAACTAGGAATGTTTGTGATCATCAAAACTTAGAGATTTATGTGAAGGCTCATGGGATTAATAATATCCCCCATTTTGATGATGAAAAATATTTTTGGTTTATTTTTAGGAGTTTAATAAATAGTAAAAAATGAGATAACTTTCCCTCAATTTTTGCTTAGAAATTATGCTAAGATGTTGGAAGTACAAGAATATGCAAAAGATGCAAAAGAAAGATCAAGAAAAATACGAATAGACAATAATCTCCTCCTCCTTTTTAACACATTGACAATGAAAAGGATAAGCAAATCAAACATTAGTGGTTATTTGTGAATTTGAAATTAGGAAAATTTTCCTAAAATATTCTTAATACATATCCTTATAAAATAAGTAAATTTAGAATTTTTAATTAATAATAGTAAGAAATGCATTATTAACTATTTCCTAATTATCCTTTAAATTTTTTTACTTATATGCAATATTTATATTTATTGATATTTCATAGCTTATATAAATGATATTAGTCAATTTAGTGAATTTTCTAAACACGTTTCTAACAAAAAATAAAGTGTTGTTTAAGTTTTATTTGGATGAATAGAGATGATATTGCATGATTGAAGTAGACATATAATTGTTATGATGGGTCACTTAATGTCAAACTAGGGAAGAGTGAATTATTACATTTTTGATACTTCCCTGCTATAAGCAAAGGATTTTTTATTTTTTTTGTTTTGATAGTACCTTGCTTTGGTGATTTTTTATTTTAATAGTTCCTCATTTTGGAGATTTTTTTAATTCAGCATTTATCCCAAACTGAACATCCTAGTTTCATGATTATTGTTACTCGATTTATTCTACAGTTGACAATATCATATACATCCATACTAATATTTATGCACAAATTAATTTGTTACAAAATGTAAGAAATTAGAGTAAAGAAAGAGATGTGATTTACACAAGAAACTTCAAAATTTAAATAGATATGTGCATAATCATAGACAAATTTTAGGATATTTGGCTGAGTTAATGGTGCATACTTCAACTACATAGGTTATGAAATTTAAATAATACTTAATTATACAAGAAATACAAAAAAATATATTACAATAATTTTAAATTCACAAACCATAAACTATAATAACACAAAAGATGCCAATAAAAAAGTACACCAGATAATGGATATATCATATGCTAACTAATGCAACTAGCATGAAATGCATGACAAAAATAGCTAAAAGGTGTACAAAGTTCATCAAATGTTGAATATGAAGTAACATAAGTTACAATACAAAAGAAAAGAACCTAATGTTGTGAAGGTCCCTCGTTTGGTAGTGGAGGTCAAAAGATGTCATAAAGAGCATCAAACTAAGCTTGAAACCAAGCTAGTCTTTTGTGCTAAATGGTACTCTACCAACAAGCTCTCGACTCCTCGATGTGTTTGTCATTCTTCAATTCATGTCATGCAAAATTCCTTGTCCATGCATTTTCAGGGTAGCAGTGGGTATAGAGATAATGAGCTAAAAGCTCCCTTGTTTAATTGTGTCATCCTTTTTGGTCTTTTTTGTGGCTTTAGCTGGTTGCTACTTCTCACTATAGAAGGTGTGAAAGAAATGATCTAAGTGATAAGGAATATGGCCTAGCTCTTAGAAATAGGAAAGATCATATTTGACCTCAAGTAAATAGGTAATCATATGTCTTTAAGCCAAATTGAACTTTCTTTTGGATTTTGGGCTTTTGACTATGGTGAGATTTTTAATTTAACAAATCAAATGATCTATAATATTGAATTGAGTGTGAGTCATGTAGAAATAAATAACAATGGAAAGGAGAGGTGTGATGTTGATTTTTCCACCTACTTTAAGAATAATATTATGCCTTAACATGTGTTGGATGACATGGGAATTTAGCATAAGGACATTAACTCGGTTGGTGTTGATGAAGGGGTGAGTTTATAATGACCGTATTGATAGTAGACTAGTTGTAGGTAGGGTCATTGGCTATATGGCCAAACAAGATAGAATTTGAGCCATGGAGGTAATCATGAAAGTCAACATCGGTGATGGAAATTTTCCTCCACATACTCAAGATTCAAGGACAGTGCAATTAGAGTTTATGCATTGGAAAAAGCCTCAAAAGGAGTTCATAATGGAATAGGAAGGATAAGGAAATATAAAATTAAAGAGATGTGCTTGTAAAAAAGATCAGAAATAAGAAAGATAACTTATCCTGGATTAGTGACTTTGATCAGCAATCTCACATCTATATATTCTTGTAAGCAGCTTCCTCATCCTTTGATTAGAAGCAATTCTCTTGCATGTTGTTTTATGCTTAGTTCATAGGCTTTTGAAGTACTCTTGCATACACAAAACTCAAGAAAGGAAGTTCGAGTGAAGAAGAAAGAAGGATTATGTGAGAATACATAAAAAATGAGGCCAATTTATAGACTCTCTGTTCAATCATAAATTACGAATAGGGTTTGTACAATATGATAGGATCATCTTAATGGTCAGTTGAATGGCTATATTTGAATGAGTCAATCGTACAGTACAATTTAAGAATTGTATGGTAGGACTTAGATCATCTCAATGATTATGTGAACAATTATGTTGATTGAGTCAATCGTATAATATGATTTGGGAATCAGACAATACAATTAAGCAACATTAATCATCTTAATGTTGAGAATAATGATTAGCTTGACTGGGTCAATCATACCATTATAAACACTATTGTATAGTACGATCATGAATCATTCAATATGATCTGTTTAACAATGGCTCGTCTAGTTATTCACCCCAGCTAGTTGTGAAGATTTTAAACAGTCCAATCATGTAAGACGATAGGGATCATATAGTATGGTTGTAGCAATTTTGACTTTTGGCCAAAAGTGAAAATAAATAAAATTAAGGGAACAACAAAACTATACAAAAATGAAAGAAAAAATGAAGAACCAAAAACAAAAAAAAACAAACAAAATACATACACAAAAATAAAGGCATAAACAAAACAATGTAAAAAAAGGGAAAATTAAACTCCTAAGCACAGAGTTTTATTACCCATAAGCGTGATATTAGAGAACTAAACATCTCAAAATTCAAGGATTCTATAAAGATGTCTGCTAATTGGTTTTTTATATCAATGAATTGAATATTAGCATCTCCTTTTAGAATATAATTTCTAATGAAGTGATGTCAGACATCTATGTGTTTGGTGCATGAGTGATGAATGGGATTTTTAGTAATACAAATATCACTAGTGTTGTTACACATAACATGAACCATACGTACTTCTAGATGAAGATCTAAAAGTTTTTTAGCCATAAGACATGGGAAACACAGCTACTAGCTATAATGCATTTAGATTAAGCAATTGACAATGCAAAGTAATTTTGTATTCTACTAGACCAAGAGACTAGTGAGTGTATTACAAACTAATATGTTCCAAACGTATTTTTCTTATCAACTTTGCACCATGCAAAATCAAAATCAGAATATCCAATAAGATCAAAGGTTGTGCTATTGAGGGCACTAAATTCCTAAATTAAGTGTACCAATTATGTATCAAAAAATCTTTTTATAGCTTTCAAATGTGATTCCTTTGGGTTTGCTTAGAATCAAGTGCAAAGACAAACACTAAATATGATATCATGCCTACAAGTAATTAAATAAAGTAATGAACCAATCATTCCATGAAATTTCTTAAGGTCTTGTTGACCTCATTTTTGGAGTGAGTTCTCAATCCCCTCATCATAGATCTAAGACTCTTATAAACAATAAGAGCTCTTTAGTCTTAAGAAACTTATAGTGGTTAGGTGAATACCTAAACTAAACCTAGAGACTTAGAAGGATTAGTCATAGGAGTGGGTTATGCCTTAGGGACTTAAGGAGACTTGCCTACCCTATAGCCTAAACTTAATCAATGCTTTCCTTCTCAAATCAAACCCCAAATTCTAAATTCCAAATTCAAAATCAAGTTTCCAAATTCATAATCAATCCCATAATCAAATCCAACTCCCAAATCCTTCTTAAGCCTTATGATCTACTCTCATAAGCTTAACCAAAATCCCTTTAAACCAAATCAAAATCAATTGATTTCTTTATAAATTGATTATTCCAACATTTATATTCACAAATATAAATGAAAGATAAACTCCATGATCAAAACTAAATCAAGCCAAATGAAGACCCATCTTAAGCCATATGGACCCACCTCCATGAGCTTAACCAAATCTCAACCCAAATAAACATAAAATCAATTGATTTCTTTATAAATCGATCATATATTCATTTATATTCATAAATATAAATGAAACCCATATTCCAATGATCAAAACCAAGTCAAACTAAATCAATTCCTTCCAAGCCCTTTGACCTACCTCCATGAGTTTAGTCAAATTTGCTTTCAAATCACTCCAAACTCAAGTGGTTTTCTCATAAGTCATTTATATCTTCATTTATATTTACAAATATAAATGAAATAAAAATTCAAATAGCCAAAACCAAATCCTAAATCAAATCAAAACCCAATTCAAGCCCTTTAAGCCAATTCTTTGAACTTGACTAGAACTCATCCAAATCAAGTCAAAACCAATGGATTTTCTCTTGAATCAATCATTCCTTCAATCATCTATTCAAGTATAAATGAAACCTTCAATAATTTAGCCTAATTGAAATCAACCCAAGTCAAGCCCAACTTAGCCTTTTTGACTTGAACATTCCAAATGAACCAAAATCCATCATAGCCCAAATTGATTGCAGTTGATTTATATTTCAATCCTAAGCTCATATATAAATTCAACTAAACATTAGTCAATTAAAACTAACCTAATTGTCCCATTTAGGTCAACTTGACCCAAAGTTTCTAAAGAACTCACATGAATCCAAGTTCCAATCCAACCCATTTTAGATTGAACCAAGCCCATCCAAACTCATACCATGATCATTGATCACCCTAGGATGATCAATTGCCTTGAATTGAACTCACTATACACCAAATTAATTGAAACTATTGATTCACATCAACTCATAATCAATGATTGAACATTACATGACCATCACTTGAGCCAAACCAAGCCCAATTGGCCATTTGACCTAAGTTGACTCAAATTGGCCTAAAAGGCCAAAATGGGTCAGATCATGATCCAACCCAAATTGATTATAACCAATGGCTCAAGTTCATTTCAAATTGATTATTGAACTTGACCAAAGCCATAATTAAGCCCAATTTGACCAATTGGTCAACCTAACCCAACTTTACCCAAATTGACCTAAAGGATCAAATTGGCCAAAATTTGAATTAAATCCAAATTGATTCAAAACAAAGCCTACAATCATTTTCAAATAACCAATTGAACTTGAACCAACACCCAACCCAAGCCAATTTGGCCAATTTAGTCAAATTTGTCAACTTGACCCACTTGACCTATATGAATCCAAATGAGCTAAAATCAAACCTAGGCCAAATTGATTGAAATCACTTAAACTAAAACTCTTCAAATCATCATTTGAACCTAACCCAAACCTTGGTTTGACCCAATTTGACAAATTGGTCAACTTACCCAACATGATCCAAACTGACCCATTTGACCAAATTAAGCCAAAACCCATGAAACCAACCCATGAGACCTTGCAACCTGACCTAACCCGACCCAAACCCACCCTAGGTTAGCCCAAAATCTGGCCAAACCCAATTGGAGCCAAACTCAGGGCAAATCTCTCTTGGATATGCTTCCCCGTGTGGGATTTTGCCAAAATTGGCATAGTCCACTATCCTATCTCCTTTGGAAGCCATCAAACACCCAAATGGGGCATCACCTAAGCCACCTAGCCCACCCTAAGTGGGCTAGGTTTGCCATGGACCAAAAAGAGGTGAGCTAACTCACCTCCCTCCCAAGCCGAGAAACTAAGGGACAAGGGAGGAGCCGCCACATCAAGCCTTAAGACTTCCTCCACTCATGGTGTGCCACATGGACTCGATTGTGACCAATCCAGTGATCTGACGGTGGCTAGCCGACCAAAATTGGAGTTGCAATCCCTTTGTCCACCTCAGCCAATTGAGGGGTATACCCCCTTAATTCTCACAGGAAATCACACAATTTGCTTTGTCAGAGCTCCCAATAGATAAAAAAACTCCCTAGGAAGCTCTCGAGCGATTCGAAGCCCTCCCCATTTTGGATTTTCTCTTCCCAAGTGAAGTTAAAACAAGGAAGCCTCCTTTTGATCCTAACTTTGCCAATACCCCATCTCAATCAAATTCCTCCTACATACACCTTCCATGCACGTCATCAAAGCCAAGGAACCTTCCCTTGAGCTCCAAGCCCACCGAAGAATAGAATTCGATCAAAGTCAAAGCTCCAAAGCACCGTTCTTAGCTAACTAAGTGATCCACTTGGAACTAATACAATTGCTGCTCAACATGGCTTCATCTTAATTAGATGAAGCTTCCTCAAGTGTGAGAACCACTGATTTTAGCTCCGATGACATAAATTCATTAAAATCAAGCTTCAGCTTAAAATGGCTTGGAGCTTTTTGAAAATAATTTGCATGTGAGCCGATCCTAGCACCTGGATCTTCGTGGATCCCTCGCGTGAAGGTGTGGGGTTATTTTGAAAAGAATCCGAGCTCGGTGAGCTTGAATCGAGTGATCCATGGTGGACAAACCTTGTCATTCATTGCTCATGGGCCGTCCATTTCGCATGATCAAACTGGACGGCCATGATCAAATCAGGCTAGATCATTCATTTAATCCTTCCTTTACCACGGGTTTGATCGTGGCCTTCCGATCTTAGATCGGATGGCTCATGCGAAAGCGCATCCCACCGCCATCCGAGTCAACCACGAATGGGACTACTTAAATAGCCAATCCCATGGTGCCACGTGGAAAGCACACCGCATCAAGGTGCCACATGGTGCTGACAGGATTAGCTTAATTAAGGCTATTTAATTGGTTTTTAAGGCTGAAACTTTCATAATTCATAACTAATTGTAGAAAAATAAAAAAAAAATACAAACAAAGGCTCATTTTAAAGATATTTTAGAGGAGAATCCATTAAAATTATTCTTAATTAATTTTAAATAGTAATTTAGGCTTAATTAAGGTTTAATAGAAAAGTTAATTACCTTAATTAATCTTTAATAATTAATTAACCAATTAACTTCAAACTTTTTGAGATTATTTAGGCAATGACCACTACCTATCCTATTTTTTGGAGATTTATTGGTTAATTAATTGGGTAAATTGATTGATTAAGCCCTAATTATCTTTTTAACTTCATTAAGTGATAATTAAGATATGAACAATAATTTGCTTAATTAATTGGGACATTATGGTGAAATTTTTTTAAAAAATCATTTGTTATACATAATCTACCTTCATCTATCTCCCCTTTTTCAGAAAAAGAGACAAGATAAATGAAAATAAAAAATATATATAATGTTTATTGTTGGGACACCACGCAGATCCGCAGATGTTCTTATTGGAGTGATCAGGTACGACATTGAGGAGAGGTGTACTATCTTGAGAGATAGAAGAAACCACCCTACAATGGACCTAATCATCTCAGTAAGGACTCCTAAGGCCTATGCATCTTGAGATGTGCCAAAGATTTTTCCCCTACTTTATAAGGAAAAGTTAAGGAGGGTTTATTTTAAACCAAGTTCATTAAGTTCCCTATAGGAGCAAGCCCCTATAGTTAATTACATCCTAAGGAAGGGGATTCCTTAGGAATACTCTCAATTAAGGTAAATGATCATTCTCTCCAAAGATTTTAATAGGATAGGACTATCAAATGATTAGTTTATTTTTAGAAAGTCAAGTGGGATCGATTAAGAGGAGGTAGTTCTTAATGAAGCCAAATAAAAATAAGAAGGGGATGCTTAAGATACTAGGAAGCCTAGAAAGCATCCCAAACTACCCTATTATTGGGCTTTATATTTTTGAAATTGAGTTAATTTATTTGAGTTGAATTTTTATTAGAAATGTAGGGCTTAAAATTTCATAATACAAGGTTATGGAAACACCTAAGAGGTGAAGATTTATGCTCATAGCCCGCAAAGGGAAGTAGCAACCTCTGAACCTAAATCTACGGAGATTTGGCGAGGACCAAAAGCATGGCCTAAATCAAAGGAAAAATGGGTATTTTGTTTACCTGCACAAGAGAAGATAAACCACTGTTGTTGGACTTACAATGCTGGGTGGCCAACTAACTCCTCTACGCTTTAAAATATGTAGGTAAGTCAAATGCTTTTGCAAGATAGCTAAGCTATTATTTATTTAGAAAGAGACAAAGTCCTTAAACACACCCCCTAAGAGACTAGATCATGTAGGGCGTGCTTTAATGACTTAAATCTAATGCAAATTTTATTACATTATATATTTATTTTGGACAATCAAATTGACACATGCTTAGGATTTATATGCCTAATCCATGAGAAATTAGATTACGGGCCAAAAAGAACAAGATAAGGAGGTGTATTTCCACCATGGCTCTCATAGGTCAAGCCAAGTTCTCTGGCAAAGGTGGAAGCTCTCCAATCAAGAGTGAAATAATAAGTTTATCTGCATGATGTTAGAAAAGTAATATTCATCCAGCTAAGGGTTACTATTTCTTTTATCTTGATTTTTAGCCTAAGCTTTAGGTGAGGTTATGAATTATTTATTTTTAATTTTGAGTTGATTAATTTGGTAGAATATTTATTTTTTCTAAGAGCCTAATCATCATCTAGGTCATACATCAAGCAAAGATGAAACTAGGAAAAGGATGCCATCTTAACGCACAAGCTAAATAAAACATCAAATCTTTGCAAAGCCAGTGCAAAAGAATAAAAAGCCACGTGTGGTCGGGCATCACTGCACAAACCCGAAAAAAAATTGGGTAGCTGAGCTCTACCTTTATGCAACTCAGATTGCAAATGAATTAATTTACAATCAAGAAAAGAAATTCATGTTATGGGGGTCTTCATTTCTTCTTTTCTTTTTTCTTCTATCTTCTTTCTTCTTTCTTCTTTTGGTTCCTTATTTTGGATGGTTGGAAGGTGGTTGCTCCAAAGGCTTTATATGGTACATAAGACATAGTCTTATAACCAATGGTCATCCTAATCCCCCATAACAATCATTCTAAATCCTAATTACAAAAATTATATGAAAAGAACAAGTAAATCTAACTAACACATGCAAAATAGAGATTAGCTAAACAAACCATACAAATCCCAAGCATGTATAATAGACTTAGCACCCCACACATGAGTAACCAACTCCACCTGACCTATAGGATTATGCTTAGGGGTATAAGCACCTACACAATAAAAGCAGTTATATTCTTCTTACAACGCCCTTAAGCACAATCCCCTGTAGAAATAATGATTAGATTAAATCATCACCATTCATGCTATGCACATTCACCCAAACATTCAAACTAAAACAAAACACCATAAAACAAAAGCAAACATTAAATCATGTGCTACCCTAACCTAAAGCTATAAGTGGTGACTTAGTCTAATGTGTGTGATTTAGAATGCTTGTGTAGTATGCTCAACTATGGCTTTAAGGTTTGGATTTTCTAAGTGTGAAGATGTTCAACTTAGATTGGTGGTTTCATTAAGTGTTTAATTGACTTGAGTTGAGTTTATTTGTATTTTGATTTAGTTTGAGTGAATCCTATAATTAATTACTAAGTTGTAAAGATTAGGAAAAGAGAAGAGAACTTCTCTTTCCTTCCCTACCTTAAGTAACTTCTAAAGTAGATTCAAGTTTTATTTTATTTAGTGAATACTTTCTTATGTATTTTAAATAATCATAAGTTTATATCAACTCTAAACAAACCTATTCAAAGAGAAAGACGTTTAAGATTAAGTAAAGTGAAATAATATCATGAAACACACACCACTTTATTTCTTTTCCAACGTATATAACATGCATATGGATGAATCCTAAGCATATCTATACATGCAAATGAGAATGTTTAGCACACATTAATGATGAATGCTATGTAATATCAGTTAAGAAAATTTAGATGCTTTATGATGCATGATTCTCATTAAGTAGAAAAGGGTTATTCTTTTATCCTTTATTCATATACACATGTGTATGTATAAAAGGCATAAGTGAGTATGACACCATTGTTAGCACCAGGGGTGTAAGGTACAAGACCTACTTAGGGCTACTTAAAGCCTCGCAACCTCGGGGTTGTCCAGACTAATATACCACTTTCCTTAAATACATATGCATGTACAAAAGTAAGTAAATGGAAAAAGAAAGATGCAAAAGTTTATATTCATTTGATTTTTGGTTTGATTATTTAATTTGTATGTATGAATGTAAAGATCCTTCTTAAGTTACAATATGGAAGAGGATAGGAGTAGATTTTAAGCAAGTGTTGTATTCTTTTAAAAGAACTATACACTTTGCAAATCTTATTCAAATCCATGTTAAGAGGAATGAAAGAAAGCAAACATAAGACACATTTTTTATATTCAAATGCAAGCTTATAAATAAAGCATAAGTAGCATACCTTTCAATTTTGGATGTTCGATTTATAGGTTTTGAAAATAGTTTTGAATTTAATAGTGATAATTATCATTCATATTTTTACTTCAGGCAAAGCATGCCATTTGACACAAAGAAACATTTCATTTTAATTTTGATTTTTAAAACATATGAATGCATCAATTTCATATGACATAAACATTTAACATGCTAGGAAAGAAATAAAGTGATGAAAGCAATGTAAATTCATTCACCCTAATTAATTCCTAAAGACAATTCTATGAAATAACAAAGTTCAAAGTGAATCAATGTTTGTTTAATGTGATTTTTGTTTTGAATTTTCTTTATGTTTGATTTAGGAAATGTGAAAGAATGTTTGCTAGCCCTAATACATTTCCCCCATATATGAGTTGATTTAATTTGTTCTTAGGATCATCAGGTGATTTTTATATTTTGTTTAGGTTAAGGTGTGAATGAAGTATGCTAATTACCCCTTACCTATACCACCTTAGCATTCTTAATCAAATAATTATGAGCTAATGATATGACATAAAACCACATAAGGAACTTAAATCAGCAATGCACCTAGGAAGAAAAGGTTCAAATGTAATTGGCTCATGATTAATGATTAATTAAATTAAATGGTTTAATTTAAGTACTTTCATAATCCCTCTCACACATGTGAGTTGGATTTTGATTTCCTTAATGTACATAGGTTATTGAACACCTATGCATCTACCTAAGATGGATTAGTTAAGTTCTGGAAAGTTTTAGAATTTTATCAAATTAAATAAGTAGGTAATTAGTGGATTAATCCTTAATTAAGTTTGGATTAAGGAAGAAAGAGAGGGGTTTAAGGAATAGCTTAAGGAAAATATCCCAAAATTATTCTCTAAATCTCCTATTCACTTAAACAAACCTTAATTAACTCAATCAAGGGATTAAACTATTGATTACACACTTAATTAGGCTTAATTACATTAGGAGAGTAATTAGAAGTGAATCCAGTAATTCATCTAATTAAACTATTAATAAAACCCAAGCAAATTAGGAGAGGCAGATGTCATCCTACTAAATACACATGACAAGTTTGAGATTAATTAATAGAATAATCAAAGAGTAATTAGCCTAATTACAATCCCAATAAAACCCAAATTCAGCAAATAACATTATTCAAAATCCATCTAAATCAATTTTATAATATTCTACATTCAATTATCTTTCATATGCAATTTATTTCATATTTTTTGATTTTTCTACGCTTAGATATGAATATTTAAAGTTTTCTTGATTAATTAAATAATTAATCCCCAAATTATAAAGCTAATCCCGTCGGCACCATGTGGAAGCTGACGCAGTGCACACTTTCCATGTGGAGCTACCGAAGAAGCTATTTAACTTGTCACATCATAGCGTCATGGACTTCTGGCGCTTTCCAGACCGTCAGATCAAGATTGGATGGATCAACATGGTATTAAAGGGATTAAAATGCAAATCTAACGAAGATTAATCAGGACCATCCATCCAAAACATGTGGGATGGACAGTCCATGATTCATCCCAAGATTTCCTACGGGAGATGGCAACCATCCATCTTCCATGACCTGATCCAATCTTGATTGAGCTTGGATTGATCTCAAACTCAACCCACACCATCACCATGCAAGGGAGATCACATCTAATGTCTAGAATTTCATGAAGTAGAAATTCCTTCCACAAAGGACCACACCACATCTAATATAAGCTCAATTTAATGGCTTACCTCGTTGGAGGCTATCATCGACACTCGATTTTCTTGGAGAAGCTTCATCTAGTGGAGATGAAGCTTTGCTGAGGTTTTGAGGTGTTGAAATTGGGTAGATCCTTTTATAGGCCAAGTCACCCTTCAATTGAGCTCATCTTGGTCAAGAGAACTCCTCCCTTATCTTTGGAGCTTGGGAAAAGTCTAGGAAAGTTCAATTTGATCCCATGATGAAGCTTGCAAGAGAATTAGCTTGGTATAGAGTATTGGCAAAGTTGGATTTTCACGTGAGCTCCCTTATTTTCAATCCAAGACAAAAAAAGGGAAATTCTCACTAACTCTAAGAAGCTTGGGAAGACTAGAAGCACATGAGTTCAATGCTTCAATTGAATGAATGAAATTCAAGTGAAATTAGGGAGTATATCTCCCATAGATCGGGTGCCTCCCTTTGCCACAATTGAGCTCCTCAGTGGGTTTGTTAGGCCATTTGATGTGTCATTGCATTCGGTTTGGCCAGACGGAGGTAGTGGAAGAGTGTCATGTGCTGGAAATGGGTGGAGGAATGATTCACATGTGGCCATGTTCAAGCAAGTGGTCAGTTTTGACCTTGAGTTGGGTTTGGCTAACCCAAGTCCATTGGCTTAGGTGCACCACACTCACTAGTGTCCACTTGGTCCACTAAGAGGGTGACAAGTGGTTATGAAGAGGATTTGACCAAATTCCAAGTGAATTTGGCCAAAATTTATCATTTGACCTAGGGGTAAAATGGTCATTTTTCTTGGATTTTAATTTGAATATGTTTGGTATGATTGAAAAATGGATTGGGCCAAGTTTCAATGGATTTGGAGTTGATTTAATATGATTTGGCTCATGTTGACCTATTTAGGTCAAAATGAGTCAACTTGGGTCAGGTTGACCAATTGGTCAAATTGGGTCAAACCAAGGATTGGGTCATGTTCATATGACCATTTGAAATGTTTTGGTTATTTTGGTTTGATTCAATTTGATTTATATTTGGTTTTGGTTCAATTGAGTTCATTTAGGTCAAATGGGTCAAGTTGACCAATTTGACCCATTTGACCTATTTGGCTAGGTCATGGGTTGGTTTAGGTCTAGTTGGTCATTTGAAATGGATTGATATCTTTGTTTCCAATCAATTGGGTTTATATTTGTGTTTGGCTCAATTTGACCATTTAGGTCAAGTTGGGTTCATGGTCAATTGGGCTAGGTTGGGTCTATTGACCAATTAAGGCTTTGGTCAAGTTCAACAATCATATTAGAATAAATTTGACCCATTGGTTTCAATCAATTTGGCTTAGATCAAGTTTTGACAAATTTTGACTTTTAGGTCAAGTTGGGTCAACTTGGGTCAAGTGGCCAATTGGGCTAGGTTAGGCTCAAATGTTCACTCAGTTAAAATCAAACATTGATCATGAATGAGTTTTGATCAATGGTTTCAATCAATTTGGCCTATGGTGGATTTTGGTTAGTTTAGGTTTCATTTTGATCAAATGTTGACTTGGTCAACCCTTAGGTTTGACTTAGTTTGACCCAAATTGAGTGATTGATCATCTCATGATGATTGATGATCATGATGAGAGGCTTAGATGGGCTTAGTTCAATCCAATTTCGTTAGGATTAGAATTTGGCTCATTAGGGTACTTTAGGTCACTTTGGGTCAAATGAGCCTAAGTGGGTCAAATGGCTTGGTCAAAGCTTGATTTGAGTTTGATTGAACTCACATATGGACTTATGATTGAAATATAAATCCATTTGCAAGAGATTTGAAGTCAAATGGGTTTTGATTCATTTGATAATTTCAAGTTCAAAGGGTGAACATGAATTTGATTTGGGTTTGATTTTTGAATTTAGTCTTGGCTTGGTGATTGAAGTTTGTATTTATATTTGGATTCGTTATTGTAGGATTGATTGAATCTGAAGAAAAATCAAGAGTTTGGCTTGATTTGAATTGGGTTTGGCTAAGTTCAAGATTTTGACTTGAAAGGCTTAGGTTGCATTTTGGTTGAATTTGAGTTTGATTTTTGGATTTAGTTTGATTGATTTAAATTTATATTTCATTTATAGATGTGGATATAAATGAGAATATAAATGGGCTATGAAAAAATTTCATGAGTTTGAATTGATTTTGGCTTGATTTGAGTTAAGTCCATGAGGTGGAATCAAAGGACTAAGTAAAAGATTTTTGGAATTTGGATTTGATTTTTGGATTTAGTTTGATTGATTGAATTTATATTTCATTTATATATGTGAATATAAATGATAATATAAATGGTTTGTGAGAAAATTTCTTTTGTTTGAATTGGTTTGAACTTGATTTGAGCTAAGTCCATTAGGTAGGATCAAAGGACTTAGAAAAGATTTTTTTTAAATTTGGATTTGGAGTTCAATCATGGGTTCCAATCATGGGTTTCAATCATTTGGAATTGATTCATGATTTGAGAAAATCCATTGAATTGATTCAAGGTTTGATTTAGAGTTGAAGTTGAGGTTGAATTTGAAGTTTAGTTTGAAAGAAGGAAGTGAGATTTGGTCCAAGCTATAGGGTAGGCAAATTTCTTAACACACCTAAGGCATGACTTATTCCTATGACTAACTCTTCTAAGTCTCTAGGGTTAGGTTGAGTGTCCACCTAATCACTACAAGTGTCTTAAGACTAAGGAACTCTTAATATCTAAGAGGAGTCATATGTCTAAGATGGAGGGGTTGAGAGCTCATTCTAAAAATGAGGTCAACAATCATCTATCACTATTTAACAGTGAGGAGTCTTAGGAAATTGGATTGGGGCTTCTCTCCTATTCTTTTCCCTAAGTTTCCTTCACTTTTTCTCGATAAATTAATTAAGGATTAATGAATTAATTAATTACATAATTAGTTTAATTAAATTTTAAAATACATCTGAACCTAGTTAATTCATGGGTAGGTCTTTAGATGTTCAATAGCCTAAAGAGATTTAATGAAATTATGATTTATCCATATGTGTGGGAAAATCATAAAATTAATTAAGTAAGTTTATTAAGCTTAATTAACCATTCATGAGCTAATTGCATTATGCTCTTTCATTTCATAGGACCATTGATAATTTACTTTTCAATTCATTTGCATATTACATTGGCTCATAATTATTTGGATAATTACTTTAAGGTTACATAGGTAAGGGTTAATTAATTGAGTTAATTTATACTTTAACTTAATTAATCCATAAAATCAACCTAATTATCTCTCATTATATTAAATTAACCTACAAACATGGGATGAGGTAAGGATTAGCAAACCTCTTTTCCTATTTCTCTCTTTCCTTAAATCAAGTTAAACATCAAAAAGCTTTAGTTTGCTTTAAATAATTTTATTTGATATGATTGTCTTTAGGAATTAGTTTGGTTGAATGAAATCATATGCTTATGTTTATTTATTCCTCTCAATCATATCAAATGTTGCATGTCACTTGATTCATGGATTCATCTTTTGCAAAAATTAATTAAATTAAATGGTTTCCTTTATGTCAAGCTTGCATGTGTTAATTTAATTTGATATATGTGTGTCTATTATCACTATTAAATCCAAATGTATTTTTTCAAAGCTTATAAAATAAATGATTACACATGTTATGAATGCTAGTTATAAATATATGGGAAATGTATGTGATTATACCTTAAGTGTGTGGATTGAAGCTTTTCTTTTCTTTGATTCATGTGTAGCTTTACTTGCATTTGAATGTTAATAAGTATATAGTCCGGATATCTAGGAAATACGATACTTTCGTTAGCCCCAAGGAGGTCATTTGATTACCTCACTTTCCTAGTTAATAGCGATAAATAGTTACTTGATTTCATTTACATATATTTCTACATTAGAATTTGAATAAGTACTTTAATCCATATGCATAAATATTTTAATCAAGTAAAAATATAACATTTGCATGGGTTTACTTTCCTTAAGTATACATCCATATGTATTTGAGCAAAGCAAATATTTAGTCTAGACATCCAGGGAATACAAGGCTTTAAGTAGCCCCAAAGAGGTCATTTGATTACCTCTTCCCTTGTTAAAAATGACATGTACCAGCTTATGTCTCTTATACATGTGTGTGTGTATTTAATTATAGAATTAGAACCTCTTTTCTTTTACCAAAAATACATTCATTTGCAATTGTTCAAGTGATTGAATTAATTGATCACGTGATTTAAAGTTCTCTTTCTTATGATTCATGTATGCAAACTTACATATGATCGAATGTAATGGTATTTAGTCTGGACATCCTGGGAATACGAGGCTTTAGTTAGCCCCAAGAAGGTCATTTGATTACCTCCCTTAGTTAACAATGACACGTACCTATTTAATTTCACTTCGATGTATTTTTTTATAAGAATTTAGATAAAGGTTTGAATTAAAATGATAAAATAATTTAATCAAATAAAAATATAAACTCTAAATATACATACTTATATCCATCATTCAAGTGTGCTAAAATATGTTATATATATAGGTATACTTAAGATTTAATCATATGCATATTGCGTATGATGGAAAGGAATGGTTGAACATGTGTCATGTGATAGTAATTCAATCAAATTAACCTTAAGATGTCTTTCATATTGAATATGATTATTTAGAGTGAACCTAAACTTATGATTAATTTAAAATGTGTAATAAGTCATTCACTAAAGAGAATTATGTTGATTAATATGCTTTAGAGTGACTTAAGGTAGGGATGAAAGAAAATAATCCTCTCTTTTTCTTCTCTTTATAACACTTAGTTTCTAGGTGTAAGTTAATTGAAACAAAAGAAAACATTAAGTAAAATTCTCAAATCAATTGAACCACTTAAAGTGAAATCAACCTCTGATTAAACTCCTTTCACATTTAGAAAATCATAATAAAGCTTAGTTAGGACACACCCACAAGTCTTAACACACATTAGAACTAAGTCACCACTTTTAACTTTATGTTAGGGCAATGCATGGTGTGATGTATGTTTTGTTTTGTGATGTACTATTTTAGACTGGATGGTAGGATGTACATTTTGTAGATTAGATGTTAGGCCAATATTATCCTAATCATATTGTTGGCACGAGATTATGCTTAAGGGATACTTAAAATAAATATAATTGCTCTCTTTATAGGTTGCTCAAACCTCTAAGCATAATCCAAATTAGGATAGGTGGGCTTGGTTACCCATGTGTAAGGTCTAAGTCTAAATTATATATATAATTATTTGGGTTGTATGGTGTGTTTAGCTAACACTTATTTTGCAAGTGTAGTTAGATTTACTTTTTCTATTGTAATGTAATATTGCATTAGAAATTAAGATTAGTGTTATGGGAGAATAGGATGAGCAATGGCTAGAAGGCTTTATCCTGAGAGGCCCTGTGATGCCTTTAAAGCAAGCACATCTGAATCAAAGAAGGAAGGGATATGAAGAATGAAGATAAGAAGACCCCCATAGCATTTATTCATTTATAATTATAATTATTATTTTATATTTTGGGTTGTATAAGGGTAGAGCTCGGCTATCCTTTTTCTCTTTTTGGGTTGTATGATGGTACCCGACTGCACCAGCCTGTTATTCTTTTGTAGTAGCAATAAAATGTTTGATGTTATACTTAGCTTATGTATTATAAATTGCATGCCTCTTCATAGTTTCTTTATGATTGGTGTTTGTTGTATGGCCTAGATGCGATTAGGCTCTTAGAAAAAAATAATTTTTCTACCCCAATTATAACTCATAGCTAAAGTTTTAAATAACTCATAACCTCACATAAAGCCTAAGCATTAAATTAAGATAATTAAAAGATTTAGCAACCCCTTAGATAAATGTTGTATGTCTCACATCATGCAGGCATATTGGTTCACTCTTACTAAGAGGGGTTTCCATCTTTACATGAGGAAGAGTTGACCTTTGAGGGTTTCTCTGTGGTGAAAAGCGCCCATTTCCCGATTTAGCCCATAATCTATTTTCATCATGCATTTGGACATATGAAACTCCTATGGCCTTTGTCAAAATGAAGTGTCAAAAATTAAATAAAAATTAAAAATATTTTTATTTGTAGATTAAGTCATTATTCATACCACTCATGCTCTAGTCTCTTAGAAAGTGGGTTTAAGGACTTTAGTCTCTTTCTAAATAATAACAACCCAACTATCTTGCAAAATTATATGACTTGCCTACATGATTTTAAAGCATAGGAGGACTTAGCTAGCTCCACTCCACGGTCATAAGTTCAGCAGTCGAGTGATTTACTCTCTCTTATGGAAGTAAACCATATACCCATTTTGATTAGATTTAGGTCATGTCTTGGCTTATACCAAAGCTCTCTGGATTTTGGATCCGAGGTAGCTGTTTCCTTGGGGCTACAAGGGTAAATCCTCACCTCTTATGCATTTTCACAATCTTGTATTATTGGATTATAAGCCCTAGTAATATAATAAAATTTCAACTCAAACAAAATAGTTCTCTTCAATTTCAAACATATAAAGCCCAATCATAGGATAGATTAGAGTGCTCACTAAGTTTCCTAGTATTATGAGCATTCTCTACTCATTTACTTTAGCTTTGATAATAAGTCTTCTCCTTTTGATCTTTCCCATTTGATTTCCAAATATAACTACTCTTTTGATGGTCTCATCCTTGAAATCTTTGGAGACAATAATTGCCTACTTTAATCAAGAGTATTCTTAAAGAATTCTCCTTTCTTAGGATGTAATTAACTATGGGGCTTGCCCTCATAAAGAACTTTAGAACCCAATTTAATATAAATCTAACTTTATTCATCCATGTAAAGTAGGGGAAAATCTCTAGTATATTCAAAGACCCATCATACCTTAGGAGTTCTTATTAGGTGATTCCGTCCATTGAAGGGTGATGTCTCTATCTTTAGAGATAGTGCATCATACCCCGATGTCATACCTAATCACTTCAATAAGTACCCCTCAGATCTGCGTGGTGGCCCCTATACACAACTCAAAAATAAATACGGTCAATAAATTTACCGTAAGGCTCTTGTCTAACTGAGTGCAATGGCTTATGTGGGTGCTAATGCTCTTACAACCTTCTAATCCAAACTTTTTGAACAATTTCCTCATGTACTTAGTTTGGCTTAAGAATATACCTTTTTAACCTTGCTTATCATTAACTCCTAACAAGTAAGTAAGCTCACTCGTCATGCTCATCTTAAATTTTTCGCTCATCAACCTTGGAAAATCTTTACATAACAAAGAGTCATTAGTTCCAACATCATATCATCAACATAAATTTGAATAGAAATGATATTAGATTATATTTTTTAGATAAATAAAGTAGTGTTAACAAATCCTTTAATGAAAGAATTTTTCAAGAGAAAAGAGCTAATTCTATTATATCAGAGACACATATTTTAAATCATACAAAGCTTATTTCTATAATTTATAAACATAATCAAAGTGCAATAAGCTTCTAAATTTGGGTGGCTATTCAAAAAAATACTTTCTTCAATAACATCATTCAAAAATGCATTTTTAACACCCATCTAAAATAATTTAAAACCTTTTAAACAACCAAATGCAAGTAATAATAGAATAGCTTCCATATGAGAAATAGGTGCAAAGGTTTCCTAAAAATCAATGTCTTTTATTTGATTAAAGCCTTTAGCCAAAAGCCTTGTTTTATTTCCAATAATAACTCCCAAGTCCTTTAATTTATTTTTGAAAATTCACTTTGTTTCAATCACACTTTGAGATGAGGGTTTAGGCACTAATTTTCAAATATGAGTTCTAGAAATTTGATTCAATTCCTCCTACATTGCCTTAACCCAAAATTAATCAGAAATTACTTCTTCAACACTAGTGGGTTCAATCATGAAAATGAAGGGTGTATGGCTAATGTCTTTTATAAGGTTATTCCTAGTCCTACCACTTGTATATGGGTATCCTATAATCAAATCTCAGAGATGACTTATTCTATATATCAACTGTTTAGGTAGTCTTCTACTAACATCCTCGTGTTCTTCCTAACTCAAATTCCTTGTTTTAGACACTAGATCATCCTCATCTGCAAGGTCTTTAGAAGGGGAAGGGACAACAATTTCATAAAAAAATAATATGGACTAACTCTTCTACTAACATGATTCTCTTATTGAAGATTTTATACTCTTTACCTATAGAAGAGTATCCCAAAAAAGTCTCCTCATCAGACGTAGAATCAAATTTTCTTAAGTTATTCATTCTATTATTTAACTCAAATCATTTACACCAAAAAGTATACAAATATGAATGGTTCAAAATCATATCTTTCATAAGCTCATTAACTTGGATTTAATGTTTACTCTATTTGACACAAAATATGCGGTGGTAATGCCTCAACCCCAAATCTCAAAAGCTTATATTCACTAAGCATGGATCTAGCTGCTTCAATGAGTATTCTATTCCTTTATTCGACTATTCCATTTTGTTATGGAGTTGTGAGCATTGAAAAATTATGCATGATCACTATCTCATTACAAAAGCTTCAAATTTATCATTTTCAAATTCACCTCCATGATCACTATAAATAAAAGCAATGCTACAACTAAATTTTCTTTGAATCTAAATAGTAAAGATCTTAAATTTAGAAAAGGATTTAATTTTTTATGTTTCAAAATTCTCATCCAAATAAATGTGATAAAATCAATAATAATAAATTCATATGACTTTCCTCTAAAATAGTGGTGCTAACAAGTCGAAATAAATCCATGTGAAGAATTTCTAAAGGTCGTTAAGTGGCAATGCTTGATAATAATCTAAAAGAAGATTTAGTTTGCTTACCATGCAGATAGGCATCACATTAGTGATCATCAAAAAATCTAATCTATGTATGCCTCTAACCAAATTAGCTTGTGTAATCTTTCTAAATGTATACTTGCTAGTGTGACATGGTCTCCTAAGTCATAGCGAGGACTCATCTATTATGGACTTCAAATAGACAACCAACAAATAACCTAAGTTATCAAAATCAATCATGTAAATATTGTTAGTCCTAAGGCCTTCTAAAATAATTTTTTTAAGCATTTTTCAGTTAAAATTTTGATATTAAAGCCCTTGTCATATAATTAACCAATGCCAAGTAGATTGTGTTTCAAACCATCAACAATATGGACCTTTTTAATAGATAAAGAATTTTTAATGCCAATGGTATTTAACCCAAGTATTTTACAAGTTGTGTTGTCTCCAAGGGTGAATTTTTCTTTGTTTGAGTTCTAAAGAAATGAATTTACTTTTTCTCCAATCATATATCTTGAGCACCAGCTGTCTAAGTACCACATGCCTCCACTGGCCTCTAAGTGATGGCATATCTACAAAATAAATTTAAGATAGTATTTTGGAATCAAGACTTTTGGGTTCTTTATATTTTAAAGTAAGAGATTTATAAAAAGTTTTTGGAATCCATGTATATACTAGATTTGATGTGATTGAATGCATGGATATGCAATATGACCAAATATACCACAAGAAAAGCAACAATTTTAAGGCAAAAAATGTATGATCTTTTAAGTTTCAAATTTTTCCTTTTGGATGGATGTGTTCTATTTGTAGCTTTCAACTTTCTTTTTCAATTTTTTATTTGTACATTCAAGAAAGTTAATTTTTTCAAATAAATCATATTTCTTTTTCACTTTTCTTGTTTCAAGCTCGTTATACTCATTTTAAAATTTCAAGTTCATCTAATAATATGCAATGAATTTTTTCAAAGGAAGATAAAATTTTCTTTAATGATGAATACTTTCTTTTTAAGGATTTGATTGCAACATGTAATTCCTCACAAAAATTTGAAACTTCATCATAATTGAGATTACTTAGTTGTTCATCATTAGAATTATGAGAATCTTCTTTTGCCATCAAAGAAAAGTTTATGGGTTCATCTATGACTTCTTCTTCTAAAGAATCTGAATCAAAGTTGATATAGAAAGCACATTGAGTCCTCCCCTTCTTTCTTCACCTTCTTCTTCCTTTTTGTCCATATGATTTGAGTTTTTTAGTAGAAGATATTCCCATTTGATGTGATCTAATTTTTTAAATTCATAAGAGATTAGAACAGTAACCATTAAGGAGTTTTTCATTTTATCTTTGCCTTTTCTTTGATAAAATCTCTTATTCTTATCTCTAAAATAATTTTAAACTTTCTAGTCATAAGTGCAATGTCATATTCCTCAGTGCTTGCTATCTTCTCTGCTACAATCAGAAATAATTTCTTTAAAAGTAGTGGTTTTCTCATTTTTCTTATCACCTACATTAGTATTTCTTTGTAAATTTTTTTTTTGTTCATAAGCAATAAGTAAGCCAAGCAAGGGATCAATAGAGTAAACAAATTAGTCTTTAGATTTAGAGATATGAAGAACCAAGCATCCCAAGAGTCATATAGATTATGCAAGATTTTATTAACTTTTTTAGTAATAGTGAATTCTCTTCTTGAAGCATGCAATGAAGTACCATTTTAGTGAAATATGTGAACATGTTAGAAATAGAGTCATGATATAACATATGAAAAAGATCATAATCATGAAATACCATGTTGATTTAAGATTATTTAACCTTATTAGTCCCTTCATATTTAACACATATTTTTTTCTAAATTTTTTACTAGTTTTAGTGGAAACAAGGATGTAATCTTTAGACTTTAAAGCATAAAAAAAAATAGTTCAATTATTTTAATTCAATTAGGCTAATTCCCTCTCTTCTAATGACCATAAATTGAAAAGCATTTTAATTCATTTTCCACTAACAACATCATGTGGAGGTGAATAACCAACTTTAATCATATTTCACATACAAAAATCAATTGATTGAATGAAATTTGATAAATAAATTTTTTAGAAATCAAGATGGTTGGGTAATAGAGTACCCTTTTTTGGTATTTTTATTTCTGAGATGTGCCATTGAAGGATCCGCCTATGGTCGTTAGACCATGAAATATGCAATCGGCTCTGATACCACTTGTATGGATTGGCACACCCAAGGGTGGGGTGAATTTGTGTGCTTTTAAAATTTCTTTGATTAAAATAATATTAAAAATGAAACTAAATTTCTAACATTTAGTGAGAGAGAGAGAGAGAGAGAGAGAGAGAGAGACTTTATAAGTTACAACCAATGATTCAATCATAGAGAAAAGAGTAGCATAAAAGTAAAAGGAAAAAAGAAAAGGGATGCAAGATTAACATTGGTTCGATCAAACTAATCTATGTCAACTCTCCAGATCTCCTACAAAATCCACATTCTCTCATTTGGCTTAACAAGCCAAGGTGGAGATGTCTCTCTCCTTAATGGATAATGGAGAAACCCTACACCCACACCACTCCCATTTTATGGTAAGAAGGATGTCATTCCCTCTCAATAAGTATAAAGAAAACTTCTTCAAGACAAAGCTAACACAAGTTCTCTAAAGAACAAACTCCTAAGTCAAAGCACAAGGCATAAATGCAAGGTGGATGATAAATAAACAACCAAAAGTAAGGTTCAACCTTATCAACAAAATTCCTTGAAGTGGAAAGAAGAGGGAGAACTTTCATTTTTCTTCTAAGAAAAGCAGCCTTTGCTAAGCCTCCCTTGATTTTTCTCTCATTCAAGATGTTCAATTTAGACCCACTAAAGAAGGTATTTTGGGATGAAACTAAACAAAAATAAAAATAAAAAATTTAAAAAAAATTGATCCAATCGTACTATGCAATCCAACATCATATTGTATGATCATTTCATTTTATTAAAGTTAGGGGTTTTGGATGATATGATCATCCAAGTAGCCACTATAATTCATATTATGCAATCAATGATCATATTGTACAAATAGTACAAAATGAAAAGTTTTCTCTCTATTTGTTCATCCTATATGAGTGAAACATATAGTATGAACAATTTAATAAAAAATTCTCAAAAATCAAATCCCTCAAATTTAGAATTAAAATAAGATAATTATCAAAATAAATCATATTATACAATTACCATTATATTGTATGATCAATCAAATTAGGCATAATTCATAATTAACAGACTTAATCCTAGTGGCTAAAATAAATAACAATGACCATAATCGTTTGATATGATCAGTACAATTTCAACAAATTTTAGGATTAATTGACTTAATAATATCACTTGAAAAATTAACAAAAAATGAATAATTATATAATATGATTACAATTAACCCATACAATCAATATAATTTTGATAAATTTTAGGATTAACCAATTTAATTATTCCAGCTCAAAAAATTAACAAAAAGGACCATCGTGTAATACAATTTCCTCAAAAAAAATATATTTTTTTTATAAACTCCCAAGTGTGTGTGTGTGTGTGTTAGTTATTATTCGTCATTCACATGCCAAATATATGAAAACAAAATATAATATAAATACCAGGACCAATGATACAAAATATTGAACTTGACTTAATCTTCTAGCATCATAGGCTCTTGCTTAAACAATCCTTTGAAAATTATTTATTATTCATGATCTATCAATCAATCTTTATTAATCTGCTCAATTATAATTTCTGTATTTGGAATACACCATATCATACACACATAACTAATAAAAAGTTTATTCAACTAAAAATATTTGTAATCATGAGAACTTAAATTTTATATAAAGGGTCATAGGTTAACAATCATTAGAAAGAGTGAATATTTTATATATTGTAGATTTATTGTTGAAAGTGGTGGTGAAATCGATGGGAATATTATTAGTAGAATTAAAATTAGATGGTTGAAGTGCAAGAATGAATCAAGTATATTATGTGATTGAAAAATACCACTTAAACTTAAGGAAAAATTTTATAAGGTGGTAGTGAGACCTATGATACTTTATGACATAGAATGTTGGGCAGTAGAAAAGAAGCATAAAATTAAATTAAGTGTTATAGAGATGAGGATGCTTAGGTGAATGAGTGCTTTTACACTTAGATATAAAATATGAAACAAATAAATATGTGAAAAGTTTGTAGTAGCTTTAGTAGCAAATATGATTAGAGAGAGCCACCTCAAATGATTTGGTCACATAAAATGTTTGTAACCCAATGACACAATTAGGATTGTAGATGTGTTAGATTTGGCCTTTGTTAAGAATGATGGAAGTAGACCCGAAAAGATTGGTTAGGAAGTATAAAAATGATCAAATTTTATTAAAATTAAATGAGATTATGACATTTAATAAGACCCTATGGAGAAAGGATTCATATAGCCAACTACATGTCATGGGATAAGGGCTTATTATTATTGTATTTATGTAATTCCTATATTTTTCATTGATATAATTTTTTTATTTATAAAATCTTACTTCTACCTGAATCAACATTTTGTAGAGACAATTATGGATATCATTGCAAGGATAAACCTGAATCAACATCAAAGACTTGTTGTAAAAGGATCCCTAAATATTGAACAATAGCTCTTCAAGATAGGGGAATGGTGGATGTAGGACATCACCAATGTCCTAGAGCTTCAGATCAGCATTGGCCTCAATGAACAGAACATCCTCAACTTAGCAATCCGTGAAAAGTTTCTTGCAAACTCCTTCCTAGAGTCTCTCAATAAAGGAGCATATGAAGACTAATGCTTGTGCATGCACACCATGTGCAATCACCCCTCAATTGTAATTGACCATGGTGGGATCGTGTTGGTATATTTGGATGAAGGGGACATGAAAGCTAAGGCTTTCTTGGTTATCAATGTTTGACAATTATTTTAGCTATCTTGAAACTAGAGAAGATAGACCAACTAGTTCTAGCTGTTGCTAGTGGATAGAGAGAAGGATAAGGAAGAGGAGGCCACAAAGAAGGTTGATTAGTTTGATTAGAAGCTGAAAATGAGACTGCCCGATAAATGGATATTTTTAAGAGTAGGCTTATGATGACAACTTATTGAGTATTAATTGTTAGTTTTAGATTATGTGATAAAATGGCCATCTTATAAGTTGATGGTTATGAGGTATAAAGTAGTCAAAAATCGTAAAGGGGGTCCTTGCATGAAGGTAATAGGAGGGCGAAACGGAGGTAGCTAGAAGTATTATTTTTATTGTATTAATAAGTTTTGGATATTATAAATATAAAAAATAATTTAGGTGTGATATATGTGATGTCTAAAATGTTGAGTGCAATTCATGTAATTCTAAAAAAATAAAGAAAATTTACATACATATCATATAATTCTTAATGTATTTTTATATATAACATCTAAAATTAGATATTTATTTATCTAAAACTTTCTTATGATTAAAAATATGTATTTCACTTTTGAAAAGTGAGTGATGATGATATTTTAGATGTGATGTTGAAAATTAGAGTGTTATATAAATATATATATATAATTTTAGGTATTAGATATGTAAATATATAAAAATTATGTGATATGTATGTTAATGTCCCAAAAACAAAACTTTGAAAAATGAGAAAATATTACGTGCGGAGTCCGGACGTAGCTTTCGTCCGGACTCCAATCGTAGCGCTACACATGTCCATTATTAAAAAATGCCATTTTTTGCATTTTTTTTCACTTCAATGTCAGAATCGACTGCATTGATGATGCGTTTACGCTAGTCAACCCGCCCATCCCGCTCAAATAGGGAGGAGAAACTGATTCGAATGGGAGGGAGAAATTTAAAAGAAATATATATATAGATTCAATGCATAATATATATTTTTTTAGATAAATCGAGCTCAGAGAGAGAAACAGAAAATCTCATTTTGTATTTCCGGAAGAACCATGATAATGGAGAACGAATTCGGAAGTTATGGGCTTGATGATATTGTGACCAATTTAGCAGATGATATATTAAATAAAAATACATCGGTAAATTTTTTGAACCATTTTATATGTCCAATTTTTTTATGGTTTATAAGTGATATTCATTGAAATTCTTTTATTTAATGTATTTTTCCTACACTATTAGGAGTTCTTTGCAAGAAGACTTTGCTTATTTTTGGAACTGTTTTGCATGTGTACTCTCTGTATTCTCATGAGAGCATAGCACATTTTGTCTTTTTTTCAAATTTTTGACCCTCTTTGGATATAATATGATAAGTATAAGTCATTATAAGTTATTTGGAGGCTGTTTGATTGGCTTTTAGGGGAGATTTGTATCTGGACTCCTTGTACTCTCATGAGAGTAAAGATTTTTTTTCAATTTTTGTCAGCATTTTTGGCCTATTTAGAGAGAATAAGTTTATTACATTCCATTAGAAGCAATTTGGAGGCTGATTGGTTGATTTTTAGGATTATTTTGCTTATGTACTCTATGTACTCTCATGAGAGTACATATTATTTTTTAATTTTAATCTAATTTTTGGTCTATTTGGAGAGAATATGTTTATTCTATTTTATTAGAAGCAATTTAGAGGAGTTATTGGTTTTATGAGAGTTTTATCAGATTCTCATGAGAGTACAGATTATTTTTTCATTTTCTATCAGATTTTTTGGCCTTTTTGGAGAGAATATGTTTATTACATTCTATAGAAGCAATTTGGAGGATGATTGGTTGGTTTTTAGGGGTGTTTTGCATCTGTACTCTCATGAGAGTACATATTATTTTTTTCAATGTCAGACTGATTTTTTGATCTGTTTGGAGAGAATATTTCTATTACATTTCATTAGAAGCAATTTAGAGGTTGTTTGGTTAATTTTTAGGGGAGATTTGCATATGTACTCTCTGTACTCTCATGAGAGTATAGATTATTTATTCATTTTCTGCCAGATTTTTTGGCCTGTTTGGAGAGAATAAGATTATTACATTCCATTATAAGTTGTTTGGAGGCTGTTTGGTTGGTTTTTAGGAGAGATTTGCATCTATACTTCTCTATACTCTCATGAGAGTATATATTATTTTTCATTTTGTCAAAATATTTTGGCTGCTTTGGAGAATAAGTTTATTACATTCCAGAAGTAATTTGAGGTGTTTGGTTAGTTTTATGGGAAATTTGCTCTCAGCACTCTCATGAGAGTACAGTTTTTTTCAATTTCTATCAATTTTTTTGGACTGTTTGGAGAGAAATATTATTACATTCCATTACAAGTTGTTTGGAGGCTATTTGGTTGGTTTTTATGGAGATTTACATCTATACTCTCTGTACTCTCATGAGAATACAAATTTTTTTTCAATTTCTATCAGATTTTTTGGCCTGTTTGGAGAGAATATATTTATTACATTCCATTAGAAGCAATTTGAGGCTGTTTGGGTAGTTTTAGAGTTTTGCATCTATACTCTCTGTACTCTCATGAGAGTACATATTATTTTTTCAATTTCTATCAAATTTTTGGCCTTTTGAGAGAATATGTTTATTACATTCCATTAGAATAATTTGGAGGCTGTTTGGTTGGCTTTTAGGAGTGATTTGTATATGTACTCTTTGTACTTTCATGAGAGTATAGATTATTTTTTCATTTTCTGTCAGATTTGTTGGCCTGTTTGGAGAGAATATGTTTATTACATTCCATTAGAAGCAATTTGGATGCTGTTTGATTAATTTTTAGGGGAGATTTACATCTGTACTCTCTGTACTCTAATGAGAGTATAGATAATTTTTTTCATTTTCTGTTAGATTTTTTGGCCTGTTAGGAGAGAATAGGTTTATTACATTTCATTAGAAGAATTTAGGTTGGTTGGTTTTTTAGGGAAGATCATATGTACTTTATACTCTCATGAGAATATAGAGCATTTTATTATTTTTGAGATATTCTACATGTGACATATTTGTATTTGCGTAGGTGAATGCGGTAAATGAGTAGTGCGATGATGAAGCCATGGTGTCTAATGACCCAAATGTGGGGATACTCCTTAGCACCACTGTTCATAATGAAATGGAGGCCTATGCACTGTACTGTGATTATGCACATCAAACTGGGTTTAGTGTTAGGAAGGATCATACTAGTTATTGGTCAAACTCTAAGAAATTGAAATCAAAGGATTTTTTATGTGCAAAATCAGGTAGGAAGAAAGCTTCCAATCTAAATTGCGTTAAATTCCAGAAAATAAATAAAAGGAGTGGTTATCAAACCATGGTTATATTTTTCTATTGATTTAGATGGAATTGGACGGTAAAAAATATATAGAAAGTCATAATCATTCATTGGCAAAGTCGGGTAACCTACATCTTCTTAGATCTGAGGCATCGAGAAGAAGCCTATGTTGAAGATAATGATAGAGGCCAATTATTAGAACGATGCTTTAACTATCTAAGTGAGCAAGTTGGTAGCGTGGTGAATATTGGCTTCACAAAAAGAGATGCATTAAATTTCATCCAGAAGACAGAAGATCGAGGATTGCAAATTATGATAGTGATGCATTAATATAACTGTTCAAGGAAAAATAAGCGAAGGATGGGATATTTGCATGGGATGTCCAAGTTGATGAGTCAAATAGCTTGGTTAGTTTTTTTTGGAGCAATGACATGTCAAGGATAAAATATGATTATTTTGGGGATGTCATAATTTTTGATACAAGCTATCGACTTAATAAATATAATCTTGTCTGTACATTTTGTTGAGTGAATTATCACTGGCAAAATATCTTATTTGGAGTAGACTTTCTATCATAAGAGATAATTGAGTTATTCACATGGTTATTCAAAATATTTCATCGGTTAATGAGTGACAGGCATCCTATAACAATATTCACTGATCAAGATCAGGCAATGGCGAGAGCTATCAAAATTCAATTATATTACCACATACTCATCATAGGTTGTGCCAATGGCATATTTTGAAAAAATCTCCTTCGAAGGTACATTGCTTTAATAGTAATAAGACTAAAAGTCTATTCTATACATGCATGAGCAAGATGACTCACGAGGAGAATTAGCAACGTGCTATGCTAGTTGAGGGAAATGTGCACGATTATGCTTGGATGTCTGAACTTTATAAAATTCGAAGCAAGTGGTCCACCACATTCTATAAAGACTCATTCTGTATGGAATCTTGTCAACACAACATAGTGAGTCCACGAATAATGTATGTCATGGAATCACCAAACCAATAAGTTTAATCACAGATTTTTTTCTTGGGATTGGAGAAGGTTATTGACACATGGTGTCAAAATGAGCATGATGAAGATTTCAAGTGCAACCAGTCAGCAATTGTTCCTGTTGTTAAGATCAAATTAAAACAAGGCTATATGTTTTACACAAGAAAGCTTTATACAATATTTGAGGAAGAATTTTTGCATGGTGTTGGAGGATTAGCAGCAAATGTGTCAGATGATAATCCCATGGAGTATTTGGTGAGAAACTTAGAGAATAAACATTCTTCTAAAACATGGAATGTTCATTTTGACAAGATAAGCCTAAACTTATAGTTGTAAAAAATTTGAATGAAGGGGTTGCTTTATTGTGCATCGAGTTCTTAGTCGAGAAAAGATATTGCATTCGGATAAGTACCTTCTCATGCATTGGTCAACCAGAGAAAATAGGGATATCTACTTTGACAGTGCTCACAAGAACTTAAAAGATGTGCAAGGCAATGATGGAAATGAAATTGGCATTATTTTTTGAAACCAGATCAGTCGATATGTATATCAAATAAGCACTAGGGCACTGGGTAATAAGAAAGCAGAGAAGTATATGCTTGGGTCCTTAAAAAACTATCTGATAATGTTGACTTTATATTATGTGAGAATTCACCTCCAGCTGATGGAACAATTAAGAAGAAGAAGTCAACCACAGCAGATAAGGGAAATGACATTTTAAAGGATCCATTTAAGCAGCAGCTAAAAGGTGTTTCAAATGCAAGGCTTAAGGGACATTGGGAGAGAACCAAAAAAGCCAAGAGTAATTTTTTTTTGCTTCTAAAGTTATAATATTTACATATTATTTTCAAACTTTGAACCATCCTTCTTTCATTGTTATAGAATCCAAAGAACAATCTGAGAGGGGTGGAGAACATGTAGAGTCACCCATTGCAACACCTTTTCCTGTTATACCCAAGTGTTTTTCAAAGGTATGCATGGAAAACCCATCAATCATGCTATTACATATCATTAACTAATACGATGTTCTATTTCTAGGAATTTAACTCAAGCTCAACAATCAACTCATTTGAAGGGTAACTAAGATGATGATGATATCATTACTGGAAACATTTTAGTGCATGACATCATTTATTTATGTGTTCTTCGATTTTACACACGTTAATGTCAATTACAATCATAATCCCTGAACCGGTTCAATCTAGGTAAATATGTTGTTCTTCTCCTTTCTACTTTTAGTTTGTAGCACTATGTATATGAATGAGAATAATAGTTTAATAATGTGTATGGTTTGATATATTCAAGTATCATTTAGTAATGATTATGTGTGATGATTATTTTTCTATTATTTTGCATTATTATAATTAATGTTCATTAATTTGTGAAGCAAGGAAGATGAGAACCATGTTAAATAAATTGCTTAATGAGCAATTTTTGCTTATTCCATGCTTTTTTTTGCTTGTTCCTTCCCTAGCATTTATTTATTTACTTTTGGTTTATTTTTTTCTTGCTTTACAGTCCGTTGATGTCATGGATTACTCATTGTTGGTTGGTGTTGATGAGGGGAAAAAAGAACTGCTTGTACAAATCATCAATTACATGAGGCAATTTTTTTTTTCTTTTTTCCAATTTTATTATTTGTATATTTGGACTGCTTGACACTTGACATCAAGCGTGCAAGGTGCAGTGTCTTGAGGGTCTTTACATTGTTCGGCTAATTTTTGTGTTGCTTGTTTATTTCTCTCTTTGAGGTCGTATAATGTGTTCCAACAGACAATACATAGATGAAAGCATTATTCCAATCAATTTGGGTGTTCTTCTCTCATGAAAAATGTTGTTCAAATATATCTAATCAAGTACTTTTTAAATTTCTTTTTATGCTACATGTCCAATATTTTCCGAATGGTTTATAACAATTTGCTATGTCGATGAAAATAAAATGTGTTAATCCTTCATTCTTACACGGTCTTACGCTAAATTGGGTAATTTGTAGTTCCTTTATTTCAATTTTAGGTAGATGATGATGAAGGCTTAATTATGTAAGTGATGATGTTGAATCCAGCTATCAATTGAACTCACATTAAAGCGGTTTGAGAGAGAGATATTGAATTATTAACTTTGTATCAATTTTTGATCCATTACTTATAGATTTTGGTTGATATTGCCTGCACTACATGATCAGTCAGATGTACAAAATAAATAAAAAAATTAACAGAAATTGTCTATCTCTTGATGTGGTTGATTCTCAGATTCTACATGAGTATATTGCATATGTACTCTCTATTAACCATTAATCATTGATTCTACATCGAAACATAATGTAATATTTTTTTAAGTTTATGTTATCAATAAATTAATAAAAAAATCATTGAAATAGTGTCATAATCAATCTAACAAATCTATCAATAAAATGTAATGTAATTACGTTTCTTGTCTTAGTAAATATTTAGCAGAGATCATAAATTGCACACCTAAAGCTTCAAATTTAAAATGCCCCATTTGATGCTATAGGTGCATTGTTTCTATATTCATGAAGTCTTTAGAATAAATTATTATTATAAATTCACAAATATTATTAATTTTCAATGATCGGTATCTATCTTGAGGATCTAATATAAAATTATAATAATTGTATACTAATTTTCTAATTTATATTTTTCTCTTATTGTATGTATATAAAGTGATTATAAAAATAACAATTTTATAATAATTTTGAGGTATTAAAATTCATTTTAAAATAGAAATATTCTCGACCTCCAAAATAAGAAGCATTCATATCTATAATATCTATATTAGTTTTTTATAAAATAATTTTATCATCATAAATGAAGAATATGAATCTTGTTTCTTTTAAATTTTGAATGACTTAATTATTAACAAAACCTTGACCTAAAATTTTAATGTGGGTGAAGACTTCAAACTATAAGAAAATTTGAGATCAACTAAATTATCAACACATGGAACTTCTTGGTCATGTATTACTCGAATCTTAAAGGTTGTTTGAGATCACTTTTATTTTTTATTTTTTATTTCTTATATTTTGAATTGCAACAAATTATATTTGATGCACATAATTATTTTTAAAATTACTTAAAATATCTAAAATATATTTTATTTTTAAAAAAATAATATAATTTATTTTCAAACATAAAAAATAAAATCATTTTTAAAATATAATAAAAATATATATTTTTTAAATAAAATAAATTTGATACCAAATAAAACCTTAGTTAATTTGATTAACTATGATCTTTTCTAGATAAACCTTCAAGCTCGACTTCCAAATAAAATTCCTTCCAACAAGCATCAAATTCAAGGTTTGGTTGCATACCTTTCAATTAGACTGACTTTTTTTTATTATTTTACTTTTCAATAAAATTAGGAAATTGGTATGTACTCTTCTGAGAGTACAGAGAGTACAGATGCAAATAGCTCAAAAAATCAAGCCAAGAGCCTCCAAATTGCTCCAATTGGTTTGTAGTAAACACATTCCTCCCAAACAGGCATGAAAAATTAGAAAATATTGATAAAAAAATCTATACTCTCAAGAGAGAGTACCAAATATTAAGGCTCCAATCAACATATAATTGAATATAGTAAATATTTATTTTCCAAAACAAAGAAGTGGGAAAAATTAGATATTGGTGTATACTCTTGAGAGTACAGAATACAGATGCAAAATAGCTTAAAAAAAGCTGACTCAAATTGCTCCAACTGGTTTGTAGTAAACATATTCTTCCCAGACAGGCATGAAAAATTGGAAAAAAATTGATTAAAAAATCTGTACGCTTAGGAGAGTAAAGAGTACAACTCAAACACAACTCCAAAAACCTAATATTAAGGCTCCAATCAACCTGTAATTGAATATAGTAAATATTTCCTTTCCAAACAGGCAAACAGAAGTGGGAAAAATTAGAAAATTAATGTACTCTCAGAGTAGAGTATAGATGCAGAACATCTCAAAAAATTAAGCCAAGAGCCTCCAAATTGCTCCAACTAGTTTGTAGTAAACACATTCTTCTGAAATAGGCATGAAAAATTTGCAAAAAATTGATAAAAAAATCTGCACTCTTAGGAGAGTACAGAGTACAACTCAAAAATAGCTTTAGAAACCTAATATTAAGGCTCCAATCAACCTGTAAATATTTCCTTTCCAAACAGGCTAATAGAAGTGGGAAAAATTAGGATATTGGTATGTACTCTCTTGAGAGTACAGAAGGTACAAATGCAAAATAGTTTAAAAAATTAACCCAGCAACTCCCAAATTACTCCAATTGGTTTGTAGTAAACACATTGTCCCCAAAAGGGCATAAAAAATTTGCAAAAAACTGATAACAAAATATGTACTCTCAGGAGAGTATAGAGAGTACAACTCAAAAATAGCTCCAAAACCTAATATTAAGGCTCCAATCAACCTATAATTGAATATAGTAAATATTTCCTTTCCAAACAGGATAATAGAAGTGGAAAAATTAGATATTGGTCTATACTCTACTGAGAGTACAGAGAGTACAGATGCAAAATAGCTTAAAAAATAACCCAACAGCTCCTAAATTGCTCCAACTGGTTTGTAGTAAACACATTCTTCCCAAATAGGCATGAAAAATTAGAAAAAACTAATAAAAAATATGTACTCTCAGGAGAGTACAGAGAGTACAACTCAAAAATAGCTGCAGAAATCTAATATTAAGGCTCTAATCAACCAGTAATTCAATATAGTAAATATTTTTTTCCAAACAGGCTAATAGAAGTGGGAAAAATTAGGAAATTGGTTTGTACTCTCCGAGGTATAGAGTACAGTCTGAGCTCAAAAAATCAAAAAAAACCATCCAAATTGCTCCAACTATTTTGTAAACACATTCTTCCCAAAGCATGAAAAATTTGCAAAAGCGATAAAAAATGTACTCTCGAGTACGAGAGTACAACTCAAAAATAGCTCAAACCTAATATTAAGGCTATCAACTCAGAATTGAATAGTAAATATTTCCAAATAGGTGTATTCTCTTGAGAGTATAGAGAGTATAGATGTAAAATAGCTTAAAAAAGTAACCCAGCAGCTCCCAAATTGCTCCAATTGGTTTGTAGTAAACACATTCTTCCCAAACAGGCATAAAAAATTTGCAAAAAGATAAAAATACTCTCAGAGTACAAAGAAACAACTCAAAATTACTCAAAACCTAATATTAAGGCTCCAACCAACCTGTAATTGAATATAGTAAAAATTTCCTTTCCAAATAGTCTAATAGAAGTGGAAAAAATTAGGATATTAGTCTGTACTCTCCTGAGAGTACGGAGAGTATAGATGCAAAATAGCTTAAAAAAGCAACCCAGTAGCTCCTAAATTGCTCCAACTGGTTTGAAGTAAACACATTCTTCCCAAACAGGCATGAAAAATTGAAAAAAATTGATAAAAATATCTGTACTCTCACTAGAGTACAAAGAGTACAACTCAAAATAGCTCCAGAAACCTAATATTAAGGCTCCAATCAACCTGTAATTGATTATAATAAATATTTCCTTTCCAAACAAAGCAAGTGAGAAAAATTAATGTCACTCTCATGAGAGTGTGAGTAATGGATGCAAATCTTAAAAATATACTCCCAAATTTCTCCAACCGGTTTGTAGTAAACACATTCTTCCCAAATAAGCATGAAAAATTGGAAAAATTGATAAAAAAAAATATGTACTTTCAGGAGAGTACAAAGAGTACAACTCAAAAATAGCTCAAAATCTAATATTAAGGCTCCAATCAACATGTAATTGAATATAGTAAATATTTCCTTTCCAAATAGGCTAACATAAGTGGGAAAAATTAAGAAATTAGTCACTCTCGAGGGAGATGATGTCAAATAACTTAGAAAAGCAACCCAACAACTCCCAAATTGCTCCAAATAATTTGCAGTCAATACATTCTATCTAAACAGGCCACAATAAGGAAAAAAATTAAGAAAAATGTTTGTACTCTCAATAGAGTATAGAGAGTACACCTACAAAACAGGCAAAGAAGGCTAATATTAAGGCTCCAATAAACCTATAATGGAGTCTAATTAATATTTCCTTTCCAAACATGTCAAAAAATTGAAAACAATATCTGGTGCATTCTCTCATGAGAGTATAAGTCTGATAAAATAGCTTTAAAAGCTGACTCCCAAATTGCTCCAAATAGTTTGCAGTCAACACATTCTATCCAAATAGGCCATAATAAGAAAAAAAGTGAGAAAAAAAGTATGTACTCTTAAGAGAGTACAGAGAGTACACCTATAAAATAGGCCAAAAAGGCTATATTAAGGTTCCAATCAACCAAATTGCTACACATGGTCTCCACTAAACATATTCTACCCAAATTGCCCAGGAAAATTAAAAAAATTGAAGAAATACTCTGTACTCTCAGGAGAGTATAGAGAGGACAAATGCAAAAAAGTCGAATAATATTCAGCTCTAGATAACTGTGAAATGTACTAAACATTTTCTTTTTTTAAACCCATAAAGAAAGATGGTCAGAAATCTGGAAATATTTTGTACTCTCATGACAGTACAAAGAGTACATATTGAAGAGAGCTTAAAAAGGTAACTTAGCAGCCAACAAATTGCTTTAAATGGTCTCTACAAAAGATATTCTATTCAAATTGTCCTTAAAAATGATAAATAAATGGAAATAGTCATACTCTGAGAGTACGAGTACATGAGTGGAGAACATGAACATAAGAGTCTGTACTCCTAGGAAAGTATAGAGAGTACACCTGAAAAATATCTCACTTGAAGTAGCTCATCAACCAAATTCGCACATGGTCTCACTAAAGCAATTCAAATAGATAGTCGATGCTTCCTCTAGAAAGGTTTAAAACCATAAATAGTAAAAAAAATTGATTTTGAACATATCAAACTTCAATTGTACAATTATTAGATTAGTTATTTCATGCCCAAGATAAGCGTGGCGAACTCAACCCTAGTTCATCTTCTTTGGCCAATCTCAGGTGGAGTCCACCTGTTTGCTAATTCGCCTCCATGTACTTTCAAACATCCGATACTATTTTGTTGGGACCCTCATTATTTGATTAGCCATTTTATGGGATCACAAAAAGCCGACATCTTGAATAAGTAATTTGATCTGAATAGTAAGAAGTATAGTCAATAAGTTGGCAAAAAATATGCACTTTAGGAAAACCTAAATGAAAATAGTTCTTACAATATCGAAGAATGGCCTTATGAGTTGGGTTTGGCAATGAATCATAAAATAGACCCTAGCTTAGTATGAGTGTCCAAGTCTTGATTATTTATAATTAGAAGTAAGGCTCCCATGATACATGAGTGACATCTTTGGATGAACATTTTACTTTCTTTCAGGGTATTTGCATAACTCAGAAGGAAGAGAAAGTTTATAAATTTCTAACCACCTAAACTATTGGATCATACTACCCGCATTTTATGGAGTAACACCCGGCAAGCATGAAATATACAAATAGAGCATACACATAGTGTGTGTACTTTAGTATAAAGGTCGATGTGTGCATCGGCGGATCTTGATCTGTCAGCAACTCATCAATTTGCCCTCGCACAATAATGATATTCCCAACCGTGAATACGGTATCACCCCTGCAAGGGAGAAATATAGGAATGTGAGCTTAACTGAATGAATAGGTTATTTTACATATACAGAAGGAATTGAATGAAGAATGACTTACTTGTCCTTGAATCGGGAACACGTCGTGTCAATGAGCTATTAAGTGACATCTCTTAATGAGAAGTCAATAATATGATGTGTGCATGAGGAAATCGATGATGAAGGTAGTGATGAAGAGATAGAGTCATTGTCAACTCATATCTAAGATGATGCATACCTCGCGATGCTCCTCACCACAACGATAGCTCATGGTTCAATTCATTTATTGGTGCATCTTTGAAACCTATAAAAAAATTATTGAAATCGCTATTATGTCAAATTAAAAGAAAGTTATGTAATATCTCTTACCATCATGAGGAATACCGACTTATTGCTCATGACTTCTATAAGTTTGTGTGAAGGGGGAAGATATGGATTTCCTTTTCCTCATATGTCACATCTTCACACCACGCTCAATGCTACCGAGTAAATGCTTTGTAGCATCTTCATGTGCAGTTGAAGCCTCCACAAGAGCTTCCCCTATGGTGGCTTCCATAGGGGCTTCCCTAGTGGAAGTCTCCACAGGGGAAGCCCCTATGGTAGCCACCATAGGAGCCTCCCTTGTGGAAGCATCTCTGAGCATCCCAAGTGGAAGTCTCCAGTGACCCTGAGTAGCCTCCACAAGAGCCTCCCGTGGTTCCTCCAGAACCTCCTGGTAGCCTCCATGTGTTGCCCTGTGACCTCCTCAAGATTCCCCATGAGCCCAGAGCTTCCCCATGCTAGAGATGTGGGACCTTGCTACCCGACAATCACCACCTAATAGCATACACAATTCAATTCCATCAATTCTCTTCGTTATTAATGCTTCAAAAGACGATACTCTATCTCCCAAAGCACTAAAACTTGCAAGTATCCTCTCCACCGTAAAGCCTTCTGAGTGGCTAGCAGCAGAGAGCAAGCTAGATATAGTGGAAGGTAGAGAATATCGAGGAGAGACATATGAAGATTCAGTACTAGACTGATCTTAGAATGAACCGCTCGTTAACATGGGTTGTCCATGGCTGACAATGTTTAAGGAGCAGTCTCCTCTTGACATGTCCTCGAATGAAAGGCAGACATGTGTTACACCGATAAGAAAATATGATGATTTATAATATAATTTAAAATATTCTCATATAAATAAAGTGATATTATTATGTGTCACCTGGTGTCCTCCCAAACCAGTGAAGACGTCATCTGCAAACTTTATTTTTATCGTAACATCTGTGCTTTGAGAAGAAACTGCCTTATGATGCTTATGTGCTCTACCACCCAGATCTACAATGAATATTTATATAAGTTAACTTCATCAATTGATACATCAAGATATATAATATACCATTAGAAGAGTGACAAACCACTCATTACTGCCTTCTAAAATCTTTAATGAAATACCATCAAATTGTGAAACCAAAAAACAAATGGCCTCTACTCCAAATTTATCAATGTCATTCATAGACAATCAATTCGATGCCACCCTATGTGATATACAAAAAGATTTGAGAAAATGCATGTATAATCAAATTGTACATGAGCAGATCAATTCTCATTTATTCTTAAAGTCCATGACAAATGGCAATTTCTACCATATGACCTTCTCCCCCATGTTTGGCATCCCTACAATTAGTGCAACTTCATTGGGAGTGAAAGGGATGCACTGGCCACCTAAAAAGAATGCTTCTTTCTCTATATCCCAGCAAGACAGGATTGACATGATGGCAATTGAGACTTGTTGAATTCCATGTAGTCCAGTAAACTAATACAAATGAAGCCTCCCTAAAATGTCAATCACTTCATCAACAAAGAGTGCTACAACATTATCGAACACCGCTCTAACGGTGGTAGTCCTGCATCTCAAAGTTATCCTTTTCCCAGACATTGTAAACTTCAAAATGAAAAAATTAATTAATAAAATATTATTAGCCTGGAGGCCCAAAGTGATGCAAAACTCGCTAGAAATCAACCAAACGACCTCCAAATTACTTAATAGAATGTAATGAACATATTTCCTCCAAACACACAAAGTGGAAAAAAATGAGAAAAATGCTGTACTCCCATGGGGTATAGAGTACAGAATCAAACTCCCAAAATTAATCAAACAGATTCCAAAATGCTTCTAATAGAATGTAATGAATATATTCCCTCCAAACATTCCAAACCAATTGAAAAAAAATGAAAAAACATGTTCTGTACTCTCATGAGACTGAGAGTAGCAAACTCCCCAAAACCAAAAACGACCTCCAAATTGCTTCCAATGTAATGTACTGAACATATTCCCTCCAAACAGGCAAAACCAAGTGGAAAAAATGAGAAAAATAATTTATACTCTCATGAGAGTACAATGAGTACAGATGCAAAATTCTCTAAAATCAACCAAACAGCCTCCAAATTGCTTCTAATGGAATGTAATGAACATATTTCCTCCAAATAGGCCAAACTAAGTGGAAAAAATAAGAAAAATGCTATGTACTCTCATGAGAGTATAGAGAGTACAGATGCAAAATTCCCATAGAAACCAACCAAATAGTCTCCAAATTATTTCCAATGGAATGTAATGAACATATTCCTTCCAAACAGACCAAACCAAGTGAAGAAAAATGAGAAAAATGCTTTGTACTCTCATGAGAGTACAAAGAATACATATGCAAAACTCCCCTAAAAACCAACCAAACAGCCTCCAAATTGCTTCAAATGGAATGTAATCAACATATTTCCTCCAAACAGGCCAAACCAAGTGGAAAAAAAATGAGAAAATGCTCTGTACTCTCATGAGAGTACAAAGAGTATAGATGCAAAACACTCCTAAAAACTAACCAAACCTCCTAATTGCCTCAAATTGTATGAAATGAACATATTCCTAAACAAACCAAGTGAAAAAAAAGAAAAATACATACTCTCATGAGAGTATAGAGTACATACAAAACTCCCTAAAACCAACCAATAGTCCAAATTACTTCCAATGGAATGTAATGAACATATTCCCTCAAACAGAAACCAAGTGAAAAATGAGAAAATATGTACTCTCTGAGAGTACTGAGAGATACAAAACTCCCCTAAAATCCAACCAAACAGACTCCAAATTACTTCAAATGAATGTAATGAACATATTTCCTCCAAAGAGCCCAAAGAAAGTGAAAAAATGAGAAAAATAATTTGTACTCTCATGAGAGTATATAGAGTACAGATGCAAAACTCCCCTAAAAACTAACAAAACAGCCTCCAAATTACTTCCAATGGAATGTAATGAACATGTTTCCTCCAAACAGGCCAAACCAAGTGGAAACAAATAAGAAAAATGCTCTGTACTCTCATGAGAATATAGAGTATAGATGCAAAACTCTCATAGAAACCAACCAAACATCCTCCAAATTGCTTCTAATGGAATGTAATGAACATATTCCCTCCATACAGGCCAAACCAAGTGAAAAAAAAATGAGAAAAATGCTCTGTACTCTCATAAGAGTATAGAGAGTACAGATATAAAACTCTCCTAAAAACAACCAAATATCCTCCAAATTACTTTCAATAGAATGTAATGAATATATTCCCTCCAAACAGGCCAAACCAAGTGAAAAAAATGAGAAGTATTTTGTACTCTCATGTACAGAGAATACAGATACAAAACTCCCCTAAAATCCAACCAAACAAACTCCAAATTATTTCAAATCGAATGTAATGAATATATTTCCTCCAAAGAGGCCAAAGAAAGTGAAAAAAAATTAGAAAAATAATTTGTACTCTCATGAGAGTATAGAGAGTACAGATGCAAAACTCCCCTAAAACCAACCAAATAGTCTCCAAATTACTTCCAATGGAATGTAATGAACATGTCTCCTCCAAACAGGCCAAATCAAGTGGAAACAAATAAGAAAATGCTCTGTACTCTCACGAGAATTCAGAGAGTACAGATGCAAAACTCTCTTAGAAACTAACCAAACAGCCTCCAAATTTTTTCCAATGGAATGTAATGAACATATTCATTCCAAACAGGCCAAACCAAGTGGAAAAAAATGAGAAAAATGCTTTGTACTCTCATGAGAGTACAGAGAGTACAGATGCAAAAATCTCCTAAAAAGTAACCAAATAGCCTCCAAATTGCTTCAAATGGAATGTACTGAACATATTTTCTCCAATCAGGCCAAACCAAGTGAAAAAAAATGAGAAAAATGCTCTGTACTCTCATGAGAGTACAGAGAGTACATATACAAAACTCCCCTAAAAACTAACCAAATAGCCTCCAAATTATTTCCAATGGTATATAATGAACATAATCCCTCCAAACAAGCCAAATCAAGTGAAAAAAATGAGAAAAATGCTATGTACTCTCATGAGAGTACAGATCTGATCACTCACAAAACCAACCAAATTACTTCCAATGGAATATAATGAACATATTTCCCATAAACCAAGTGGAAAAATGATAAAATAATCTATACTCTCATGAGTCTGAGATCAAACTACCAACTAACCAAACTCCAAATTTCTTCAAATGGAATGTAATAAATATTTCCAACACAAAATTGAAAAAAATGAGAAAAATAATATGTACTCTCATCAGGCTATAGAGAGTACAGATGCAATTCTCCTAAAAACTAACCAAACCGCCTCCAAATTGCTCTCAATGGAATATATTGAACATATTCCCTCCAAACAGGCAAAACCAAGTGAAAAAATAAGAAAAATAATATGTTCTCACATGAGAGTATGAGTACATCTACTCCAATTACAACCTCCAAATTGCTTGGAATGTACAACATATTTCCTCCAAATAGGTTAAATAGTGGAAAAATGCTGCTCTCATGAGTGAGTATAGATAATTCTCCAGACCTAACCAAACGACCTCCAAATTATTTCTAATGAATGTAATGAACATATTCCTCCAAACATAATATGGAAAAAAATACTCCGTACTCTCATGAGAGAACAAGCAGTACAGATGCAAAACTCTCCTAAAAATCAACTAAATAACCTCTAAATAGCTTCAAATGGAATGTCATGAACATATTTACTCCAAATAGGCCAACCCAAGTGGAAAAAAATGAAATATGTACTCTCATGAGGAGAGTCTGATCAAAACTCCTTAAAACCAACCAAATAGCCTCCAAATTACTTTAAATGATATGTAATGAACATATTCCCTCCAAACAGGCCAAACAAAATGAAAAATGAGTAAAATGCTCTGTCCTCTCATGAGAGTACAAAGACTACAGATGCAAAACTCTCCTAAAAACTAACCAAACAGCCTCCAAAATGCTTCCAATCAAATATAATGAACATATTCCCTCCAAACAAGCCAAAAAAGTGAAAAAATGAGAAAATAATATACTCTCATGAGAGTATGAGAGTACTGCAAAACTCCCCAAAATCAACCAAATAGACTCCAAATTGCTTCTGGAATGTAATGAACATATTTCCTCCAAACGCCAAAGAAAGTGGAAAAATGAGAAAAATAATGTATACTCTCATGAGAGTCTGAGAGTACTGAGATCAAATTCCAAAATCAACTGACCTCCAAATTACTTCTAATGGAATGTAATAAATATATTTTCTCAAAACAGACCAAATCAAGCAAAAAAAAATGAGAAAAATGTTATGTACTATCATGAGAATACATAGAGTACAGATGCAAAACTTCACTAAAAATCAACAAAACTGCCTCCAAATTGCTTCAAATGAAATGTAATGAACATATTTCATCCAAATATGCCAAACCAAGTGAAAAAAAATGAGAGAAATACTCTATACTCTCATGAGAGTACAGAGAGTACAGATAGAAAACTTTCCTAAAAACTAACCAAATAGCCTCCAAATTGCTTCCAATGGTATGTAATGAACATATTCCCTCCAAATAGCCCAAACCAAGTGGAAAAAATGAGAAAAATACTCATTACTTATTGAGTAAAGTACTGAGATCAAAACTCTCCAAAACTAACCAAAAATAGCCTCCAAATTGCTTCAAATGGAATGTAATGAACATATTTCCCTCCAAAAGCCAAGTGGAAAAAAAATGAGAAAAATAATCTGTACTCTCATGAGAGTACAGAGAGTACAGATGCAAAACTCCCCTAAAAATTAACCAAACAGACTCCAAATTGCTTCAAATGGAATGTAATAAACATATTTCCTCCAAACAGCCCAAAGAAAGTGAAAAAAAATGAGAAAAATGCTCTGTACTCTCATGAGAGTACAGAGAGTACAAATGCAAAACTCTCCAAGAAACTAACCAAACAGCCTCCAAATTATTTTCAATGGAATGTAATGAACATATTCCCTCCAAACAAGCCAAACTAAGTGGAGAAAATTGAGAAAAATATTTTATACTCTCATGAGAGTATAGAGAGTACAGATGTAAAACTCCCTTAAAAACTAACTAAACAGCCTCCAAATTGCTTCAAATGGAATGTAATGAACACATTTCCTCCAAATAGGTCAAACCAAGTGGAAAAAAATAAGAAAATGCTTTGTACTCTCATGAGAGTGAGATCTTCAAAATAAACCAAATAGCCTCCAAATTTCTTCCAATGGTATGTAATGAACATATTCCTCCAAAGCCAAACCAAGTGAAAAAAAAGAAAAATGCTTTTGTACTCTGAGAGTTAGGAGAATAAAATACAAAACTCCTAAAAAACTAACCAAACAGCCTCCAAATTGCTTCCAATGGAATGTAATGAACATATTCCTTCCAAACAGGCCAAACTAAGTCAAAAAAATTAGAAAAGTAATATGTACTCTCATGAGAGTACAGATATAAAACTCTCCAAAAAAACCAACCAAATAGAGTCCAAATTGCATCAAATGGAATGTAATGAACATATTTCTTCCAAAGAGCCCAAAGAAAGTGGAGAAAAATGAGAAAAATAATATGTACTCTCATGAGAGTACAGAGAGTACTGATGCAAAACTCTCTTAAAAACTAACCAAATAGCCTCCAAATTACTTCTAATGGAATGTAATGAACATATTTCTTCCAAAAGCAAACCAAGAAATGAAATAATAAAAAAATGCTCTACTCTCATAAGAATCTGAGAAATCAGATGAAAACTCCCAAACTAACCAAATAGCCTCCAAATTACTTCCAATGGAATGTAATGAACATATTCCCTCCAAACAGGCCAAACCAAGTGCAAAAAAATGAGAAAAATATTTTGTACTCTCATGAGAGTATAGAGAGTACATATGCAAAACTCTCCTAAAAACTAACCAAATAGCTTCCAAATTGCTTCAAATGGAATGTAATAAACCTATTTTCTCCAAACAGGCCAAACCAAGTGAAAAAAATGAGAAAAATGCTCTGTACTCTCATGAGAGTATTGAAAGTACAGATATAAAACTCCCCTAAAAACCAACCAAACATCATCCAAATTGCTTCCATTGGTATGTAAAACATAATCCCTCCAAACAGACCAAACCAAGTGGAAAAAATGAGAAGAGAGTACAGATAGTACAGATGCAAAACTCTCCTAAAAACCAATCAAACAGCCTCCAAATTACTTCCAGTGGAATATAATGAACATTTTCCCTCCAAACATGCCAAACCAAGTGGAAAAAAATCAGAAAAATAATCTGTACTCTCATGAGAGTATAGAGAGTACAGATGCAAAACTACCCTAAAAATTAACCAAATAGACTCTAAATTACTTCAAATGAAATGTAATAAATATATTTCCTGCAAATAGCCCAAAGAAAGTGGAAAAAATGAGAAAAATAATATGTACTCTCATGAGATATAGAGAGATCTGAAAACTTCTAAAATCAACCAAATAGCCTCTAAATTGCTTCAAATGGAATGTACTGAACATATTCTCTCCAAACAGGCAAAACCAAGTGCAAAAAAATGAGAAAAATAATATGTACTCTCATGCGAGTACAGAGAGTACAGATGCAAAACTCCCCTAAAAATTAACTAAACAGCATCCAAATTACTTTTAACGGAATGTAATGAACATATTTCCTCCATACAGGTTAAACCAAGTGGAAAAAATGAGAAAAATTATATGTACTCTCATTAGAGTATAGAGATGAGTATAAAACTCCCTAAAACCAAAAACCTCCAAATTATTTCCAATGGAATGTAATGAACATATTCCTCCAAACAGGCCAAACCAAGTGAAAAAAAATGAGAAAATGCTATGTACTCTCATGAGAGTATAGAGAGTACAGATGCAAAACTCCCTTAAAAACCAACCAAATAGCCTCCAAATTGCTTCAAATGGAATGTAATGAATATATTTCCTCCAAACAGGGAAAACCAAGTGGGAAAAAAATGAGAAAATACTTTGTACTCTCATGAGAATACAGATGCAAAACTCCCCTAAAAACCAACCAAAAAGCCTCCATATTGCTTCAAATGAAATGTAATGAACATATTTCCTCCAAACAGGCCAAACTAACTGGAAAACAAATGAGAGAAATGCCCTATACTCTAATGAGGAGAATCTGAGATATAAAACTTTCCTAAAATCAACCAAGCGACCTCCAAATTGCTTCCAATGATAACATATAAACCTCCAAACCAAGTGGAAATAAATGAGAAAAATGCTCCATACTCTCATGAGAGTATAGAGAGTACAGATGTAAAACTATCCTAAAAATCAACCAAATAGCCTCTAAATTGCTTCTAATCGAATGTAATGAACATATTCCCTCCAAACAGGCCAAACCAAGTGAAAAAAATTAGAAAAATAATATGTACTCTCATGAGAGTATAGAGAGTACAGATGCAAAACTCCCCTAAAACTAACCAAATAGACTCCAAATTGCTTCAAATGAAATGTAATAAACATATTTCCTCCAAACATCCAAAAGAAAGTGAAAAAAAATGAGAAAAATGCTCAGTACTCACATGAGAGCATGAGAGATGATGCAAAACTCCCAAAACAAACCAACACCTCCAAATTATTTCCAATGGAATGTAATGAACATATTCCCTCCAAACAGGCCAAACCAAGTAGAGAAAATTGAGAAAAATGTTATGTACTCTCATGAGAGTATAGACAGTACAGATGTAAAACTCCCCTAAAAATCAACCAAACAGCCTCCAAATTACTTCAAATGGAATGTAATGAACGTATTTTTCCAAATAGGTCAAACCAGGAGGAAAAAATGAGAAAATACTCTATATTCTCATAAGAGTACAGAGAGTACAAATATAAAACTACCCTAAAAACTAACCAAATAGCCTCCAAATTGCATCCAATGGTATGTAATGAACATATTCCCTCCAAACAAGCCAAACCAAGTGGAAAAAAGAGAGAAAATGAAGTTATATACTCATGAGAACAAAGAACAAACTCTCCTAAAAAACTAACCAAAAAAACAAATACCTCCAAAATGAATGGATGTAATGAACATATTCTCCAAAAAAGAAACTAAGACTTCAAAAAGAAAAAATGAGAAAAAAATAAATGTACTCTCATGAGAGAATGAGAGTCAATAAAACTCTCTAAAACTAACCAAAACTCCAAATTACTTCAAATGGAATGTAATGAACATATTTCCAAAGCAAAAAAAGTGAAAATGAGAAAAAATATGTACTCTCATGAGAGTACAAAATCAGCAAAACTCCCTAAAACTAACCAAATAGCCTCCAAATTGCTTAATGGAATGTAATGAACATATTTTCCTCCAAACAGGAGAAAGAAAATAAATGAAAAATGCTCAATGCTTTCTTAGATGCAGGAGAACGATACAAACTCCCTAATATCCAACCAAACAGCCTCCAAATTGCTTCCAATAGAATGTAATGAACATATTCCCTCCAAACAGGCCAAACCAAGTGAAAAAAATGAGAAAAATGCTTTGTACTCTCATGAGAGTACATAGAGTACAGATGCAAAACTCCCCTAAAAACTAACCAAATAGCCTCCAAATTACTTCAAATGGAATGTAATGAACATATTTTCTCCAAACAGGCCAAACGAAGTGAAAATAAATGAGGAAAATGCTCTGTACTCTTAGAGTACAGAGAGTACAGATACAAAACTCCCCTAATATCCAACCAAACACCCTCCAAATTGCTTCAAATAATTTATAATTAATATAATCCCTTTAAACAGGCCAAACCAAGTGGAAAAAATGAGAAAAATGCTCAGAACTCTCATGAGAGTACAGAGAGTATAGATGCAAAACTCTCCTAAAAACTAACCAAACAGCCTCGAAATTACTTCTAATGGAATATAATGAACATTTTCCCTCCAAACATGCCAAACCAAGTGCAAAAAATGAGAAAAATAATTTATACTCTCATGAGAGTATAGAGAGTACATATGCAAAACCACCCTAAAAACTAACCAACTGACTCCAAATTGCTTCAAATGGAATGTAATAAATATATTTCCTGCAAACAACCCAAAAAATTGAAAAAATGAGAAAAATAATATGTGCTCTCATGAGACTACAGAGAGTACAGATGCAAAACTCTCCTAAAAATCAACCAAACAGCCTCCAAATTGCTTCAAATGGAATGTGTTGAACATATTCCCTCCAAACAAGCAAAACAAAGTGGAAAAAATGAGAAAAATAATATGTGCTCTCATGAGTGTACAGAGACTACAGATGTAAAACTACTCTAAAAATCAACCAAATATCCTCCAAATTACTTCTAATGGAATGTAATGAACATATTTTCTCCAAACAGGTTAAACCATGTGGAAAAAAATGAGAAAATGCTTTGTACTCTCATGAGAGTATAGAGAGTATAGATGCAAAACTCCCATAGAAACCAACCAAACAGCCTCCAAATTATTTCCAATGGAATGTAATGAACATATTCCCTCCAAACAGCCCAAACTAAGTGAAAAAAATGAGAAAAATGCTATGTACTCTCATGAGAGTACAAAGAGTAAAGATACAAAACTCTCCTAAAAACTAACCAAACAGCCTCCAAATTTCTTCAAATGGAATGTAATGAACATATTTCCTCCAAATAGGCTAAACCAAGTGGAAAAAAAAGAGAAAATGCTCTGTACTCTCATGAGGGTACAGAGAGCATATGAAAACTCAAAAAAACCATCAAACAAACTCCTAAATTACTTTCAATGGTATGTAATGAACATATTCCCTCCAAACAGGCCAAACCAAGTGAAATAAATGTGAAAAATACTTTGTCCTCTCATGAGAGTACAGAGAGTACTGATGCAAAACTCTCTTAAAATCCAACCAAACAACCTCCAAATTGCTTCCAATGGAATGTAATAAGCATATTCCCCCCAAACATGCCAAACCAAGTGAAGAAAATGAGAAAAATAATCTATACTCTCATGAGAGTATAGACAGTACAAATGAAAAACTCACCTAAAAATCAACCAAACAGACTCCAAATTGCTTCAAATGGAATGTAATCAATATATTTCCTCCAAATAGCCCAAAGAAAGTGGAAAAAATGAGAAAATATATGTACTCATGAGTACAGAGTAGATGTAAAACTCAAAAACTAACTATACAAACCTCCAAATTACTTATAATGGAATGTAATGAACATATTCCCTCCAAACAGGCCAAACCAACTGGAAACAAATAAAAAAATTGTTATGTACTCTCATAAGAATACAAAGAGTACAAATGCAAAACTCCCCTAGAAACTAACCTAACAGCCTCCAAATTGCTTACAATGAAATGTAACGAACATATTCCCCCCAAACAGGCCAAACCAAGTGAAAAAAATGAGAAAAATGCTTTGTACTATCGTGAGAGTACAGAGAGTATAGATGCAAAACTCCTCTAAAAACCAACCAAACGGCCTCCAAATTGCTTCAAATGAAATGTAATTAACTTATTTCCTCCTAATAGGCCAAAGAAGTGAAAAAATGAGAGAAATGTTATATACTCTCATGAGAGTACAAAGAGTACAAATACAAAACTCTCCTAAAAACTAACCAAATAGCCTCCAAATTGCTTTCAATGGTATGTAATGAACATATTCCCTCTAAAAAGGCCAAACCAAGTGGAAAAAAATGAGAAAAATCTTCTGTACTCTCATGAGAGTACTGAGAGTACAGATGTAAAACTCTCCTAAAAACCAACCAAACAGCCTCCAAATTACTTCCAATGGAATGTAATGAACATTTTCCCTCCAAATAGGCCAAACCAACTAGAAAAAAATAAGAAAAATAATCTATACTCTCACGAGAGTACAGAGAGTACAGATACAAAACTCCTCTAAAAGCTAACCAAACAGACTCCAAATTGCTTCTAATTGAATGTGATGAACATATTTCCTCCAAACTGGCCAAACCAAATGGAAAAAATGAGAAAAATGCTATGTACTCTCATGAGAGTAGAGAGTACAGATGCAAAACTCCCCTAAAAACTAACCAAATAGACTCCAAATTATTCCAATTGAATGTAATGAATATATTCCCTCCAAACAGCCCAAACTAAGTGGAAAAAATGAGAAAAATGCTTTGTACTCTCATGAGAGTACAGAGAGTACATATACAAAACTCTCCTAAAAACCAACCAAATAGCCTCCAAATTGCTTTCAATCTAATGTAATGAACATATTCCCTCCAAACAGGCCAAACCAATTGGAAAAAAATGAGAAAAATGCTATGTACTCTCATGAGAGTACAGAGAGTACAGATGCAAAACTCCTCAAAAAACTAACCAAACATTCTCCAAATTGCTTCTAATGGAATGTAATGAACATATTTACTCCAAACAGGCTACAAACCAAGTAAAAAAAAAAGAGAAAAATGCTCTGTACTCTCATAAGAGTACAGAGAGTACAGATCCAAAACTCTCCAAAAAACTAACCAAACAAACTCTAAATTACTTCAAATAAAATGTAATGAACATATTTCCTCGAAATAGTTTAAAGAATGTGGTAAAAATGAGAAAAATAATATGTACTCTTATGAGAGAATAGAGATACAGATGCAAAACTTTAATAAAAACTAACCAAACAGCCTCTAAATTGCTTCTAATAGAATGTAATGAACATATTTCCTCAAAATAGGCCAAACCAAGTGAAAAAAATGACAAAAATACTTTGCACTCTCGTAAGAGTACAGAGAGTACAGATGTAAAACTCTCCTAAAAACCAACTAAACAGAATCCAAATTGCTTCCAATGGAATGTAATGAACATATTCCCTCCAAACAGCCCAAACCAAGTGGAAAAAATGGAATAATTGCTCTGTACTCTCATAGGAGTACAGAGAATACATATGCAAAACTCCCCTAAAACCTAACCAAACATCCTCCAAATTGCTTCTAATGGAATGTAATAAACATATTCCATCCAAAGAAAAATGCTCTATACTCAGATGAGAGTGTAGAGAGTAAACATGTGAAACTCCCTTAAAAACCAACCAAACAGACACCAAATTTCTTCAAATGGAATGTAATTAACATATTTCCTCTAAACAGCCCAATGGGAAAAATAATATGTACTATTATGAGAGTATAGAGAGTATAGATGCGAAACTCCCCTAAAAATAAATGAAATAGCCTCCAAATTTATTCCAATTGAATGTAATGAACATATTCCCTCCAAACAGGATAAACCAATTGGAAAAAATGAGAAAAATACTATGTACTCTCATGAGAGTATAAAGAATACAGATGCAAAACTCTCATTAAAACCAACCAAACAGACTCCAAATTATTTCAAATGGAATGTAATGAATATATTCCCTCCAAACAGCCCAAACCAAGTGAAAAAAAATGAGAAAAATAATATGTACTCTCATGAGAGAAGTACGCAAAACTCTAAAAAACTAATCAAACAAACTCAAATTGTTTCTAATATGTAATAAACATATTCTCTCCGAAAGGCCAAACCAAGTGGAAAAAAATGATAAAAATGCTTTGTACTCTCATGAGAGTACAGAGAGTACATATGTTGTGAGTCAATATAGCACCCAAAAGGGGGTGAATTGGGTGATATTAAAAATTTTAAAACTTAAATCTTAGATTTTAATTTTTAGTAGAAAATTAATTTTTGATTTTATAATGATAGGATACAATTCTTAATGCAGCAAAAATAAAAGTACAATAAAGTAAAGAGAGATAATATGCACATAATTTTTACGTGGTTTATCCAAACCCCAAAACCCACGTCATGCTAGCCACCCCCTAGGAATCCACTAAATGCAAAATAGCTTACAAATAGTACTCTCTATAACAGGTAGTACAACCCCTATAATATGTACTCTCAGAAGAGTACAACCCCAAAATAAATTTTATAGCACAAAAAGAAAATACAAAATAATAAATTTTGATAAAATAAATCTCTCACAAATATACCAAGCTGTCCAATTCAAAAAATGATCTCACAACTTATAAATGATCACTTACAACTTAAAAAATTTTGGCAAGATAATATGCTCACTTAATATTGAAATAAATATCTTAAAGTGATCTTACTAAGATGTTTAAAAATGATTTCAAAATAATTTCACAATATTCTTTTACACAATAAAATAAATTTCAGCAAGGAATAATTTATTTTATTTTTACCAAAAAGATTCTTTTAATTAATGCTAATGATCACAAAGTACTTAAATAAAATGAGTATATGATAGATCTAAGTATGCTAGTAAGCTTTTAATTAAAAAGAGAGATCTAGCAAATATAAAAATAATTTCAGTGCGATAATTTATTTTGAAATGCTTAAAAATATACTTCTAAAATAGATTTAAGAATAAATGATCTTTCAAAATAAGACTAATGAAGAAATATTTCAAGAAACCAAAATAAATTTGTAGAAGTTAAAATTTTCACAAGTTGAAATAGATCCTACAAACTATCACAAGAGTTTATCACAAAAAAATGATTGAGAAACTTTGATGTGAAAAATAATGTCCAAAGACTAATCCACCAAAAGTATAAATTGGAAAGAATAAATAGATGGTGAAAATAGCATGAACTACTAAAAGGATTAAGATCAAGAAAACAAACTCAAGTAATTTGAGAAAGCTTGCTTAGTTGAAGATGTTGAAGCTTCCAAACCAAGGATTTTATCTTGCAATATTTGGAGAACACTTGGAAGGAAAATCTAAGAAATTTTCTCTTAGATTTGCTGGAGGATTTTGAATTTTGAATGAGGAATACTTTCATGAAGAGAATGAGGGCTATTTATAGCAAGAAGATCATATTTTAAAATATATCATGCAAACCTCATGTTATCATCTAATAATTTAATATTCAATAAAAATATAATTTATATTAAATAAATATTAAATTTAGCAAAAATTTGGCTATTCACATGGGTCAAAAGTAATCAAATAGCTCTTAATATATTCAAAGCATGTAGCATGCATTCATTATTAAAATCAGCTAATGTTTAGAAAATCATAATAAATTCAATTTTAATTAAAAAGTGGGTCATGTAACCTCTAAATTAAAGGAAAAATCCAAGAAATCTGTTGGAGATGAAATCAGATATGAATTCTTTGATTAAAATGACTTTGCTAAAATACAAAATTTTATATATTTTGTTAATTTTGACATGTGACATTTAAAAATTATAATATAATTTATATATAATCATAAATATGTTAGTTATCTTATAACCAGCAAATTAAATTAAAATACTTAATTATATTAAGTAAATAAAATAATTATACTTAATAGTTTTTATCATTTATTACTTTGATAATTTTAATGCTATGTATAAAAACATATAATTGAATGTTAATTAAATAAAGATTTATATAAATTAACCTCATTAAAATAATATGTTAAGTTGTGAGCAAATTGATTCATGCCAATGAACTCATATGAATAGTCATATAACCAAAATATTGTATCTTGAGCTTCACATTATCCTTTTCATTCTTCTCTACTTCCAATCAAATATATTATGAGATGTATTGGATATGTAATTAGCAATTGATATATCTGAAACACATAAAAATATTCATTAGAACATCAAAGCATTTGTTTGTTATCATCAAAATTAATCGAATTGAACATGAGGCTAATTAAGCCAACAATCTCCCCCTTTTTGATGATGATAAACTAATGTTGGGTATCGATTTTGATGAAGGTGCAAATTGACCTTTCATCATAGTTTTGAAAAAATTATCTTAAAAAAAATTATGCACAAGAGATGAATAATGTTGCTCCCCTAAATGTATGCATGAAATATCTAATACTAACCAACATTTTACTCTTCTCCCCTTTTGACAACATCAAAAAGTGAGAACAAACTACATACAATTTTAAATATTAGGATCTAACATTCCAAGCATGCATCTTAAAGTACAAAAATGTTCTTCTGGTAAGGGTTTTGTAAAAATATCTGCAATTTGTATATTGGTACTAATGAAATTCATATTAACATGACCAAAACATGATCCCCTAATAAAATGATGTTTAATTTCTATATGCTTGGTGTGAGTGTGGATAGGATTTTAGTCAAACTAAAAGCACTAGTATTATCACATAACTAGAATGTGATCTTGCTTAATACCAAAATCTTCTAATTATTTTTTTGCTTTAACCAAAGGACTGAGCAACACAACTACGAAGCTATGTACTTCTCGAGTGGATAAAGCTATAAAATTTTGTTTCTAGATGACCAAGACACAAGTGATGATCCTAAAATGACATGTGCTATGTGCTTTTCTATCTACTTTGCATCTTACAAAATTAGCATCGAATAAGCAACAAAATCACATGATAAAGAATTTTAGGATACCATAAACCTAACCCAAGAGTGCCTATCAAATACAAAAGATACGCTTGACGCTATTAAATGAGATTCTTTTGGGTTGGCCCGAAAATGAGCACACAAATAAATAGCAAACATAATATCGCCTACTAGAAGGTATAAAAGTGAATCTATCATACTACTATAAATTTTTTTATCAACATATTTTCCTAATTCATCTAAATCCAATTTTATAGATGGGCTCATAGGAGTTTTACTAGATTTAAATCTTTTCATGTCAAACCTCTCAAGCAATTCATTTGTATACTTAGTTTGACAGATGAATGTGCCATTTTCTTGTTGCTTCACTTGAAGACCTAAGAAAAAATTAAGTTCTCCCATCATACTCATTTCAAACTCTTTAGACATCAAAGATGAGAGCTCATGGCAAAGATTCATTTGTACTTCCAAATAATATATCATCTACATACACTTGTACCATAATCAAATCATCATCTATGCTCTTAAGGAATAAGGTGGTATCTACTCTACCCTTTCTAAATCCATGATCTATCAAAAAGTTACTTAACCTATCATACCAAGCACGAGGAGCTTGTTTTAAACCATATAAGGCTTTCTTTAATTTATACACATGATTTGGACAATCAAGGCTCTCAAATCCAGGTGGTTTCTCTACAAATACATTTTGGTCAATAAATCCATTCAAAAATGCACTTTTGACATCCATTTGAAAAAGTTTAAAATTTCTAAAATAAGCATAAGCAAGGAGTAACTAATAGCTTCAAGTTTTGCTACGGTGCAAAAGATTCTTCAAAATCTATACCTTCAACTTATGTGTACCCTTGTGCAACTAACCTAGCTTTATTTCTAACAATACAACTGAATCATCTAGCTTATTCCTAAAGAACCATTTTGTTCCAATGACATTTTGATCTTGGTCTTGGGACTAATTCCCAAACATCATTTCTTACAAATTGATTCAACTCCTCTTCCATAGAATAATCCAAAATTATCATTTAATGCTTCTTCTAAATTTTTAGGTTCAACCTTAGATAAAAATGTTGAATGATCTACAACCTCTACTATGTCTTCTAGTCATAACTCCTTTTGAAGGATCTCCTATAATTAGTTCCTTTGGATGATTTTTATTATATTTCCATTCTTTAGGCAATGAATCATCCACATTATCTTCTAAAGATATTTTCTTAAAATTATCAATCTCTTCATAAATCACTTCATTTCTAATAGGATCAATTAAATTTTCATAAAAAATAACATGTATTGATTCTTCTACAATCATTTTTCTCTTATTGAAAACTCTATAAGCTCTACTAGAGAGAGTATCCTAAGAAAATACCATCATCGATTTGCAATCAAACTTACCTAGATGATCTTTTCCATTATTCAAAATAAACCATTTACATCCAAATACATGAAAGTGTTCAATCTTAGGCTTCTTTCCAAAAAACAATTCATAGGTCTTCTTCAAAATTGGTCTAAAATAGATCCTATTCATCACATAACATGCGATTTACGCTTCGCCCAAAATATTTTGGCAATTTATACTCATCAAGCATAGATCTACTTAATTCAATTAATATTCTATTTTTTCTCTCTACTACTCCATTTTGTTGGGAGTTCTAGTGAAGAAAAATTATGTCTAATCCCATGTTCATCACAATAATCCTCAAATAATTTATTTTCAAATTCGCCACCATGATCATCGGTTTGAACCCTATTAATCAAAAGGCCTTTATTTTCTCTTTGAATATATTTAGAAAACTTTCTAAACTCACCAAAAACATCATCCTTGTAATTTACAAATAAAACCCAAGTATATCTAGAGAAATCATCAACAATCACAAAACCATAATTTTTTCCACCTAAGCTAGGTGCTAATAGGACCAAATAAATCCATGCAATAATTCTAGAGGTCTAGAAGTAGAAACAATATTTTTACTTTTAAATGAGCTTCTAGAATGCTTACCATGAATACATGCCTCACAAACATAGTTTATTTAATTTAGGCAATCCAACTACTAGATCAAGTTTGGCAATTTTATTAAGTGTGTGCATGATAATATGACATAGTCTCCTATGCCATAACCATATATCATCATGAGTGCTTTTAAAACAAAGTAAATTCAAATTCACATCATGAAAGCTATCTAAATCAATGACATAAATATTTTTATATCTTTGTTCCTACTAACAAAACATTTTCATTATTTTTATAATGCAACATGATGCAAATACTACATTCAAACCTTTATCACATAATTGACTAATAGAAATTAAATTATGTTTTAATCCTTCTACTAGAAAAACTTTATCTAAAGTGATAGAATTCTTACAAATAGAACCAATGATAATGATCTTTCCCTTTGCATTATCTCCATAAGTATTAAATCCTCCATCACTTGATTCTAAAGTTATGAATTTATCTTTATCTCCAGTCATATGTCTTGAACATCCACCGTCCAAGTACCACATGCCTTCTTTGATTTTGCTTTGAAGGCATTCCTACAAAAGAAACTCACATGTTAACTTTTGGAACTCAAACATGTTTGGGTCCACATTCTACATTTGAAGATATCTAGCATGCATGGTTTGTGTAGGTTTTGTACCCATACATAAGATGATTTCTTAGTGTTTTGTAATTTACGTGCAACAATCAAATGAAATATGCCCTTTTCTATCACAATAGTTGCACCAAACATTAGTGTTTGCATATGACTTAGCATAATTATAAGGTATATGAGTGGGATGTGTATGATGCAAATAATTTCTATTAAATATTTTTCTTGATGAAGTATTATAATGAACTTATGATTTCAAACATAATTCTAATCTTGCTTTTAACAAGATATTCTCTCTTTCAAGTTTACATACAAGGAACAATTTAATAAAGAAATATTTTTACTTTTGAAATTATCACATTCATTTTTTAAATCACAAAAATGCATATCTAAATTTTTATGTTCTTTTTCTAAGGTTTTGTATTTTCTTTTTTATTTTTTATATTCAATAACTAAATCATTAAAAGCATCATCTAATTCATCATAAGATATATCATTACATACCTCTTGAGAATCTAAGTCAGATTCTCCATTTGCCATAAGACATATGTTGACCTCTTCATGAGCAAGTACTTGATTCATTTGAATCTGATTGGCCCATAAAGCCTCTTCTTCTTCTTATGGTACTTTTTCTCCTTCATATTTTTTTTTTTCACATCAATCTCTTTCTTCTTTGATTTAGCAAGTTCAACAATCCCCTTATGTGTCCGTGCTTTTACAATGGTAGCAAATGATCCCTCACATGTAAGAAATTTTTTAGTTTGAAATTTATAGTTTTAGAATTTTTATACCTTTTATTCTTCTTCCTTAGCAAGTTCCCAATTCTTTTGGATAACATGACCACCTCATCACTATCACCATCTGAGCTTGAGGTGTTATGCTCATCACTGTCATCAACTTGTAATGCAATGGCTTTTCCTTTCTCCTTCTCCCTTTTTGTTGAGTTATCTATCTTATCCCTTTAAGCAATAACCTGCTCATGTGCTATCAAAGAACCCAAAAGCTGATCAAGTGGATAAGTAGATAAATCCTTAGCTTCACTAATAGTTGTTACTTTAGCTTCCCATTCTTTTGGAAGACATCTAAGAATCTTATAGACTAAGTCTTGATTCCTATATATTTTTCCAAGAGAATGCAATGTGTTAATTATTTTCATGAATCTAGTATACATATCAAATAGATTAAGGAGACATATGAAATAACTCATATTCATGAACAAGTCTATTTATGTGAGCATCTTTAACTTCACTAGTTCCTTCATAAGTTATAATGAGTTTATCCCATATTTCTGTACTTAACATAGAAATTTTCATGTAATCATCGTAATAAAGCACAAATGTAAAAGTATTATAAGCCTAGCATTTAATTCATCAAGTTCTCTTCACCATGACCATTCCTCAAAAGGTTTTTCTACTTTAATTCCATTTACTTCATTGTGGGTGTATGATATGATGTGTCAACATATACCACATGCGCATCTTGACCTCTTAAAAATGTAATTCTATTTTTCCAATAATCAAATGGTACACTATCTAAAAGTGGAGGTCTATGAGTGGATTGTCTCTCTAGTGAACCCTTTGGAAACCTTGTGCCATAGTGAAAAGATCTACTCTTGGATGTTAAGCCAATAAAAGAGCCTATATACCACCAGTGAGTCACTATAGCACCCAAGATGAATTGGGTGATATTAAAATTTTAAAACTTAAATCTTAAATTTTAATTTTAGTAGAAAATTAATTTTGATTTTATAATGATACAATTCTTAATGCAACAAAAATAAAAGTACAATAAAGTAAACAGAGACAATAGGCACATAATTTTAACGTGGTTTGGCCAAACCCCAAACCGCTCTACGCCCACGCCTAGCCACCCCTCAGAATAATTAAATATAAAAAAAATAGCTTACAAATAGTACTCTCCTATAACTGAAAGTACAACCCTACAATAATATGTACTCTCATAGGGGGAGTACAACCCAAATAAATTTTAAAGACAAAAGAAAAATATAAAATAATAAATTTTGATAAAATAAATCTCTCACAAATATACCAAGCTTCCAATTCAAAAAAATGATCTCACTTACAACTTAAAAATTTTGGCAAGATAATTGCTCACTTAATATTGAAATAAATATCTTAAAGTGATCTTACTAAGATGTTTAAAAATAATTTCAAAATAATTTCAATAATTCTACACAATAAAATAAATTTCAGCAAGGAATAATTTATTTTATTTTACCAAAAAAGATTCTTTCAATTAATGCTAATGATCACAAATACTTAAATAAAATGAGTATATGATAGATCTAAGTATGCTAGTAAGCTTTTAATTAAAAGAGAGATCTAGAAATATAAAATAATTTCAGACAATAATTTATTTTAAATGCTTAAAATATACTTCTAAAATAGATCTAAGAATAAATGATCTTTTAAAATAAGACTAATGAAGAAATATTTCAAGAAACCAAAAAAAATTTGTAGGAAGTTAAAATTTTCAACAAGTTGAAATAGATCCTACAAACTATCACAAGAGCTTTTCACAAAAAATGATTGAGAAACTTTCATATGAAAAATAATGTCCAAAGACTAATCCACCAAAAAGTATAAATTGGAAAGAATAAATAGATGAAAATAGCATGAACAACTAAAAAAGGATTAAGATCAAGAAAACAAACTCAAGTAATTGAGAAAGCTTGTTTAAAGATGTTGAAGCTTCCAAACCAAGGATTTGATCTTGCAATATTTAGAGAACAGTTGGAAGGAAAATCTAAGAAGTTTTCTCTTAAAGTTTTTGGAGGGATATTGAATTTTGAATGAAGAATACTTTCATGAAGAGAATGAGGGCTATTTATAGGCAAGAAGATCATATTTTAAAAATATATCATGCAACCCTCATGTTATCATCTAATAATTTAATATTTAATAAAATATAATTTATATTAAATAAATATTAAAAAAATTTGGCTATTCACATGGGTAAGTAATCAAATATGGATCTTAATATATTCAAAGCATGTAGCATGCATTCATTATAAAATCGGTAATGTTTAGAAAATCATAATAAATTCAATTTTAATCAAAAGTGGGTAATGTAACCTCTTAAATTAAAGGAAAAAATCTAAGGAATCCGTTGGAGATGAAATCAGATATGAATTCTTTGATTAGAAAATGACTTTGGCTAAAATACAAAAATTTATATATTTTCTATTAATTTTGACATTTGACATTTAAAAATTATGATATAATTTATATATAATCATAAATATATTAGTTATCTTATAACCAGCAAATTAAATTAAAATACTTAATTATATTAAGTAAATAAAATAATTATACTTAATAGTTTTTATTATTTATTACTTTGACAATTTTAATGCTATGTATGAAACATATAATTGAATGTTAATTAAATAAAGATTTATATAAATTAACCTCATTATAATAATATGTTGTTGTGAGCAAATTGATTCATGCCAATGAACTCATATGAATAGTCATATAACCCAAAAATATTATATCTTGAGCTTCACATTATCCTTTTCATTCTTTTACTCTTGCAATTTCTCAAACATATTTATGAGATGTAATATGTAATTACCAATTGATATATCAAACATATAAAAATATTCATTAGAACATCCAAGCATTTGTTTGTTATCATCAAAATTAATCAAATTGAACGTGAGGCTAATTAAGCCAACAGATGCAAAACTCTCCTAAAAATTAACCAAATAGACTCCAAATTGTTTCCAATGGAATGTAATGAACATATTCCCTCCAAACAACTCAAACCAAGTGGAAAAAAATAAGAAAAATGTTATGTACTCTCATCAGAGTACAAAGAGTACAAATATAAAACTCCCCTAAAAATTAACCAAATAGCCTCCAAATTACTTCCAATGGTTTGTAATGAACATATTCCCTCCAAATAGCCCAAACCAACTGAAAAAAAATGAGAAAAATAATATGTACTATCATGAGAGTATAGAGAGTACGGATGCAAAACTCCCTTAAAATCAACCAAACATCCCTCAAATTGCTTCTAATGGAATGTAACAAACATATTCTCTCCAAACAGGCCAAATCAAGTGGAAAAAAATGAAATTCGTACTCTCATGAGAGTGAGAGTGCAAAACTCCCCTAAAAACTAACCAAACAGACTCCAAATTATTTCCAATGGAACTTAATGAACATATTCCCTCCAAATAGCCCAAACTAAGTGGAAAATAATGAGAAAAATGCTTTGTACTCTTATGAGAGTACAGAGAGTACAGATGCAAAATTCCCATAAAAACTAACCAAACATACTCCAAATTGCTTCAAATGGACTATAATGAATATATTTCCTCCATACAGCCCAAAGAAAGTGAAAAAAAATGAGAAAAATAATATGTACTCTCATGACAATACAGAGAGTATAGATGAAAAACTCCTCTAAAAACTAACCAAACATCCTCCAAATTTCTTCTAATAGAACGTAATGAACATATTTCCTCCAAATAGGCCAAACTAAGTGGAAAAAATGAGAAAACTTTGGCTCTCATGAGGAGAATGCAGAATCTAATACTCTCAAAACTAACCAAAAAAAGACTCCAAATTACTTCAATGAAATGTAATGAACATATTTCCTCAAATAGGAAAGAAAGTGGAAAAAAAAAAGAAAAATAATCGTACTCTCATGAGTATAGAGTCTGAGATCTGCTCCCAAAAACTAACCAAATAGCCTCCAAATTTCTTTTAAAAGAATGTAATGAACATATTTCCTAAACATAAAAAAGTGAAAAAAATGACAAAATACTCTTATATGAGGTAGAGTATAAATATAAAACTCCCCCAAACTAACCAAAAAACTCCAAATTTCTTAATATAATAAACATATTCCTCCAAATACCCAAACCAATGAAAAAAAATGAAAATTGCTTTGTACTCTCTGGGTATAGAGGAATATGTAAAACTAAAAAAAAATCAAACACTAAATTACTTTGATGGAATATAATGAACATATCCTCCAAAAATAAAACTAAGTTGAAAAAATGAGAAAAATATTATGTACTCATATGAGAGTACAAAGAGTATAGACGCAAAACTCCCCTAAAAACTAACCAAACAGACTCCAAATTATTTCAAATGAAATGTAATTAACATATTTCCTCCAAACAGCCCAAAGAAAATGAAAAAATGGGAAAAATAATATGTCTTATTAAAGTAAGTATATATAAAACTCACAAATAAACCAAATAAAAATTAGAATGTAATAAATATATTTCTTCCAAAGCCAAACCAATGAAAAAAATAAGAAAAATGTTATGTACTCTCATGAGAATCTGAGGAAATACATATGCAAAACTCTCCTAAAAACTAACCAAATAGCTTCTAAATTGCTTCCAATGGAATGTAATGAACATATTCTCTCCAAATAGGCTAAGCCAAGTGGGAAAAAATGAGAAAAATGATTTGTACTCTCATGAGTCTGAGAGATCGATCAAAACTATCCAAACCAACAAACAGACTCCAAATTACTTCAAATGGAATGTAATGAGCATATTTCCTCCAAATGGCCCAAAGAAAGTGGAAAAAATCAGAAAAATAATATGTACTCTCATGAGAGTATAGAGAGTACAAATGTAAAACTCATCTAAAAATCAACCAAACAGCCTCCAAATTGCTTCTAATATAATGTAATAAACATATTTCCTCCAAACAGGCCAAACCAAGTGAAAAAAAATGAGAAAAATATTCTATACTCTCATGAGAGTACAGAGAGTACAAATCCAAAGCTCCCCTAAAAACAAATCAAATGACCTCTAAATTGCTTCTAATGGAATGTAATGAACATATTCCCTCCCAACAGGATAAAACCAAGTGGAAAAAAATGAGAAAAATGCTTTGTACTACATATGCAAAACTGCCCTAGAAACCAACCAAATAGCCTCCAAATTGCTTCTAATTGAATGTAATGAACATATTCCCTCCAAACAGGCCAAACCAAGTGAAAAAAAATGAGAAAAATATTTTGTACTCTCATGAGAGTATAAAGAGTACAGATGCAAACACCCATAAAAGCCAACCAAACAGACTCCAAATTACTTCAAATGGAATGTAATGAATATATTCCCTCCAAACAGCCCAAACCAAGTGAAAAAATGATAAAAATAATATATACTCTCATGAGAGAACAGAGAGTGCAGATGCTAAACTCCTCTAAAAACCAATCAAATAGCCCTCAAATTGCTTCTAATAGAATGTAATAAGAATATTCTCTCCAAAAAGGCCAAACCAAGTGGAAAGAAATGAGAAAAATGCTCTGTACTCTCATGAGAGTACAGAGAGTACATATGGAAAACTCTCCTAAAAACTAACCAAGCGTACTCTAAATTGCTTCCAATGGAACATAATGAACATATTCCCTCCAAACAGCCCAAACCAAGTGGAAAAATGAAAAATGCTCACTCTCATTTAGAGTGCAGAGTATAAACTCTAAAATACCCCAACCAAACAGCCTCCAAATTGCTTCCAATGGTATGTGATGAAAATATTCCCTCCAAATAGGCCAAACCAAGTGAAAAAAATGAGAAAAATGCACATACTCTCATTAGAGTATAGAGAGTACATATGCAAAACTCACAAAATCAACCAAATAGCCTCCAAATTACTTCCAATGGAAAGTAATGAACATATTCCTCAAGCAGAAACCAAGTGAAAAAATGAGAAAAAATAATATTCATGAGAGATAGAGCAATGCAAAACTCCTAAAACTAATCACTCCAAATTGCTTCCAAATGTAATATATTCCCTCCAAATACCAAACCAAGTGAAAAAAATGAAAAAATTGCTCAGACTCATGGAGTGAGTATAAATGCAAAACCCTAAAACTAATCAAACAGCCTCCAAATTACTTCCAATGGAATATAATGAACATATATCCTCCAAACAGGCCAAACTAAGTTAAAAAATGAGAAAATTATTATGTACTCACATGAGAGTACAGAGAGTATAGATGCAAAACTCCCCTAAAAATAAATCGAACAGACTCCAAATTATTTCAAATGGAATGTAATTAAAATATTTCCTCCAAACAGCCCAAAGAAAATGGAAAAATGGGAAAAATAATCTATACTATTATGAGAGTACAGAGAGTATATATGCAAAACTCCCCTAAAAATAAACCAAACAGGCCAAACCAAGTGAAAAAAGTGAGAAAATATATTCTCAGACTCATGAGGAGAGTACATATGCAAACTCTCCTAAAACTACTAAACAGCTAAAGCTTCCAATGGAATGTAATGAACATATTCCCTCCAAATAGGCCAAACTAAGTGGAAAAAAAATGAGAAAATTGATTTGTACTCTCATGAGAGTACAGAGAGTACATATACAAAATAATCCTAAAAACCAACCAAACAGACTCCAAATTACTTCAAATGGAATGTAATGAACATATTCCTTCCAAACGGCCCAAATAAAGTGGAAAAAAATCAGAAAAATAATATGTACTCCCATGAGAGTACAGAGAGTACAAATATAAAACTCATCTAAAATCAACCAAATGCTTCTCTAATAATTAATGAACATATTTCCTCCAAACCAACCAAGTAAAAAAATGAGAAAATGCTCTATACTCTCATGAGAGAGTACAGAGAGATCCAAAGCTTAAAACCAACCAAACAAAATTTCTAAATTGCTTTAATAATGATTGAACATATTCCCTCACACAGATAAAACCAAGTGGAAAAATGAGAAAATGTTTATACTCATGAGAAGAGAGAGTACATATGCAAAACCGTCTAAACCAACCAACAAATAGCTCCAATTGAATAATGAACATATTCCCTCCAAACAAAATAAACCAAGTGGAAAAATGAGAAAAATGTTTTTCTCTATGAGTATAAAAAAGTACGATGCAAACACCCATAAAAGCCAACCAAACAGACTCCAAATTACTTCAAATAGAATGTAATGAATATATTCCCTCCAAACAATCCAAACCAAGTGCAAAAAAAATGATAAAAATAATATGAACTCTCATGAGAGAACAGAGAGTGCAGATGCAAAACTCTCCTAAAAACCAATTAAATAGCCCACAAATTGCTTCTAATATAATGTAATAAACATATTCTCTCCAAAAAGGTCAAACTAAGTGGAAAGATATGAGAATGCTCATCAGAGTACAAAGAAAATATAAAAAACTCTCCTAAAACCAACCAAGCACTCCAAATTACTTCCAAATGTAATTAACATATTCCCTCCAAACAAACCAAACCAAGTGAAAAAATGAGAAATGCTCAGACTCTCATCGAGACGAGTACAATATAAAACACCCTAAAACTAACCAAACAAACCTCCAAATATTCCAAGATGTAATAAAATATTCCTCCAAATAAAGCCAAACCAAGTGAAAAAAATGAGAAAATGCATCATTAGAGTCAGAGAGTACATATGCAAACTCACCTAAATCAACCAAATACCTCCAAATTACTTCCAATGGAAAATGAACATATTCCTCCAAACAGCCAAACCAACATAAAATGAGAAAATAATACATCATGAGGTACAAAGAGTAAAGATGAAAACTCTAAAACCCACCAAATAGCCTCCAAATTACTTCTCATTAATGAATGAACATATTCCCTCCAAAAAGCCAAACCAAGTAAAAAATGAGAATAATAGATTCTCATGAGAGTAAAGAGTACATACGATAACTATCCTAAAACCAACCAAATATACTCCAAATTGCTTCATAAATAAAGTATATTTCCAAACAGCAAAGAAAGTAGAAGAAGAAAATATTTACTCAGAAACAATGAGTACATATGCAAAACTCTAAAAATCAACCAAACATCCTCCAAATTGTTCTAATAATGAACATATTTTCTCCAACAGCCCAACCAAGTGGAAAATGAAAAATAAAAGAATGTTCAGACTAATGAGAGTACGTGAGAGTACTATACAAAACTCTTAAAAACTAACTAAATAAATTTCAAATTTTTAATAATAACATATTCCTTCCAAAACCAAATCGAAAGTGGAGAAAAGAGAAATCAGACCACATGTGAGAGTACAGATAAAACTCCAAAAATTAACCAAACAACCTCCAAATTACTCCAATGAAAAACATATTCCCTCCAAATAGTCAAACCAAAAAAATGAGAACTACGCAAATCTTCCTAAAACTAACCAAACAGACTCTAAATTTCAAATGAAATGTAATAAACATATTTCCTCCAAACATTTTAAAAAAATGAGAAAATTAATCTATATACTCATGAGTATAGAGTAAACATTCAAAACTCACTAAAATTGACCAAATAAAAATTCTTCTAATGAAATGTAATAATATTCTTTCCATAAACCAAGTGAAAAATAAATAAAATGCTCAGATCTCGAGAGTAGAGATGAACTCTCTAAAATTAAATAAACATCCTCCAAATTACTTTTAATGGAATATAATGAACATATTCCCTCCAAATAGACCAAACCGAATGAAAAAAATGTGAAAAATGCTCTGTACTCTCATTAGAGTACAGGAGTAAATCTTACTCTTATAAAATCAATATTTTCTATCATGATATGAATATATTCCCTCAAAATAGCCAAACCAAGTAGAAAAATGAGAAAAATATATACTCTCATGAAAGTAGAGTATGATGCAAAACTCTAAAAATAACCACATAAATTACTTAAATATTGAACATATTCCTCTAACAGCTAAACCAAGTGAAAAATGAGATAAATAATATGTACTCTAAAAGAGTAAAAGTCTGATAAACTCCCAAAACCAAGCAGTTATTATTTCAAATGGAATGTAATTATTTCCTCCAAAGACCACAAGGAAGTGGAAAAATGAAAAAAATATGTACTCTAGATAGGAGTAGAGGCAAAACTCCCTAAATAACCAAACCTCCAAATTCTTTGAATAGCTATTTCTATATATAGCCAAGTGAGAAAAATGAAAAAAAATTATGTACTCTCATGAGTACACAAATCTGAATGTAAAACACTAAACCAATAAATAGACCAAATTCTTATGGAATGTAATGACATATTCAGAATGTCAGTGGAAAAAATAAAATACTCAGACTCTCATGAGAGTATGAGTATCTACTCTTAAACCAACCAAACACCTCCAAATTGCTTCCAATAATTTGAACATATTCTCAAAAGCCAAGTGGAAAAAATGAAAAATCATGTCTCTTGAGTCTGAGATACAAAACTCCAAAACCAATAACAGATTCCAAATTGCTTAAATGGTATATAATGAACAAATTTTCTCCAAACATGAGAAAGTGGAAAAAATGAGAAATAATATGAGAATTGTACATCTGAAACTCCTAAAACCAGAACTATAAATTATTTTTAATGGAATATAATGAACATATTTCTTCTAAACAGACCAAATCAAGTGAAAAAAAATAAGAAAATGCTTTGTACTCTAGAGTATAGAAATGATATAAAAACTCCAAAACCAACCAACATTTTAAATTACTTATGGAATGTAATGAACATATTCCTCCAACACCAAACCAAATGGAAAAAATGAGAAAAATGTTATGTACTCTAATGAAATTATAAAGAATCTGATCTGAAACTCTCTAAAACCAACCAACAATAAATTCTTTAAATAAGAATGAATATATTCCTCAACGACTAAACCAAGTGAAAAATGAGAGAAATAATATGTACTCTCTGAGAGTAAAGAGAATATCTGAAAACTCTCCAAAACCAACCAAACAACCTCAAATTACTTGTCTGATAATGACATATTTCCTCCAGCCAAATCTAGTAGAAAAAATGAAAAATGATTTATACTATTATGAGATTAAAGAATCTGAGATCAAAACTCTTAAAATCAATCAAACCTAAATTCTTCAATGGAATGTAATGACATATTCACTCCAAAACCAAGTAAAAAAAAAAAATGCTTAATACTCTCTGAAAGTGTAAGAAATGATCTCTCTAAAAAACCAAATATTATTCTTTAATATTAAACATATTTTCTACAAATATTTAAAATCAAGAAAGAAATTGTATTATTTCAGGAATAAAGAAATTATAAAAATCCTAAAACTTATCATATTTATTATTTCAAAAGACTATACTTGACTATTATATCCAAACAGTATCTTTTAAAAAAAATGACAAATAAGTTATAAATCTGAAATTAGAAATACATTTGCTAAACATCCATTAATCAACCTACAAACAAATTGTAATGTTATCGATTGAACATATTATATCTAAATAAAATAAATTAAAATCTTTTCTAAACAAACATTCTATGTGATATATACTAAACAACCAATTCAAAATTTTGAAAATAAATACTGTCTACTGAAATGCAATCTGAAAATATCTCCAAATATTAGTAAAATAGTCTTTGTTCAATTAAAGAACTCAAATGTAGCAAATATTCTCCTACTCGATAGTGAAAATAATAGAGAAAATTCTAAATTCATTAAAGTTGAGAATCGAGAAGATGAGATTAATAATATCTAAACTTTTAATGCCCACGATTTGTTAAATCTCGAAGATCGACATGCTAGAAGCGAAATTTGGTAAAAAATTTTTCAAAAAAAAAACTAATTTCAAAGAATGTACGGCGTGTGTGATATTTTCTCTATTATTGAGGACTAGTGCAGGATAACTTAAACGGCGTCGTCAATGCATTGTCTAATTACAACACTGTGAAATAAAAAAATGTGAAAAAATAATATTTTTTAATAAGAGACACGTGTAGTATTATAATTGAAATCCGGATATAAAGCTACGTCCGAACTCTCAATCAAAGAACGGACGCCACTGCACGAGCCCAGAACCTGAGTCGATCCTTCAGATCAATTCCTTCTCCTTCACATGGTGTCCCCAAGTTCTTTAAAACCGTGACCCTCTCCTCTTCCTCCTCCTCCACCTCCCACGCCTCGGACAGATACGGCCTCATGACCGCGAACTCCTCCGTCGTTTCTGACGCCAACGAAGAATCACCCAACGGCGATTCGCTTCCATTTGCAGATCTCAACCTCTGTAGACCCGGCACGATCGAAATCAGCCACGGATCCGTCGCCTCCGCATCAGAAAACGTAAATCCAAGATCCATAAACCCTTTCAGCTCCTCAAATTCCAAATCTGATAAGCTTCTGCTTCCCCAATGTTTTATCCTCATCGACCCTCGCCGATATCGATCTCGCCTTATTCTCCGCTCCCTGCTTTCGCCGATGGCGGCAGCTGTCGGTCTAATAGGCTCTGGGTTTTTGAGTGTGACCTTTCCTGAATAAGTGGTTTGGACTATGAGGCTCTGGATTGGGGTCTCCAGGGAGGGAGTGAGCTCGTTGATGTGGGAACAGGCTTGCCGACTGAACGAGGAGGTCAGGCAACTCTGACGCAAGAGAATCGGCAGTGATCACCGGAAATTCATCACTCGGAGGCAGTGGGGGAAGCCTCCTGCTCCGGCTAAGAATAAAGCAGCAGAACCAGTTAACGTCGAAGAGAGCGAGGGTTTCTTCTTCGCCTTCCATCGGCGAGAGCTCGGTTCTGTTCTGTTTTGGCTGGCTTTTGGGTTTTATTTAGGAAAACTGGCATACATAACACATAATTTTATGCATTTATATAATATTTAAATTTTGATATTTATTACATGGTATTTTTCTCATATAAAAAAAAGAAAAATTTAAATTAATGATAATATTATTTTTATGTAATGTTAAAATTTAAATATTACTTATATAAATATAAAAATAAAATATTAAATATATATAAATATATAAAAATTATATGCTATATATATAAATACTTCTTTTATTTATAATAAATTGTGATTCCCAGCTTGTCACTGAATTGTGTTGTTATTTGCGGAAATTCCACTGTTTGTTGGAATTATATGATTTTTTAAGAGGTCATGGTCAATTTTTAATGGGGTGTTTTTAAATAATTTAATAAAGGTGAAGACCTTTTTGTTTAATTCCTGAATGATTGGGAATCTGTTGGATTCTTGCTGAATTTTATTCGTACTTATCAGTTTTAATTATGTCCACGTCAGCAACGATTAATACAACACCGAGTCAGATTTTTTCTCCTTTTTTAATATTAATAGCAGTAAAGCATCGAGTGCAGCATATTCGAGTTCGGAAGGTGAAGAATATTAAAATAGAGGACATAATAAAACGGCACAAGTTATTTAAAATATAAGTGTTCAACAGCCGTCTCTTAGCTCAATTTATGGGTGAGCGTGACCAAAAATTTTTCGGATCGAATTCAAATCCTCTTCAGGGTGAAAGCGTATACCAAAATAAAAAAAAAGTAAAGAGCACGTGTGAATGATGAATATATGGCCCTGATTAATTACTCTTCACCTGAGATGAAGATGATATTATGGATAAATTCAAAAAAAAATATAAGTGTTCGTTCTAACTTTATGAATGAAATATAAAATTATCTACTTATCTTTTTATTATTAATTTATTTAATTTTTTTGTTTGTCCGAGAAATAAAATGTTTTTTTATAGTTCATGGTATTATATGAGTGTAATAAGCGAGTTCATAGAGAGAAAAATATTAAAGATGATATAATTTTAATATTATTTTTAATCCAAAATTTTAATTTAGGCATGATAAATAATGAAATTAACTGATAGAACATCGATAATTTTTTTTTTAACTGTATATATTCTCGGTGAAATCTGAAATTAATCGTATATAGGCTATAATTTACTCATTTTTTATCTGAACTTAACGATTTTGATATCATTAAAAAATTTATAAAATTTTCTATAATTTTTATATTGATACTTTTTAGAGATTTTGTGTGTATAATTTATAGTTTCTGTAACTCAATGCAATTATGAAATTAACCAACCCTACAATACTCTATCGGCTGTAACTTGCTCAATTTTTATTTAAATTAATCAATTTTAGTATTGTAGGAAAGTTATAAAATTTTGTATAATTTTTATGTTAATAACTTTTAGTGATTTGTGTGTTATATTTATAAATTTTGCAAATATATTATATTATCAGCACAAATCTGAAATTAGTCGACTCTACAGGCTATAACTTACTCAATTTTAGTCTCAACTAAACAATTTTAATATACTTAAAAAGCTTATAAAATTTTTTGAATTTTTAGTATAAGATTTATTTGGAATAGTTATAGTTTTTTGAAAAACTGATTATAAATTTATTGTGGAGAAATTAGCTTTTTAATAAAATTATTTTATGTATTATAAATATTTTTTTAAAAAAAAATTCAAAAAACAGCTTTCTAACAGTCACTACACTCTCACAACTCTGATTCTCAAAATAATTTTTTACCATAATTTTGTAAAAAAGTAACCAAAAAATTGATAGTCAAATAAATCTGTTTTACTTTTAGCAGTTTTATAAAGGTATAAATCAGTAGAAAATTATTCCAAATAAATCCTAAGTCATAAAGGTGGGGACCTTTTTGTTTAATTCCTGAAAGATTGGGGAATTTGGTAGATTCTTGCTTAGTGGTATTCGTTCTTATCAGTTTTAATTGTATCCACGTCAGCATCGATTATTACAATACGCAGGTGTTGACGGAATTGTTAGTTTTTTTTATTTTAATGATTACCGTAAAGCATCGAGGCATATTTGAGTTCGGAAGATGATGAATATTTTGTTCACATCGATCTAGGAAGAATAGGGGACATAATAAAAGATCACAGAGATACCTAAAATATAAGTGTTTTGTTCTACTTTATGAATGAAATATAAAATTATTTAATTATGTTTTAATTTTTGATTTATTTAATTTTTTATTTATGGGAGAAATAAAATGTTTTCTTAATAGTCCATGGTATTATATGAGTGTAATAAGCGAGTTCACAAAGAGAAAAATATTAAAAATGATTAAATTTTGATATTATTTGTAGGCCAAAATTTTAAATTAGGCATGAAAAATAATAGAATAGATCATTAAAAATATTTTAACTATATATATAGTAACTCGTTTAACGAGCAATTAGCTTGATTCATATAGACAGTCAATCAGCAGTGACTGAGCCAAAAAAAAAATTTTTGGTAGAGCCATAAACTAATTTTTTCAAAAATTTCCTCAACCTTTTTCATTCAGGCTTGGATTAGCATGGGTGGTTTTAAATTTTTTTTGTTAGTAACAATTAAAATGAAAAAGATATAATTTATAATAAAAAACTAATAATTTATGACATCCAGTCTTCATATTCTGAAAGTATTGAATGATTATATCATTATTGATTTTATCTAATATTTCTTTTCAATATAAGAGACTAAAGTATCATTCATCCATTAATCTCCAATTCTAATTCTTAGTTGATTTTTGTAATAGCTGTAGCAGAAAAACACTTTCAACATTTGTTGTAGCAACAGAAAAACAAATGCTAATTTTAATAATTTGAAATCAGGAGGATATGAAATAACTTTCTCAGCCTAAATCATTTGCTTCACAAGACTTCTATTATCTTTTAGGGATGAAAAGTATGCATCAGAGTGCATATCGATAATATAAATCTCCAACTTATTATTAAGAATCATTAAATTCATTGACGTAAAATCATCAGGATAGAAATATACTAATCTAATCAACTTATCTTTATTGAATGCACAAAATGAATTACTTGGATTTAAATATGCCACAAACAAAAACAATTATATGTTCACGTCAATAAAATGATTATTCAGTTCTTGAAGTTATAAATCATAACTGTGTAGAAAATTTCAACTAAAAAATGATATAGATTTGTTATATTTTTAGCTCTACGATGAGGATGACCACGAGCCACCCATTTGTCATTTATAAGAGTAACTATTTTATGTTGATCACAAAAAAATGATAATTTGTTAATAAAATCTTCTCAATTGTTGTCTCTCACATCTTGTAATCTTATCTTTGATATTCTACTAAAGACATAGTATTCACAATATATTGGTCCTTTTTTTTTCTAGAGTTGAAGATAAAAAATGAACTCAAAAGTTTGGATTGATTATAATAAAATACATACTTCACCTTTTTGTTCAGAGCTTAAGACATCCTCCATTACAATTTCTAAAACATCAATTATTGAGGAGAATATTGAGATTAATCTATAAGTGACTCATAATGCGATTCCCACCATATATCTCCAACATGCCTGAGTGTAATTTCTTTGTTTAATCCTTGTCTTATGATAAGCTCATTGTTTTCTAATGCTCTTAAAGTCGTTTCTCATTATTTTTCTCATAATTAATCACAACGTTTGCAAGAAACATCAATAAGATTCATTATGTTTGAAACTATATTAAACAATAAAGCAATTTAAACATTATTTTTTTTTATAAGATACCAAAGCTAATTGTGTTTGATGTGAGAAATAATGAATACAATGAGCTGATTTATTCTTATTAAGAAATAATATCTTTAACCCATTAAACTCGCTCTCATATTGCTAGCTCCATATCCTTGATCACGTAATCTTGAAATACTTAACACATAAGTTGAAAAAAGTTAGTCAATTACTGCTTTCATAGATCTAGCTGATGTGTGAGAAACAAGAATAATCAAAAATCAAAACACAATAGCTATCTGTTCTTTTGTTGATATATCACGAGATTCATAAACTAAAATAAAAAAATATCTCCAAACTCATCAATAATGAAGTTGTTATTGTAGTTGAAGCAAATTTAGCAATCTTTTTTGAATGTGAGGAGCTATCAACTTTAAATTATCAGGAACATTCTTTAATGTAATATTATTTATATCAGCATTATGTTCAGCTAAATTGTCGAAATTCAAGAAAGTTTTCTTAATTTTGAGATTTTTTAGACTCATCATGCCCTCGAAAAGTCAATCATTGGATTAACATAAATCACACACAATCAATAGAAGCATTTAGGCAAGTAAGGTATCCAATTGTAGTTTGATTAGATTATTTCTGAAAAGCAAAACTAATATGTTGACTATGTTTTATTAAGTCTTCATAATATGACGTGAGCACTACTGGGGCCACCAATATGAAGTTCAAATCTATCTGATTTTTTCTAATTTGAAAATCCCTTCTGCTAAACACTTCTTCATCCGCTTTTACTCGACCTTCTATTTTGAAAGGTAATAACATAAGCAGTATGCTTTATCGAGAAATACTATACTCTAACCAAAAAGAATATTTGTCAAACCAACTAAGGCTGAAACGTCTGTCTTTACTCCCAAATTTACTTTTAGAAAAATTATGATTACATGGTTGACATGGAACTCTTTGAAAGGATACTAGTCAAATTTGATCTTGAATATTTGGGTCATACTCAGATATTGAAATACACAATCCAGGATCTAATTGAAGACAATGAAAATAGAATTTTATTTTGACAACGAGCATAAAACTTGTCAAAATAATCATGATATGAATCTTTTAAAATATTGTGTTAATACTAGAGTGTCCCCTGAAAGTGACACGATGTATGGCTTGATTATAGTGAAAGTGTGCAAGGGCCGCTACATCGGTGCCTAGGTGTAGTGTTAAATAAGCAAGGGTTCCCACATTATGGACGGATGCAGACAAATAAGTTACTCCATAAAATTAGAATTTGATTAGAAACTTGAAATATGTGTACTCTTACAAGTAAATTAATAAAATTAATATATATTATGGTTCATAGAAAGATAAATATTTTATGTATTCAAGAAAGTAAATGGGTTGGGGAGAAGACCAAGAAGATTGATAATTTAGATTTTAAGCTTTGGTATTCAGATAAAAGTCGAATTAGAAAATGATGTAGGTGTGCTTATAGATAAAAGTTTGAAGGATAATATTATAAATATTAATAGGATTGGAGATAGAATTATAGCTTTAAAGATTATTATTAATACTATAATTATCAATATTACAAGTGTTTATACTCCTCAAGTAGGTTTGGATGTAGGCTTAAAAGAAAAGTTTGGAATGAGTTAGAGGGATTAATACAAAAGATATCTCTTGAAGAAAATATATTTATTAGAGGAGATTTAAATGAGCATGTTGGTAAAGTGGTAGAAGATTTTCAAAGTATTCATGATGGCTATGAATTTGGAGTGACTAATGAAGAATGTAGAACTATATTAGATTTTGCTTTAGCTATGATTATGTATTTACTAAAACTTTATTTAAGAAAAGATATGAGCATATTATTACCTAAAAAATGATTTAGTAAAACACAGATTGATTATTTTCTGATAAGAAAAATAGATCATTTAGATAATAAAGATTGTAAGGTCATTCCGAGTGAAAGTTTAAGTAATTAGCACTGGCTATTAGTTTTAGATTTCAAGATGAAGGATTGGAAGGTGAAAAATAAATCAAATTATTATCCTAAAATTAGATGGGGGCACTTAAAGAACACTAATAAAAATAATTTTAAAAGCGAGCTACAAGAGGTTAAAATTTGGGATGTTCATAAGAAAGCTAATATTATATGAAAAAAGTAACAAGTGAAAATAAGTAAGTTGTAAAAAAAGGCTTAGAGAATCAAAAGGAAAGCTTCTTTTAATAAAAAATACTTGGTGGTGGAGTCAAAATGTATAAGAAAAGATAAAAAAATAAGAAGAATTGTTATATAACTCAATTTAGATGTAAAAACTCAGAGAATTGGGAAAGATATAAAGTGACCCGTAGAGATTCTAAGAAATCAATATATGATGCAAACAGTTTAGCTTTTAGTGATTTATACAATAGATTGGATGCCAAAGAAGGTGAAAGATGTATGTATAAATTAGCCAACCAAAGAGATAGAAGAAGTAAAGATCTAGTTCAAGTGAGGAGTATTAAAGATGAAACTCATAAAGAGCTTTTTTTAGAAAAGGATATTAAAAATAGGTGGATGAGACATTTTGATAAACTTTTCAATGATTGATCTAAAATACGATTGATTTTACCAACCATAATACCCTAAACAAAATAGAGAATTTTATTTTTATCATAGTATTAGAAAATTTGAAGTTGGAAAAACATTAAAGAAAATGAAGCATGGAAAAATAGTAGGACCTGAAGAAATTACAATAGAAGTGTGGAAATGTTTAGGAGATTAAATAGTTTATTGGCTTACAAATATTTTTAATATTATTTTAAAGGCAAAAGGATGTCTAATAAGTGGAGAAAGAGTTAGTTGATTCTTATATTTAAAAATAAAGGTGATGCACAAGAGTGTGCAAATTATAGAGGAATTAAGTTAATGTGTCATGCATTAAAATTATGGGAGAGAGAGTAATTGAGCATAGGTTACGATGTGATACAAAACTTTCTCAAAATGTTTGGTTTCATGCCAATTATGGATGTTATACATTTGTTAAGAGGTTTGATGGAGAAGTATAGAGAAAGTAAGAAGAATATACATATGATATTTGTTTATTTAGAAAAATCTTATGATAAAGTTTTAAGAGACGTTCTTTAGATAGATCTAGAAAAGAAAAGGGTTATCATTAGTTATATTCAAGTCATTAAGGATGTGTATACTAGAGTTGTTACTTGTGTCCAAACACAAGGAGGATTGACAAAATAATTTTCTATTTCAGATGGATTACATCAAGGATTGCTTTAAGCCCTTATACGTTTGCTTTAGTTATGGATGTTCTTACTAGACATTTATAGGAAGATGTACCTTGGTGTATGTTTTTTTGCTGATGTCATTCTTCTTGTTGATATGACTAGAGGGAGAGTCCAAGAGAAACTTGAATTATGGAGGTCAACCTTAGAGTCTAAAGGTTTTCATTTGAGTAGATCTAAAACTAAAAATATGGGGTATAGTTTTAGATGTAGAAATTCTAGTGGTCGTGTTGTGATATTGGATGACCAAGTCATTAAAAAGAGTTAGCAATTCAGATATCTAGGCTCTAGTGCTCAAAATGATGGTGAAATAGATGGAGATGTTATTAGTAGAATTTAAGTTGGATGGTTGAAGTGGAGGAATGCATCTGGCCTATTGTGTGATAGAAAAGTACCGCTTAGACTTAAGGAAAAATTTTATAAGATGGTGGTAAGACCTGCAATGATTTATGGTGCAAAATGTTCGCTAATAAAAGAGAAGCATAAAACTAAGCTAATGTTGTAGAGATGAGGATGCTCATGTGGATGAGTGGCTTTGCTCTTAGAGATAAAATATGAAATGAGTATGTTTGGGAAATAGTTGGAGTAGCTCTAGTGGCTGATAAGATTAGAGAGAGTCTTAGATAGTTTGACCACATAAATTGTTGGTTGTCTGATGACCTAGTTAGGAAAGTAGATGTACACTTGAAAAGACTTGGTTAAGATGTATAAAAAATAACCTTAGTTTATTTGAAATTAAATGAGAATTTGACACATAATAAAATATAATAGAGAAGAAGGATTCATGTAGCCGACCACATAGTGGGATAAAGCTTGTTGTTCTTGTTTTTGCAAAGAATCAATCTCTACACAACGTTGCTTTATATTATATTCTTTAGTGAAATTATTTGCGTCTTCTATATTTAGTGTTAATTTTGATTTTGATGTCTTCTTGAAATATTTTTTCATGATTAACTCCTAATTATAAGTAATGAAATTATACCAATAATAACAAACAATAAGAAAATAAAAATAAGAGGATTGTGGAACCAAAACTTAATAAGTGATTTTTGCATACCTTAGATCTTTAATATGCCAAATATATTTGGAATACAAATGCATAACAATCTACAATACAAATTAAGTTATCAGTGACATTAAAATGAATAAAAATGAATATATGTATCAAATTTATAAGAGGTATTATGAGTATAAAAATGATTTTATCATAAAAGAATTTATGTAGCAATAAATCAAGTGACAACATAGCAAGGCAAGAAAAAAAATATTATTAGTATAAAAATGATTTTATCATACTAGAATTTATGTAACAATAAATCCAGAAGAAATTATTCATGAAAAAAATATTTCATTATAAACAAAATAAGAAATCTATTTCATTTGTGTGGAATTTTATTATATTTATTCTTTAATAAATAATAATTACTATCTTAAATTGTAGTACTCAAATCTTCATTCCCTTAAAGTCAAAGTGTTCATACCTAATGTGCATTAGCATGAAATTAGCATGAAGTTTCTAAGTGATTTGAACTGATTAATCACAAGCAACCTAAACATGATATATCAAATAATCGAACACAAGAAACTACACAAGAAACTACACAACCTGATCCAACATATTACTCAAGATTGTTAGACAAGTAAATTTGAAAATGTAACCTCGATTACAACAAAAAAAATAAGTCAAGCACCACTGATCAAGCTATACCTACGAGTGAAGCGAGGTCAGAGACGGTGACGACGAGTGAGGCAAGGGCGTGCTGATGAGCAAGATGAGGTTCCAGTGAGTTAATGACGAGTGAGGCGAGGTCATGACGGCGAGTGAGGTGAGGATTGGGCGACAGTGAGCGAGGTGAGGTCAGGGAATCGCTAGAGCATCGTAAGATGGGTAAATCGCGAGATCTGCGAGACTCAATGCAGCAGTCGAAACTCAGGATAGTTTTTTAGAATTACTTTATAAATTGGCTTAATTTTTAAATTAGGCTTAATTAAAATCTTAATTAGCTAATTAGGCATTTAAAAAAAAATTATAGTAGCGTTGAATGGGGTTGACTAGGCTACCCGTCAAATAAGTCGCCCATTCAACGAACGGACCAAAAAAATTCAACCAAAACCAGAGCCATTTCCCCACCCGCTCTCCTTTTGATTTTCTTCATTCGTCACGACCGGCTCAGCCGCCTCAGACCGCCGAGCCCGCCGGCCAAGGAGAAGCTTGCTGCACATTTCCTAGTTTTTGTTTGCTAATTTAGGTATTTCTAACCCTAAATAGAAAAATGTTTGTTAGATCTCATTTTATATGGATTTATTTTGTATGATGAGCTTGTTTAATTTGATTTTTAAGGTAGATTTAGATTATACTAGGTTTGGTTTTTACATGTGAATTTTGTGAATGCACATTAGGATTTATGATTTATGTTAAGATTTCCTTATTGCAGGGAGGTTATAATAATTATTTTTTTTTTTTAATATGTAAGTTTTTTGTTCTGAACAAATTTTGATATGTGATTTCCAAAATAAATTTATTGAGTTTGGAAAGATATTTTGTAAATGCATATGAGATTTAGGGTTTAAGTTAGAGTTTTTTTTATTATTTAGAGGGTTTAAGTAGGTTTAGTTGAATATGTAGGTTTAATTATGAAGAGATATTAATATTTGTTTTGCAAAATAATTTTATTGAGTTTAAAAATACTTTTGTGAATGCATATAAGATTTAGGGTTTATGTTAGATATTTTGTATTATGTAGAAGTTATAATTATTTTTATTGAATATATAAGTTTAGTGGTGAAGAAATATTGATATGAGATTTACGGAAAAAATTTATAGTTTGCAAAATAATTTTAAGTCAAATGTTGAAGGTGTACATTCTCTTGAATTGAATTTTGTACATTGACTATGTGAAACAAAGGATTACTAGTGTTGTGCTACTATTACTTAAAAATGAGTTCAGATACAATCTGTATAGTTATATATTATGGCGGTGAACTCAATATAAGTGACGATTTCATTCCAACATATATTGATGGGAAAAATTGTCCAGTCCAGATCCCACGATAGATTAAATTCATGGAGTTAGAGAAGTGAATTATGAGGTCATTGAAGATAGATCCAGCAAAGTTCTTTATTAGTCTCATAGGTCATTTTTCTATTGGTGCTGAATTTATTGCAACTCACATTAATGATGAAGAAGTCTGTGAAGCTATAATTAATGCAGTATGCGTGCAACCTATTATAATTTATGTTGAAGTTGAAGAACTATCGTATGAAGAAAGAGAGGTAAACAATATTGAGGAGTGTTAGAGAGCTCTAATCAATTAAGTACTTCAAACTAGCTTCTCAGCTAAGTACTCATGTGGAAGCATATGGGTCCGCACTAACAGAACATGCTTACTTCATTGGGATAAGTTCTGCTTCTATGGGTGACTCTGAAGGTGATCACATTAATCCACTATCTCCTGAAGATGTTGGATATGAAACTATACCTACTAGAATAAGTAGCGATAATGATGAGGAGGATGACAGTGATGCAGAGCAGCTTATTTTAGAGGCCATAGAACCACCCCTTAAGGTCAGAGACTTAATTGCAGACAACTCAGTTAGAATAAGTCATATTGAAGAGCACTTATTATGTAACAATGAGTACATGCGTAGTGCTCAAACAACTAGAGAATGGAATGAGGAGCTTACATTTCATGGCCCATCAAATGAATCAACCTTTGAGCAAGCAAATTGCATTCCAAATGAATTGCTAGAAGGTATGCATTTTCATGATAAGAAGCAGTTATAGTTTGCTATTCTGGGTTAGTCTATCCTAAATAATGTTGAGTATGTGATATATACTTCAAATCAATTAAAGTTCACTGTACTATGCAACCACCATTCTCACCTAACTAGACTTTGTTTGTGGTGCTTACATGCAAGCTCAAGTAAGAGATTAGATGGTGGTTGGAAGATTGGTAGTATTGCCTCACCTCATACTTTCAGTTATTCAGTGCTTAATGTTGGACATAGACAATGTACATCACAATTTATCAGTTATTTCATTCAACCTATAGTTAGACGTCAACTGGATTTAAAGCCCAGAGAAATATAAGGCCATATTGAGTCCAAATTTAATATAAGAGTATCTTATATGAAGGTTTGGGATGCGCATCGTAAGTTACTTTAGGTAATTTTTGGCAATTGGGAGAAATCTTATCGATCATTAAAGAAATTCATGCATGTACTAGCTCGATATATTGAGTGCACTCACAATCAAAGAGGTTCCAACTGCTCGGTCATTTGAGCCTTCAATTAGAGGTTGATACTATCACCCGCTTATGTCTTGATGGGACTTTTCTTCTGGGTAAGTATAGAGGGACTCTACTTAGTGCAGTTCGTATCGATGTCAATAACGGCTTATTTCCACTCGCCTTCATAGTTGTGGAATCAGAGTGTATTGAGTCATGGGTTTGGTTTCTACATACACTACAAGACTTGATCCCACTGGTCTCTATAAGAGGTGATATCTGCCTCATTTCAGACAAGCATGCAGGTCTAGTTCATGGCTGTAGAGAAATCTTTCCTTAGGCTGTGCATCGCTTTTACCCCCGTCATTTGAGGGAGAATTTCAAAAGGATTGTTAGGCAACTCGGAATAAAAGATGTTGGCTTTATATGCTGGAATATGTATGTTATAGGAAATACTGATGATATTCATATTTTCAAAAGGTACATGACTGACATCAATAACACCAAGCAGGAGGCCTATGATTGACTTATTTCAAGGGATGTACAACAGTGGTCTCTAACTCATGATGATGGCTTTAGGTATGACACAATGATGATAAATGCAACTGAATACTTTAATGGTGAGCTTAAGCGAGCATGTGGTTTGCCAATTCAGGCCTTGATTATAGCAATATACAACAACATAGTATCTCAGTTCATGAAACACCTTGAATCAACAATAACTCTGGCTAACCAACACGACTCCATGTTTTCTCCATGTGCTAAAGCAACTCTGCAATCTAATGAATGGAAGGCAAGGAGATTTCTTGAGCTAGTGAGAATAAACATTAATGAGTACCAAGTGTTTGATATAGCCAACAGAACCTTCAAGGTTGACCTATCATAAAACCATAAATGTAGGTGTACATGTAGACAACCATAATCTTATCACATTCCATGTCCACACATGATTGTTATGTTGGGTCAACATCTAAGCCACTTACACTATCTCTCGACCTACCACACTTTGTAGTATTATAGTAGTACCTACCAGATCATGTTAGTCTGTTGTCTCTATTTAAGGTCACATGACTTATTGTTGTATGTGTCGATGTTGTTGTAGTGGTAATGTTTTGTTTGGCTGGTTGTACCATACCATGTTAGTCTGTGTTATTTGTCATATTGTAGTAGTAGTAGTGTGTTGTTTGGGCAGGCTATACCAGAACTTGTTATTCTTTGTTATTAGTGTTGTTGTATTATCAATCTGTTGTTTGGGTTGTTTGTACAAAAACTTATTATTCTGTATTATTTGTGTTGTTGTAATAGTAAATTTATTGTTTAAGAAGACTAGTTTTGTTTAAGAATACTATAATTTTGTTTGAGAAAGCATCAAATTGGAAAGTAGACTTAGGCTAGTACTAGTTTTTTCTTGTATGAAATTACTAAAATATGTACTGTAGTTTTTTTAGTGAACTTTTCTTTTGTTATATATTATTACATGTTTAATGCTCAAATTATTATAGGAAGGATGTCCACTAATGAAGCTGCTCATCCTGCATGCAGAAGGAGAAGATGAGCAGAGGAGGAAGTTGTGGACTACGACCCTCCACCGGCTGAAGTTCACCCTAGTATAGCGACACTACGTGGTAGGCACAGAGCAGTGCATCCTGATTTGATAAAGTTTTATTTAATACAAGCTTCGTATACATGTTTTTACTATAATGTTGCATATTGAGCATAATTCCTTATCTATGTAGGTTTCAGTGCTTGAGTCTGCTTCTCATTTACTGATGTTTAGGGAATGGCCTATTAATTGTTCGAGATTTATGGGTGCATTGCGAGCTGTTGGACTAGATTGTGTCTCACAGATGTAGTACATTTGTCTAGATCATCACTTTCTCACAGCCTTTGTGGAACGTTGGTCTTCGCAGACCAATACCTTCCACTTGGCCACTTGAGAGATGATGATTACACCGTAGGATGTTGTGATGATTCTAGGTGTTCAAATAGATGGCTCTCCTATGCTTGGTAGAATTATTGTTGGTGGAGGGAAGCGTGGTGCGCTTCTTAGCGAGATTATTGTGATGAGTTGATTGGAGCACATCCAAAGCTACACACCGTGTACCATGATCCAGTCCATCTGCATGTTACATCAAAATTCTGAATGGGACATGCTCATGCACAAACTTGTTTGCCCCTACGATAGCTATGATGGACATACTATAGTGATTCCTATATAGATCTCCCAGAGCTTCAGTTCACTATGCATGTCAGAGCATACATACTTTTGGCGATAATTTCTTTCCTTATGCTAGACATATCGGGCTCTGAGGTTCACCTATAGTATCTGCCATTACTGGAGGATATTGATGCATTCAAGGAGTTCTCATTTGGTTCAGCTGTACTTGCTCATTTATATAGGGAGCTACATGAGGCAACAAAATTGAAGTGCACGAATATGGCTGGATGTCTTCATTTACTGCAGGTATGGGCTTGGGAGCACATTCATGTGGGCAGACCAACATTATGTGTCCCATACCCTACAGACATAGATGGGCTTAGCATGGGATGTCGATGGAATGAAGGATTCATACGAAGATGACAGCATCCCACCTTAGATTATACAAAGACGAGTTAGACGAACTATTGTAGAGTCAGGTATGTTGCGTCTATATAATATTTATTTAGTTAATCATTATGTGCTTACAATCGAATTAATAATTCTTGCAATATTAACATGTGATAAGCTGGACATCGATGCACGTGTCAGATATATGCAGGAGAAGATATATGGCTAGCTAGAGTACCAATGATTTGTTGGAAATGGGTATAGTGTCATGAGAAGCTTGTTTGGCACCTATGATTTGAGTAGATCCTTCATTCATACGGGTGGATGGTCAAGGAAAAGTCAACGTTGATTGGATCGATTACTACCACTATTATGTTACACAGTATGAGCACAGACATGAGTCAGTTATAGTGGTAGATCCATCTCAGCAAGACGGGGAGCCAGCGATCATACATGAGGTGGTATCCGTCTTGGGCTTCACTCTACATGCTGAAAGCAGCAATAATTTCTCCTAACACCTATTACCCTCAAATGCGTGGAGAACGATTTATGGTAAGTCTGTATCAAAAGTATTACAATTTTGTTTTTCTATAATGATTAAAGCCTAATCTAAATTTCTTGCAATGCCGCGTGAGCACATCTTGAATACTAAAAATATATTTTAGCATTATTTCGGGAGAGATGATGATACAAAATTTCAGCAATCTATCAACAATTACGAGGGGTTGTGGATGGAGCTGAGACGCAACATGCATATCTCTGATAGTAGATACAGATATACTAACATTCTAGGTACTTCAGCATCAGTGCAGCCAGATGTGCCATCGATGAATGTTGGTCTATCCTCTACATAAGTGGTCGAGCAGTCTACACATACATTCACACAACCATCCTAGTATTTGTATCTATAAGCTATGTGGACTCAGATGCACCCATGGCAGGCACCAGTCCCTCCCACATATGCTCCATCATCATTCCATATGACATCGTCTGAGTGTACCATTATACTCATACTCAAGCTTCTAGATGTACTAGTATTACACACCTGAGATATTCACAACAACATATCGAGCAAGTTGAAGAGGAGGAGCAGCATCATCTACGTGATCAACCACGACGACCACCAACCCATTATACTCCTGGTAGTGATGTGATTCCACCACGCAGGCTTCAATGAAGATAGGCGTGTTATCTTTTTTATGCAGTGGGTGGCATTTACTTGTGACTATTTCTCGTTTGTTATGGTTACTCATTCAGTTTCACAATTGTAAAGCTCTTAATTGTATAATCTCCGATGTTGGTTACTATTTGCACATGATGACATACTGATCAAGTATTTTTTTTTTTTTGTTTTGGTTGGATTGCATCAAAGATTAGCATTAGGTTTATATGAGTTTGGTTAAAATCAATTTGTTCTTACCACATATTGAGATGAGATTGTACCTTAATGTATGCTTTTTTATTGATGATATGTCTTGTCTCTTAAGAGCTTGTTAATTGCACTTTATTAAGAGTGTTTTATTGCAGTGAGTTATAATAAATTATGCAATGGTTCATTTGATTGATTTTGAGAGTGATAAATTTCCTTGATTTCACTATTTCATAGAATATTAATGCAATAATTATGGCTATTCGGGCTAGAATTTTTAAAAGTTGTCAACAGTTGTAGTTTTATAATGTTTTCCATACAAGCACACTAAAATCGACCGGGATATCATATGACCAAAAAATCTGAATACATATATATTATTTTTTGAACATGAATATTCATACATTCAAAAAAGCTACCCTACGTGAATCGTAAGTTGTCATATAAAGTTGTAGTATTATTTACTATATTTTCAGCGATACCAAGCACACTAAAATTAGACACCAGATGAGTCTGATACAGTCAAAAAATAAAGGCTGTCACAATATATATATTTTTTGCACCATGAATATTCATATATGCAAAAGCTACCATATAGTCAAAATTGTACAGAATATTCAGAATGATTACTGCAGATTGAATTATTGTGTGAGATATATCAAAATACATCATGATATATATATAGTGATATGATCATAAAACGAATGTTGTGTGTTTAATTTTTGCCAAATTAACTTTGTTTCTATTCAAATCCAATTATAAAGACCTTAGAATTTTATGCTTTAAATCGTTTAAGTTGATATGATGCAAAACTTGTAAGGAGGTTATTTTCTCCACTAGTATACGGGCTTGAGATGCTCATCCTCAATTAATTACCCATCATATAATAATACAAGGAAAATTAACTCTCGACTCATTGTGAATAATTACACTGTAAATAACAAATAAAGGTTACATTTAAGATGTTATTTTAAAAATCAAAATAATAAAAGCCATCTGAGCTTATTCATAATTTCACAAACTCAATGTAGCTTATTTACTCTTAAAATAACACTAATTATTTTAAATAACGAGTCATATATTGTAGTCATTTTAAAATAATTTTGTAGTGTATAAATATTTTGATAAAATTTAAATTAAACATTTTGCCACAAAATATCTTAATTATAATTATAAACAACAAAAAAAATGTGTCAAATATGTAACAAAATAAAGATATTTATAATATATTTACAAACAAAAGTGAATTTCGTCATTTAGAGAGAAGGATGTTTCAAAAAAAAGTTGAAGCCTTCAAGAAATTATATAAAAACTTTGAAATATTTATATAAATATATATTACCTAAATAAACATTCATTTTACTGGTTAATTTTCTAACTTTAAATCAACAAAAACCAACTTTTTGTCATTCTTACATTCCAATCTATTTGATCAATTCAAACTATCAAACATCCACTTCAAATAAAACTAATGTATATTAGGTAAATAGAAATGACATTCTGATGTTGAGTAAAAAATGAAGTAAATTAAGAGGGAAAAAAAAACCTCGATGCCTTCTTGCAAGCAGTCGGCGACCTCCATCCTGTAATGCGATATGTAGCTGTCAAATGATTTAGATGGAGCGGATTATGGTAGTTCAATTCTCAGTTCTCAGTTGTACGGGGGTTTGGAACGGAAAAAAAATTGGAGAATAGAAGGGGTAATGTACTACAAAGAAATGCTATGAAAGAGGAGAGCTATGATGAAATGTGATGAAAAAGGAGAAGAAGAAGTGGGGATGGCTAGGTTAGATTGGGTAGAAAAAAATCCTAGTCCAGTCTCTCATTTAATTGGTGAATCACTATTTACATATATCCAATTAGATAGTCATTTGCTCGTTAAATGAGAGATTGTATCTATAGTTATTTTTTTTTTTGCCAATCTTCTATCAGTTAATTTCGAAATTTGTCATACCTATTTTAAAATTTTAGCCTTATTTTTTATTGAGTTTCATTTGTTAGTAGAGCCAAACCAAAATAAACTCTAATTTTAGATTAACCCACCCTAAGTATAAGTATGTACAAAGAAAGAAGAAGATAAAAACTATAAGTTAGATAATCTCTTTAATAAATTCAGATTATATGATTCTAAAGATTAGAAGAAAATCTCAAGATAGAGAGTTGGCCAAAAATATACATGAGGTTATATGGCATGCTTATAGCAACTTAGTGAAGGTTTATAAAAAATAAATTAAATACTAATATAAATTATATATGTAGTGGTTCTTGTAGTGAGAAAGCTTAATTGACAGCTATTCGCTTAGCGAGAATTATGAATTTCGAGAAGAGTATAAGTGCACTTAGTGTTATTAATTTTGCTAGAACAAACACTTATATCTTGGCCCTACATATAACATAGAATCAATATCAACGCATTATTATCCTCATTAGAGTTCTCAGGTGCTAGTATTTATGGCTTGAATTCTATTGAGCTTGGAATGAAAATCTCATGGTGTGACACATGTGATGAAACTTAAATTATAGAAATATTTGGGTGTACATTTTTTATATTTATAGACATGTGCACATACACACATATAAATTTGGGTTTGCATTGGCATGATTTAGTGTGGCCACTCTGTAACCTCATTGAAACTTTATTCTTATGATCTATGGCAAGATAATTTATTATTATTAATTTTTAACTCAATTTGCATGAATCTAGAACTACATAATTGCAAAAAGATAGACCATAAGAGATGAAACTTAAAGTTACCCTCATAAACCAACTAGTTTTAAATGTATCTTGGAGAAATCTTTAGATCCGATGGCCTTGTAATCTAAAATAACCTTCTCCTTAATTATATACCCAAGAAGCTATGAGCTCATTGATAGCCTTTGAATCTAATATGAAAGATCAAGTGTATACTAATACATGATTTCTATTCTTAAATATGATTGATTATGCCAACTTTATAACTTAGAAGTCTCATAATTATTTCTTGAAAATATAAAATATATATCAGATATCTTATCTAATTTTTCACATTAAGTTGAAAGTTATTTATATTATATGTAAATATAGGCTCTAAAAGAGTTGCCCAACTTTTATATGCATTGGAGAGAGATTCCAACATGAGATCATTATATCAATAGCCATTAACTTACTCATACTTTTGTATATTCTATTATAGAATATGAGTTTTATATGTGTTCCTTATATCATTAGTTATTGCTTTCAACCCAAAGATAAATGAAGAATAAGAAAACTTATTTGTTTTAATTGCATCACATATTGGAATTATCATCTTTAATGGACAACTTAGCAATGAATCATCTATATAGTCACCATTATTTTCATCTTATATGCCTATAATATCATTCATCAACTCTTCATTTGTTTTTTGATCGTCAATAGAGTTTTTATTTTGATGAGTGATCTTTCATCACTCTCATTTGCTATCATATGCTTTATGTTACAAGAATACCTTTATTGTGGCTATAATTTAAAGTTTTTTTTTGCACATTCAACACATGAAAGAGAGATGGACATCTAATAGTTAAAGATTATATACCCAAAGTTTCTTAAATTCGTTTATAATTAAGTGTGCTTAGCTCTGTGGACTATATTTGAATAATTGTTTCATCATCAAACATATCTAAAGCATGAATTCGACCATCTCAAAAATAGATGTCCTACTTGGCAAGATGTCATAAGCCTTCTTAACAAGGGTAGGGTTCTCTCTGCATGATGCAAGCCTTCTCAATGAGAAATATAATATCTTCTCACATAGGAATAAAATGTTCTTATGAAATCCACTTTGCAATGTAAAAGAGCATCTCAGTAAGCTTCAATAAACTTTTGGAAACACTATCGACCACCTCTATAATGTGTTCAATCACCGTAATGTGTTTGATCATCTTTGCAACTCTCTTAATGACTTCATTCACCTTGCTAACTACTTCGAATAGATTCCAACCACATCGGCAATGCCATAAATCATTTATTTTAGTGTCATGATTCCTTAATAAGCATCACTAAACAATACCAATGTACATCCATCTCGACATGCTAACCTCTTTGGAAAAGTTTTTTCAACTCCTCAAAAAGCATGTATTACTTCTTATAATCCAAGCCGAGTTGTCATCTTAAACATATACTTGGATCCTCACTGAGCTTCATCTTAAAATTGCTATTAGTCAATAACATATTCACTTATAGTTCTCTCACTCTTTAAGAAAATTTATTTGGAATCTGTCTCGTATCGTAATGCTACTTCCAAGAGATTTGGTAACTCACAATATACGTTCGACCACCTTGACAATATGCTTTATTATCTCAGAAATTTATTTTGTCATCTCAAAACAATTTGCAAGCTATGAATGACATATATTATCATCATTCGATCACCATAAAGATATTAATTGTGGTTTTGCAATAAAGGATCTTATCCATAATAGGTCCAACAACATTCTTTATTGGCAAACTCAAATATTTTATGTTGTAGGGTTATAAATTTCATATGAAGCACTTAAGCACAAAATTCACACTTGCATGTACAATTCATCAATCACACCACTTATTTTAAGATTGAGTACTAAATAAATTCAATAAGTACTCTCATTAATCCAAAATTGGGTGATTACTTAACTAGGAACCCATCTATAAAATTCAACAAGTACTCAAGGAACTCATTGTTAAAATTTAGAAAGTACTGAAGATGTTTGGTATTCAATACTTGATAATATGTAAGCATTTGAAAATTTATTATACAATAATGTTTGAAGAAATTACTATTCAGTAAAATCAACCTTTGTTATTTATTTATGTGTTACTTTAATGATAAGCAAAGTAACATAGGTCAAGCATTATGCCAAATTATATAGAAAAGGCTAAGCGTTAAAACTTGGACTCCCTTTTGTATAAGGTTCACATTAAATAGTAATAGTAGTCCTTTCTATGTGATGAGTCTGAATGGTTACCCATGCAAAGAGAAAATATTTGGTGAAAGTGATGATCATCATAGTTATTGACCAAGTTTAGAGATGGTTAGCTATGTTAAGTTAAGATCTAATAAAATATGAGGCTCATCCTAGGAATTGCATAGTCAATAACTTGTAAATTTATCTTTGCATTGCACCATTATGATCATTGAGAAATTATAAGTTAAGTATCATGCTAAGTCTATCCTTAGAACTCAAACTCTCCCTTTTACAGTAAGATTCATAGTAAGTAATGCGAGGAATCTCTTCTAGTGGTATGTTTAAAAATAATTACTTCATGAAAACAAAAGATCTGGTGAAATGTGAGGTTAATCAAGGAAACAACTTGTTCAAAAGGATGTCTAATATGTAAAAACTAAGACTTATCAAAATATAAAGATAAATATTTTGAGACATTAATTATATACTTATATATTTTTAAACTCATTATAAGGTTTGGTGAATATTCAAGCATGATCTTTTATTCAACAAGATTATAAATGTTTTATTCAGAACATCCAATATGTGCATTCATATCTCAATTTATTGTTCTTAATTGGCATATTCAAGATATAAAATTAAATATTCTACATGTAATTTACTATGAAGCCATTACTACCTAGCTTATTAGGAAGACAAATACTACTTTGTGCATTTTTTTGTTATCTTTACTTAGCTTATTATTGAAACAATGCTAAATTAGTTTTCTATTTTTACTGAGTCTGTTAAATCAACATAATAGCCTAGATTACAAACTCAGCTCAATTTCTAGGAAAAATATGCTAATTAAAATATTTACTTATTCAACAAAGTCTTAGAAGTTATATTACTTCAACATCAAAAATCAAAATTTTAAGATCTCAAGTAGTTAACATCATACAAACTCATACACTCCTAAATGCCAAATCAATATGATGGGCATTAAAAAAAATTGATAATATTTATATAAAATTTCCTTGCATTAATTCATAGCCTTAAAATAAATTGCATTAAAAATAAATATAACAAATCTCATCAAATGTTTTTTAAAATTATAAGCAAAGGATGACCAACATTGAGGATGATTTGATGAGTGTAAACAAGTTCCTGAACTTCATAATAAATAACAATAAGGTCTCTCTCAATAATGATCAAATCATAGGATTTAAAACATTGCCTAATTCATCTCTTTTATGTATTAAATCCAATAGTTAGTCACAAGAAAAATGCTACCTCAATAAAGAAGATTAGTTAACTCTTTTTTTCTTAAAATGTATTTAATAAAGTAAGAGAAACATAAAACTAAAGGTGTTCCCAAAATTGCTAAATCTAAGTTCCAATCAAGCCAACCTGACTCAATAGAATGTGCCTGAATAATGGTGAAACTATGAACATCGATTCATTGGAGTCATTAGCTATGTAAACCCTTGATTGAGCATACTTGTCTAGGGATGAAGATTAACTAGTGAAGTTGAATTGACCAAGGTAGACTTGATGCAAAATTCAAGAAAAAAGCAAGATGAAGTTAGTCTATGACTTCATGCTTATTTACTCTATATTTAGAAATATTAATTGATATATATATATATATATATATATATATATATATATATATATATATATATATATATATATATATATATATATATATATATATATATATTATAATCCAAGATAACTATTAGTAAATCTTTTTTATGATAAGTATTCATTAAGCTATTCATTTGTTCGATATAATTATTAGCTAGAATGAGAATACCATCTTTTATAATATGTATTCATCTTGTACTAAATGCAAAATTCACACATGTAACTTAAATGTAACATTCCTTATGGAGCTTTCCCTCAACCTCTATCTATAAATAGGGGATAATGAGCAAGCTTAGGAGACATGATAGATTGCATCAGACTCTATACTTTAGAGTGAAAAAAGAACCATATAATATCTCTTTAATACTTCATCTCTCTGTCTATCTCTCTTTGTTTACTTTTCATAGTCAATCTTATATGTTTGAGTGTAGCCCAGGGATAAAATTGGATTCAACAATCTCATTGAAGAAACAAGTAAGAATATACTATGTTATTATTTATATTATTGAAATCATGGATTATATTCCACCAAAAAAATTATCATATTTACTTTAAATCTAAATTTATTATATGCAAAAAAATTCATGTCGTAGAGTGAAAATCTTTGGCTGAAAATCTAACACTCACATAGATAGTAGATGAGAGGGCAAAAGAAATACCAGAGTTTTTACATGGTAAAATCCAAAAAAAACAAAGAAAAAAAATCATAGGGCCTAGCCCAATCGAAATAATCCACTAGTTTTTATAATGATAGTTGTGGTGTTCAAAATTATAGTGAGAGACCACACAGATCTTAAAGAATACTTATTAAAATGATCAAGTATGATATATAAGAACAATATACTTTTCAAAAGGTAGAAATATTACCCTATGATGGACTCACATCACCTAATAAGAACTCCTAAGGCTGATAGCTACGAGTATTAGAGATTTTTTTCCTACTTTACATGGATGAAGTAAAGTAAGGTTTATTTTAAGCTAAATTTTTAAGTTCCCTATTCGAGCAAGTTTCCATAGTTAATTACATCTTATAGTATATGAATCTCAAAAGAAAACTCTCGATTAAAGTGACCAGCTAACATCTCTAAGGATTTTAATGTTCGATATCTAAAAATTGATAATTTTGGAAGTAAGTGGGATAGCTTAAACAGATCGAGTTATTAATAGAGTCTAAAGGAAGATATGAAGGAACCACTTATGATACTAGGAAGTCTATTGAGTACTTCAATTTATTCTATGTTAAGGCTTTATATTTTTGAAATTGAGAATTATTATCATTTGAGATGATATTTTATTAGAAAGTTAAGACTTATATTCCAACAATATAAGATTATGAAAATACTTAAGAAATGAGGATTTATGCCTATAGAGAAAGAGAAACATGCTACCTCTAATCCTATATTTAAAGTGCTCTAGAATGAGCTAAGAGCTCGACTTAATTCTACTTAAAAAAAATTAGAATATGTTAGTTCACTTCCACTAGAGAGAATCTATTTAGGCTCTTCTTGACTTACAACCGTCTTGAGTGACTAGCAACTAACACCTCTTACACTTAAAAATCATGTGACCAAGTCTTATGAATGCAAGATAGTTAAGTTATTATTTATTTGGAGTAGAAACTTAATACCATAAATGCACTCCCTAAGAGCCTAGATCATGATAGGTATGAAATCATATCCTGAAGTAATGCAATAAAATTACATCTTTATAAATTTGTAGACTCATTAATTTGACTCAAGTTGGGTTGGCAAATATGCTTATATGTATGATAAAATAGAGTTATGGGCTAAAGTCAATGAGAAGGATGTTCTGCACTCAAGGGGTTATTGTTAATGATCCTACACTCCCCTTATTGTGTAATGAGTAAAGATCTCTTATATACAAGAAGAGAAGATAAGATGCATTCATGATTATTATCCACATTTATCATAAACTTGAGGTTTCTAAATATTTTAATTGATTAATTCCTAGAATTTAAGATTAAGTTATGAGTTATTAATTTTTAATTCAAGTTAATTTAAGTTGGGGTAGAAAATTTAAGCCCCAAAGAGCCTATCAAAATCCTAGTCATATACAATAATCATCACACTTAGAGATATCTATAAAAACATATCTTTTTTATTGTGTAAATTAAGTAAACATACTAAACCATCAATCAGATTAAATGAATAATAAAAGGCCAGTGTAGTTGAGTTCAACTATACACCCCAAAAAAGAAGAAGGTGGGTTGCCAAGCTCAACCCATATATAACTTGGATTACAATAAATATTTTAACAAATGAAATAGTCTATGGGGGTCTTCATCTTCACTTGATCTTCCAAATCTTGAATCCTCTAAGCACCATAAGGCCTCTAAGTCTATATCTTCTAGCCTCTGCTCATCCTAAACCACATGACACTAATCCTATCTATTATAAAATTATATTTAAAATTTTAAAAAGAAATCCTAACTAAACCTGCAAAATAAAAGTTAGTTATAACATATATTCACACCAAATAGTTATATGTCACATGATTATCAATAACACCTATGGGTACTAAGCCCACTTATCCTAATGGGCTATGCTAAGGGGACAAGAAACACTTGTAAACAAATCATTCAATTTATTTTTATTATCATAACAACCCTTTTAATTAAGTACAACTTCCTACAAAAAATATCATTAGTATAATAAATATCGTCTTACCATCCAGACTATCACAGAAATAATCATAACATCTAATCTAGAATATTGCATCATAAAATAAGAAAAATAAATACATCACAACAAAGCATCGACCAAACCTAAGTTTAAAATTGGTGATAAATCATACTATTGTGTGTACAAAGGTTAGTGCGGTATGTAAAGTAAGGGTTTTAATATTTAAGTTGCCAATTAAATGATTAGTTCAAGTAATTAACCAAAGGATAGTTTTGATTTAAGTATTTAGTGATTTAAGACTTAAATTTTAATTTATAAATTGAACTTTAATTTTAATTAATCTTAGTGCTCTAAAGAGTATGAAAATTTATGAGTTTCAATTAGAGTGAAACATAGTCCTTTTCAACACCTACCTTAAGGGTTACTCTAAGGATATATTTTATGGTTTTTTTGGGCCTTCTTAATGAAGTGTTAAGATTGCTATTAATTTCTAAGTTTAGATTAAACTTAAATGAAATTATAATCACATGAAAAACACTTTAAGGCTAATAGGATTAAGTGATGACTTACTTAATGATGTCGTTCAATTCATCATCACCTTAGTACTTCCTTTTTAAAATATTTATTTTATTACTTTTAATATTTTATTTTAAAATAATTTTGTAGTCATTTCATCACTTTAACATCCCACTTCATAATAATTATGTATTTATTTTATCACTTTAATAATCCATTTTTAAATAATTATGTATTTTAATTATTTATTTCTTAAATAATTATGTATTTATTTTATTCTTTTTAAATATTATTTTAAAATAATTATGTATTTATTTAATTTTTAAATAATATTTCATTTTTAAAATAGTTAGGTTTTAGTCTTATCATTTTCAATATTTTATTTTAAAAATAATATGTATTTATTTTATCATTTTAATATTTCATTATCACTTTAATAATTCACTTTAAAATATTCATATATGCTCATGCATTAATATAAATATGAATATGAGTGAAATGAATTTCTAAAATCTTTATGATATGAGGTTTAAAAATGAATTATATTTTCAAGTGTATTTTTTCAACACCACTTTTCAAGTACTTATCGTTGTTAAACTAGGAAGACAAGATATCTAGGACCTTCTTCAGACTAGTAGCCATGCGCCCGTAGGTGTCTAGACTACACACCTTCAAAGAGTGTATATTTTCACATGAATTATGCATAGGGGTTTATTCACATTTATTAATTTAGATACACAAATATATTTTGACTTATATGATGAGAATATTATTTTAATTTAGAAGTAATAATAGTCACACTATTTATATATCATGCACTTAAGGATTTTTAATTTTAAACATGAGTATGAATCAAACATGAATTGGTCACACAATTATGTTGACCTCATTTTTGGATGAGGTTAACATCATCTTCAATCCTAGTAATTATGACACTTAATCTTAGATTATAAGTTTCCTGATTAGGCACTTAGGACACTTCACTTAGTGACCAGGAGTATAAACTGAATAGAATCAAAGAATAAATTGAATTAAAAATAAATTTAAAATTAAAATATTGAATTTAAAACAAAAATGAAATTTAAAAAAAAAAAAATCAAACTCAATACCCTAAGGCTTAGGCTATCATAGTGAACCTCTCTAGAATCTGATCTAACCCAACCAAATCTAATAAAATTCAACATATACCTGAGTTAAACAAATCTTAATTGAAATTTAAATTCAATTGAGCTTAAACCAAGGTAATTGGGGTGGCTAACTCAATTAACCAAAAGAAATTAAAATAAAATCAAACCAACTTGAAATATATCAAACAAAAAAGCATAGAATCAATCCATAAACATAAATAGACTTAAAAACAAATTTAGATAAGGTTCAAGATGATCAATCATGTCACTTGACCTTCGGTTCTCTTATGTGGGCTCCACCAAGTCAAAATTGGACCAAATTAAGTCATTCCAAGGAATCAAAGTCATCAAATGAATATGTTTAATTATAAATCTAAAGAAATCTAAATTCAATAAGGCCTCAAATGGGTTAATTAGATCACTTGATTTAAATAAACTCAAATGGACTTTATTAAATCTAAATTCAAATTAAATTGAAATTAATTCAAGTTGAACATCCAAATTTATTTGGAAATCAAAATTGAACATAATTCAATTAATCAACTGGGTTTAATTTGACCAATTTGGTCATTTAACCCAAAGTGAACCCATTTTGACCCATTAAGCTTAATTGACCCAAAGTTAAAAATCAACTTCAAACTAAATCAAATTTATTGCTCCAAATCATTCACACATGTGATTAAATATGATTGAAGTCTAAATATACCTTAATTGAGTCAAATTGGTCAATTGACTCTATTAAACTCAACTTTATCCATTTAAGTCAAGATGAGTCAAGTTAAGGTAAAATCAACATCAATCCCAAATCCAATGAAATGAATTCATTAGAAACATTATAAATGATTAAAGAAATGAAATTCAAACTCAACCAAACCTTAACGTAAAAATTAAGCTAGATAACCCAATTTGAATAATCTTTGATCAAATCAGAGAAATTAGGTTAAGCAAAATAAAATTCTCATATAATATGTATCAATTGGCTTCTATATCTCTCAATAGATAATTAGGTATAATCACAAACTAAATATATACATCCAATGATCAATTGAGTTAATCAAAATGAATCGAAAATCAAAGGATGGTGAATTAGATCAAACCTAAACATTTAAACCCAAACCAATTACGCTAGAATTTATTTAGACCCATCCTAGGATGAACCTAAGGCAACTGTTATGGGAATTTTATTTGGAACACCATGTAAATCTTGAGGTACTTATTTATGTAATTAAATGCATCATTACAGGATAAATATATTATCTTGAAAGATAAATGTATTACCTTATAATAGATTTAATTACTTAATAAGGACTTCTAAGGTTTATGGGTCTTTGATATACCAGAGATTTTTCTCCTAAACTACATGAAGAAGTATAACAAGATTTATTTTAGTATAAGGTTTGTAGTTTTTTATAAGGGCAAGCCCCTATAGTTAATTACATTTTTGAAGAAATGAAATTACTACTACGAATACTCTCGATTAAAGAAACTGATTTTCATCTATATGGATTTCAAAGCTTATCTTAAAAGGATTGTTAATTTGATAATTTAAAAGGGAACATGTCAAGAAGGAATAGTTATTTTTAGAAGCCAATTCGGAATAAGTAGGAAATGCTTTTAGATATTCGAAAGCCTAGTAAATATTTCAACTATTACACTATTAGGCTTTACATTTTGAAATTGAGGTTATTAAGATTCTAAGTTGACATTTTATCAAAAATCTAAGACTTATATTCTGACAGCACAAGACTGTAGAAATGTTTAAAGGTTGAAAACTTATTCTAACAAGATTCTATAGAACCTAAGTCTAAAAAATGCTTCTAACATAAGTTAGAAACTCGACCTAGTCCAATTCTATAAATTTGGAAATTATTGGTTCTTCATCTCACTTCCTATCCCTGACTCTTCTAGAGTTATTACCTGCTTGGAAAGGTCATCAGTTAACACCACCAAAGTGATTTTAAACTAAGATTTTAGTCTTATGTATACAAGATGGTTGAGCTGTTATATTTAGGAAAGAAAGCTAAAGGCCTAAACTCACTCTTTAACCCTAAGATAATGATTAGTATATTATGCATTTAGATAATGCAATAACTTTTATTTTTTATGTATTTTGACTCATAATTTTATTTAAAAGCTTTTGATATGTAATTCATGTCTAAGATGAGATGTAGTTAGAAAATGGTTATGGGCTAAATCAAAATAAGAAGGCACACTTCTCTAGAAAGGGTGGTCATCCTCATAAGTTAGATACCTCCTTATGTATAATGGGTGAAGTGGCCAATTCAGGAAGTACGACAATATGCTAGCATGGTTCACAAAATCTAGTTATTTCTAGTTGCTTTTAAGTTATGCATAGGGCTTTTAATTATAGTGAGGTTATGAATTTTTTATTTATGTTTGAGTTATTTTTATTTTAATGGGCTAAAAAAATTATTTTTTTCCTAACAGCTTAATATATATAGGCTTCATCATAGAACACAGTAATCACAGAAGGAAACTTATGAAAAATATGTAGTTCAATTACGTACCCCAAAATAAGTTAAGCCATATTTAAATAAATAAAATAGGCTGGTACGATCGGGTACAATTACACACCTTAAAAAAAGAAAAAGTGAGCAGTCGAGCTCTATCTTTATACAGTCCGACCTAGAACTAAAAGTTTAATCTATGAGGTCTTCATTAACTTCAAGATTATTGCCTTCTTCAGGGACCTCCTTAGGCTCCACCGGGGACCATCAAATAAGTATAATCAACTCTTATTAATCTTAAACCCATAGACCCTAACCTAATTCTAGGCTCAAATTACATTTTAAAAATTTTAAACTAAACTTCTAAACACTACAAAATAGATGTTATAAAAATATATCACACACCAGCAATTTGTATTTCAAACAAATGGGCTTAGCAATAATGCATGCCAAGCCCACCTGTCCTATTGGGCTATGCTTAGAGACTTAAGCAACATCTGCAAGCAAATAAAATTTATTTTATAGTTATTATAATGGTCCCTTTTAAGCATAACCTCCTATAAGAAATAATGTTAGCCTAAAAAGAATGTCCTAACATCCAAAGTAGCGAGCAAAAAATCCTAGCCATATAGTCTAAAAAAGCACATCACAAAATAAAAAAATATCACATAATAATCAACACATCGGCCTAACCAAATTCTATGGTCGATGGGGCTTCTGTGGTATGCCTACATTAGGCCTTTTTAAGTTCAGGTTTTAAATCAAAGTCAGTATTTGTTCAATTTTATCATTATATAATTTTAATTTAAGTGATTTAATTTATCTATGATTTTGTTTCAATTTTAACTTTATTTTTGTGTTAAAGTTGAATTTAAGTTCTAATAAATAAAGAATAAAATAAATTTTACTAATGGTAGAATCCATTCTATTGAACATTCTACTCACAATTGAATGGAATTTCCACCTTCAAATAAAAATCTATTATAGGGGTTGAACTAAGAACCTACGTTTCTTAATTAATTATTTTTATTTGTTTGAATGGTTTAGTTGAATTTAATTTATTTATTATTTGATTTAATTAAATATTAAGTTTGTTAGAGTTATTTAACTTTATGTGGTTTTGATTATTGACATTGATAATATATTTGTTGGGTTTTAGTTTGGTTAAATTCAATTGTAAAAGTTTAATGAATTTTAAATTATTTTCATTGAATTACTATTTAATTCCTTTCTTCAAGTTTCACTTTAAAGATTTAATTTCATATGATTTGTATTAAATCACTTCAATGATGCTTAAATTTAATGATTTTATCCTTTCATTTGAGTTTGGTTTGAATTGATGAATATGTTTTTATTTAATTAACTTGTGATTTGATCAAAGCTTAATGTAATCTTTTATTTAAATTTCAATTAAGAGTTTGATCATTTGTTAAGGCTAATAATTTGATTTATATGTTAGTTATTGTAGCTTGATGATTGTTTAATTTAATTCAACTTATCTTTTATTTTAGCTTAATTTATTTAAAATTTAAATTTGTAATTTTAATTTTAATTTTGTTTGATTTATATTATTATTATTATTATTATTATTATTATTATTATTATATTATTATTATTATTATTATTATTATTATTATTATTATTATTATTATTATTATTTCTATAGTTGACATAGCCAATCACTTATTAAGGTTTAATTCAATTAATTATTTTAATTAACATTCATTTCATATTTAACATTTATTAAGTTTGATTTTAAGTTTATCAGATTCATGAACTTAATTAATTTAAAATGATATTATTTGAGTTTCATAGTTTTATATCATGATTAATTTAATTGGTTTAATTTATTAATTATTAAACTTAGTGTTGATTAGAATATGGTTTTATAATTTGTTTTTTAGTTAAATTTCATATGGTAAAAGTTTTTTTTCAATATTTTTTGAACTCTAATCCTAACTCAAGAAGCCTATAGAGATGAAACAATTAGAGTGTCAAACCAAAATTAGGCCATCCTAAGCTTCTAAGTTATTTAAATGTCCATATTATGGATGAGTTAAAAAAATTATCTATTTTTATTTATAATTTAATTATTTATTTCACTTAATTTATTTTACTTAGGTTTCATTTAAAGATTTATTTAAATTCTTTATATTGATTTACACAATTAACTAATTTATGATTCAATTAAGTTTCATTTTAATTTAAGTTGTAGTTGGATTTTCATTCTATAAGACTCATTCTGCTTTAAAACCCATTTATTTAGTCTTATCTTTATTAATAGATTAATATCTAAGCAATATTTATTTTTTTATTAACTTATGTGATTTATATTGTTTGAACTAATTTTATTATTATTTGATTTAGTGAGTTTTTGTTCCGATCAAGTTTAATTGATTTAATATCTTTAAAAGATACTATATTTGTTTTGAGATTTTGTTACATCCATAAGTTTTATATAGTAAGAGTTTATAATTCATTTGTTTTTTTTAAGTATATTATTGTAGTTGGATTTGATTACATTTGATTTATAATTTAGGTTGATTTAATTAATTTGATTTCAATGATCCATTAAGTAATTATGTTTAATTTGTTTTGATTGATGTGGTTAAAATCTATTTAGCTTGATTTGTCATGTTTAAGTGACATAAGTTAATGTTTGATCAATTTATTTAAAGGTAACTTAAACTTTAGAGGATTAATTTGATTGGATAATTAACTTAGTTAAAGGATAGATTGATTTCTTTAATGAACTAATTGAGGATTATTTTGATATGTCCTGCTTACATGATTAGCCTAATTCAACTTAATCAGATGGTCAGTTAATTTAATTAAAAAAATTTTATTTATACTTGAGAAAGAGAATTTATATATTTAAGATTTAATTAGTTTCAAAGTTTAGAATGAGTTCTTTACAATTTTAGTCAACCAAATAAAATACCTTCCTTGATAATGGTTAATGGTTTAGTTAATTTTCAACTAAGTTTGAGTAACAAAATTTGATAGTTGATCAGAAAGTGTTTGATAGATATAGGATAATTTAATTAAGGTTCAGTGGTTAATTAATGTTCAGTTAAGTTTTAGTTTATTTTCTTTTGAAGTCGAGTAGACCATTTCATTATACTCAAGGTTTAGCTAGGTTAGATTGATCGCATAGTTAGCTAAGTTGAGATTAGATGTCCATGGTTAACAATTAGAATGGGACTCTTGATTAATTAGATATTCACGATTAATTTGATTAATCATTTGATATAGTTGAAAATTTAACTAATGATTATCTTAACTTATTTTATTTAAATTTGATTTATTCAAATTGGGTTTAATTTTACTAAGTTTGATTAACTTAGTTTATTTAAGATGATTTAGGTTCAACATAGTTAACATGATTAAGTGATTAATTTAATTTAAGGTTAATTAAATTAATTAGATATTAATTAAATATTTAATTAATTATGATTTTGATGAATATTATTTTGTGGTGAATTTAATTAAGCATTTAGTTTAAGTTGAACTTAATTTAAGGGTTATTTTCATGTGTTTTGTTCTAACTCAATTGAATGATTGATTTAAAATTTAATTAAAATAGTTAAAGGTTTAAAGTTTGATTAGACAATTTGATTTAATTATTTCAATTGAATGCTAAGTTTAATTTAATTGGAAGTTGGTTGAATAACTTAATCAAATATTGAATATTGATGAACTGAATTGACAACCCTAACTATAGGTCAATTATGTGTTGTTTAAATTAAAGTATAAAGTTAATTAAATCTTGATTAATAAATTAATTAAAAGTTTTAGCTAAACTAATCAATTAACTTCACTTATTTTATTTTATTGATTTAATTAGAGTTTGATTCTTAGTTATTTAAGTTTATCATATTTAACCTATTAATGTATGATGGATGATTAATTCAATCTTCATTAATTTAAGTATTTAAAATTTTAATTAACAATTGTCTTAATTTATCTTATTTGAGTTCATTCATTCAAATTAAGTTTAAACTAGTTGGGTGTTTAACTGATTAGTTTTAATTAAAGATAATGTGGTCTTGATATATTTAAGTTAATAAAATGGTCAACTTGATTAAGTCTTTATTTAAATAAAAGCTAATGATTTAATTAATCAGGAATGATTGACTTAATTAAATTAAGGATAATTTGAGGTTAACATTATTAATTTGATTTAGCGATTACTTTGGTTAATGAGTTTAATTAATCTAATTAGATTTATTAGATATTAATCAATGATTTAATTACTCATGATTGATTTAATTAAAACTTTGATGAATATTTATAGTTAAATATTTGATTTAAGTGAAGCTTGATTTAAGGATTATTTTAATATGATTATGACTTTTTTTAATTTAATTTAGTTTAATTAAATGATTGATTAATTTGTTTTGAAACATCATTATCAAATTGATAAGGGTTGATCTTAATTAGAAGTTGATGGGTTTAATTTGACTAGGCAATTAATTCAATGAATATTTGATTAGTGATTAATCAAACCTTAACTTTATTAGATGATTTATTTGATTAAAAATTTAGTTTTGGATTATATTTGAATAATTAACTCGAGTAACATTAGATTAAAGGTTAATTAAGTTTAACTTTATTAAATGACTTGTTTTATTAGGAACTTAATTAAGGATTTTGATTTATTTAATGGCCAACTAAATTAATCTTAATTGAATGATCACTTAATTTTATTATAACTTGATTAATCAAATGATTATCTTAACTAAGTAATTAATTGAATTTAAATTGTTTCGTTAATCATTGATTTGATTCCTTCATTCGATTAATCATCAAATTAATAATTGAATAAGCTTATCCTTAATAAAATATTTTAACTTTAATTGGATGATAGTAGTTTAGATTAAAAATTAATTAAAAATCTGTAATTCACTCAATTGAAGATTTAATCAACTGATTAGGGTTTAACTTATAGATTAATTGGATTCATGAGCATTAATTCAATTAAGGGTTAAACTCAGTTGAAGTCTTAATTAAATGACTCATTTAATTAAGGGTGGGTTATTAGCTAGTCAATTCAATCATGATTAAATTAGTAAAAGTCTAATTATGATTTCTTATCAAGTTAATTAAGGTTTGATCAGTGGTTTAATTAAAGGTTCAATATGCAATTCAAGTTTTATTAACTATTAATTCATCCTATGTAAACAACTTTGGATTTCTTTGATTAAATAGTTAACTTATTTAATCAGTGTTTAATTTAAGTTCATTATTTTTTAACTTGGTTAAATGATTAATTTGATTGAGATGTAATCATTAATCATTTAACTTAAATTAACTAGTATTTGATCAATGATTTATGACATATTAAATTGATTCAATTTAATCTTTAATTTTGAAGTCTAATTAGTATTTGATTTCATCTCTTAACTGAATTTAACAAATAGTTTAGTAAGTTTATCATGTTTCATTAACTTATAATTAATCAAATTAGTATTGTTTGATTCTATGACATATTAAATTGATTCAATTTAATCTTTAATTTTGAAGTCTAATAGTATTTGATTTCATCTCTTAACTGAATTTAACAAATAGTTTAGTAAGTTTATCATGTTTCATTAACTTAAAATTAATCAAATTAATTATTGTTTGATTCTTATGATTTTGTGCTTTAACTAAACTTAGGTAATATAATAGTTTATTTCAAATAATTTCTTGGTGTTCTTGGTTTTGTAATTTCAAACATATGTACATTTTGAACATATTTTACTTCAATTTTTTCTATTTCTATTTTTTTTATTAAATGATCTTATGATAGCTAAATCTTTGATTCCTCTTTGCTTAATAATTTTTATGACTTGACAATTTTTATGGGAATGAGATGTTAGCATATCAAGCTCACCACATGGATCTTAAACTATTTGAATGTATATTTTAAGAATGGTTAGTAAAATATTTATTTATTTTATAAAATTGAATTAAATTATAAAATATTTAATAAAATTCATTGACTTTAATTTTGTGAAACTCCCCTCAAGTTCAAAAGATGGTCAATTATGATTGATTGATTTTATTTATTTATTTAATTTATTATGAATTCTTAACTTTAAACTTATGAATTTTGATTGACATGTTAAGCCCTAATTAGACTATTTTAATGTTTTGTGAGATCTAAAAAGTTTAGATATTTTTCCTAAGTGTAATGGATTTAATCAAAGATGGTTAAACTATTTTGGTGGTTTTTCTTAATTTCTTTGGTTTAAATTATTTATTTCATTAAATTAATGCATTTGACCTTTGAAATTCAATAACTTTTGATATAGTCATCATTTTAACTAGAAACGTTTGTAGTAAGTAGATATTAACCTCAATTTCATTCCATAAAATTTTAAATCAATTTGATTAATATTAATGATTAATTAGAGAAATTATATTTTCACTTAAACATAAATTAAAGCCAAAATACCCAAATAAAATTAGGGATTTTGGGTTCATTAGATTCCTACTGAAAAAACAAATCCAACAAGTCTTTAATTTCAATTTTATGATGAGTATTTTTTAAATCCTAAAATTCTGGATTTTTCTATTTAACCTAAGCAGCACCACATGGCAATGACTTGTCACGGTTGTATGCATTTCGAAGCCCAATTGAGCTGATGATGCTGACGTGACCTTTTGAGTGGGAAAACACAAGTTAGATCAAATTGTCTAGATTAAATGGTACAATCTAAGGGCTTATATCCAACCTTTTAATGGTTTAATCAAAGCTACCCATCCAATTTAAGGAGGATCAAATGACAGCCGACTACTCCCCTTCCAAGCCGATGAACTGCGCAATCAAAATTAGTTCGGGTAGATGAGATCTGCCCGAAATTGCCCCAAATGCATGATTTTTTGGCAATTCACACTAGAAAACTCTCCGATTCACATCAAGGGTATGAAAAATGAAAATACAAGGGAATCTAATGGGAAAGTTTTAAAATTGACCCATCATTATCACAAAATGAAAGCCTTAATGGTTAACTATAGTTTGGATGAATTACCTCACTCAAGTCTTATTGAGTGGATTTTTTTAGTTGGTTTTCTTCCTTAGGTTGAGAATGAGCTTCCAAATGATTCTCTTCTTTTGTCTCCTCCTAGATTACTCTTTCCATCGAAGGCCATCAGAGTTCACCAGAAATTGGCTAAATTGAGTGATTTTATGTGGGAAAATAGTATGGAAGGGGTTGGTATTTTTTTAAGGAAACTTTGGAAGTTTCTAATGGTAGAAGGATGGAGTTTGGAGGCTCTCTTCCTTCCATTTTATAGATAGCCAAAACTCCCATTAATGGGGATGAGAGTGGTGGTTTGGGAGGTGGCCAATTGGTTGAGATTGGCCTTGGAGTTGCTATGAGCATGTTCAGTCAGTTCTGATGCTAAGGATGAGGAGAAAAAGTATCCTTTGGTGGCTAGATTAGAAAAAAAAATGAATGGAGGGATATGTTTTAAAGTTCCACTTGTTCTCCCACATGACTTAACTCCATTCCACTTATCCCATCTTTTTTAACTTCTCTTCAACCTTTGAAGGCTGCAAAGCCCTTCCAAACATAGGAGAATGGATTGGGTTTGGCTTGCCAAAGTTTTAACTTGGGTTTGACTTTGTGTTAACATATTTTGATCCATTTTATTTAAGTTGGGCCTGATGCTTTGAGATGGATGATTATCTTCGTATTGAAGTTTTAACCATGCTTATTATTCATTAAAAGTTTTTAAAAGTAATTAAGTTGATTTGATTTGAATCCATTATGATTTAACCTTACTTTAACCCATCTTCACTAACTTTGACCAAAGTGTGTTAAATTAACTTATATAATTCATTTTATTATTTTTTTGTTTAGATTAGTGATGCTTATATTTTATGAATCATCTAAAGTGATTTGCGATAGTTAATTTAATTTAGTTTGGGTCAATCTTGGGTTTGACCAGGTTTTGACCAACTTTAATCAAAATGACTTAAATTGATTTATATGATTCAATTAATTATTTTAGGTTAAGATTAAGTTTTGATCATATTTGATGGATTATTTGGAGTAGTATGGATCAATTAATTTTATTTAGCTTGGGTCAATTTTGGGTTTGACCCAAGTTTGACTGAATTTTCCCTGAATGGGTCAAATCAGCTTAAATGCATGAATTGGGTAATTTAGGCACTACTTAGATTTCAAATAAATTTATTGGATTATTTGGAGCATTTATGATTGATTTATTTCAACTAATGCGGATTATATTTTTGAGTTTGACAAATTTTGACCAAAATTGTACTTAGCGGGTTAAGATGTGTTCATTTATGTCAACTGATCAAAATAGTTGAATTAGACTCAAGGGTAGGTTGAATTATGTTTATATACAAATTTAAGATAATTATGAATATTTAGTTTGAGTTAATTATAATTTAAAATTCGCTCACTAAAGTGGATCAATTAGACAATATGGACATCAATTAAATTTAGTTTTATGTAGTTTTGTATTTAGATAAACTCATGTGATGATTTTGAGCCTCTGGAGTGGCTTAATTTGGCCAAATTTGATTAGTTGATCTTTCACTTAGTGGGACACGCATTGGTCAACTTTAGGTCAAATGGCCTAGTTGCCACTTTGAACTTCAATTTATCTTAAAAAAATTTTAATGAATAATAAGCATGGTTAAAACTTCAATACGAAGATAATCATCCATCTCAAAGCATCAGGCCCAACTTAAATAAAATGGATCAAAATATGTTAACACGAAGTCAATTTAGTTTAGTTTGATATTTATTTGTGATTTGTTCATACAACTGAGCAATTAAGCATAGTGTCATAAGTACCTAATTAAGAAGCTCTTGATAATAGATTAAGGATCCTAATTTCTAAGATTAAAAGATTAAGTATGATGCCAACCACATCCAAAAATGATGTCATCAAATGGACCCCCATTATATGTGGTGGACTAGCTAGAGTACACTGCACATAGATCAAACTAATCAACATGTTCCATTAAGGTTAAAAGCAATAATGCTTGTGAAGGTTTGAATTTTGGTTTGAAATCTAAGGTTTTGATTTAGCTTTATTTTTATTTAAAATTTTAATTTTGAACTTAATTTTTAAAGATAGGCATGAATTGCCTTAGTTTGTTTTTAATTTAGAAAGATTCATTCATAAAAAACTCTAGATTCATTAGTTTCTAAAAATAATAAAGATGTTATTAGAAATAGATTCACAAAGGAGTCTAATCCTAACATAATCATGATAGCCAGAATATGCCTTCAAGGGACTTATTCTTATCTTGACTACAATGAAGTTTAATTTCCATAGATTTTCAATGGCTAACCTAGGAAGAAAGCACAAGGACTCATATCTTCCTAGGTGAAACTAGTCATGAGGATAGCTCTAACGGCTAACCAACATAATGAGAGAATCTGTAGACACCTATACTAGATCCTATGTTTACGTTTGCTAGAAAGGATGCCACTGTGCATACTTTCTTCTATCTAAAGGTGGTAGTCGGAGAGGATTGCATCATTCATACTTACTCTTAACCAAACTACGGATGTGTAGAAGAAATGGTATAGTGATAAAAAAAAGAATCTTTTTCTGTAATTTCAATTAGAGAAGGATGCATCTCAGGATTTTTACACCCAATCTAGCTAGATATTAAGAAGGGGCCTTTAATGGCTTAATTATAATCTAAATGGCTAGAATGAGAAAAGGGGTCATGATGACTTTATCATATTTCATGGATAGCACGAATGATGCCACGAAGGGCTTACTCTAAGGCTAAGAGAGAGAGATATAAAAAGGGGTTCCATAGGGGATAACTCCCAACTTATGAGAAAGAGGGATGTTGCCACAAAGGGTTTACTCCAAAACTGTAGGAATAGTACACAATGGCTTACTCTAAACCCAAGAAATGTAACCAACCTAAGGAGAGAATCTTCATATACCTATACTTTGATAGACTAGATCCTATGTTTACTTTTCTAGAAAGGATGCCACTATGGATACTTACTCCTATTTAGAGATGGTAGTCGAGAGGATGCCATCATTGATACTTACTCTTAATCAAATTACACTAATTTTAATATGAGAAGGATGCTTCTTGGGATACTTACACCCAATCTAGTTAGCTTTTAGGAAGGGGCCTTTAATGGCTTAATTCCAACTTAAATGGATAGAATGAGAAAAGAGGATCTGATGACTTTATTCTATTCCTTGGACAGTAGGAATGGTGCCATGAAGGGCTTGCTCTAAACATAAGAAAGAGAGAGATATAAGAAGGGTTCCACAGGGACTAACTCCCATATTATGAGAAAGAGGGATGGTGTCACACGGGACTTACTCCAAAATTATGGGAATAGTGCACAAATGCTTACTCCAAACCCAAGAGATGTATTAGAAAGGTTCCATGAAAGACTTGCTCCAAACTTATAGAAACCAGGAATGGTGCCACGAAGAACTTACTCCAAAGCTATGGGAATGGTGCATAAAGGCTTACTCTAAACCCAAGAGATTTATGCAAAGGGTGCTATGAAGAGATTACTCTTAACATGTGGGAATGGTTCACAAAGGCTTACTCCAAACCTAATATATTTATGTGAAGAGTGCCACGAAGGGCTTGCTCCCAACCTATGGAAACCAGGAATGGTGCCACGAAGGGCTTACTCCAAACCTGTGAGAATGGTACGCAAAGGCTTTCTCCAAACCCAAGAGATTTATGAGAAGGTACCATGAAGGGCTTGTTCCCAACCTATGGAAATCAGGAATGGTGCCATAAAGAGCTTACTCCAAACTTGTGAGAATGGTGCACAAAGGCTTACTCCAAACCTAAGAGTTTTGTAGGAAGGGTGCCACAAAGGGCTTTCTCCCAACATATGGAAGCTAGAAATGGTGCCACGAAGGACTTACTCCAAACCTGTGAGAATGGTGCACAAAGGCTTACTCCAAACCCAAGTAATTTGTAAGAAGGGTGCCATGAAGGGCTTGATGACAAACTATGGATACCAAGAATAGTGCCATGAAGGGCTTACTCTAAACCTATGGGAATGGTGCACAAAGGCATACCCAATCCCAAGAAATTTATAGGAAGGGTTCCACAAAGGGCTTGCTCCCAACCTATGAAAGCTAGGAATGGTACCTCAAAGGGCTTACTCCAAACTTGTGGGAATGGTGTACAAAGACTTACTCTAAGTCCAAGAGATTTGTAGGAACGGTGTCATGAAGGGTTTGGTCCCAACCTATAGAAGCCAAGAATGGTGCCATGAAGGGCTTGCTCTAAGCCTGTGGGAATAATGTACAAATTCTTACTCCAAGACCAAAAAGGTTTATATGAAGTGTTCCATAAAAAGGCTTGCTCCCAACCTCTAAAAGAAAACAATGAAAAAAAGGACCTTAGTGGTTTAATTCTTACTCCTCAAGTTTTGAACTAGGAAAGGGAAAGGCTTAACCCCAACCTATATAGCTTACTCATAAAGGAGGTTGCAAAAACCTTAAACTATCCCTAACTTCTTATGAATGCTCTTGGAAAGGAAGTACAATCTTAGAATGATAATTTCAATTTTAAATATAATTCAAAGGATTTTAATATTTAATTTATTAAAATTTGATACATTTTTTAGAAAGAAGAATGATTGAACATATTTATTTCAACCTAGTTAATAGCATAAACATAAATGCTTAATTTTATTGGTCATACCTAATTCAAAGTACAATCATGTATAATATTTGTTTAAATATCATCCATTTATAGGAAGCATGGGATCCTCCTCATTGCAATCTACTAACTGATGGGAACCACCTCTATAAACCCTCTTGATGATGAATAGTCCTTCCCACATTGGTTTAAACTTATTTCTCATTCTTGGATGGACTAAAATTGGCCTTCAAAGAACTAAGACCACGTCTCCTACTTGGAAAGTTCTAGGATAGACCAATTTATCATGTGCTTGAACAATAGTGATTGGTAGAGTTTGAGATCTTATTGAGCTTGTAGACATTTCTCTTCAAGACCCTTAAGCTCTTCCAAGCAAAGTCTACCATTTTGTTCAGTCGTAATTCAGTTATTGATTGCGATTCTTAAAGATGGAAGCTGTACTCCTAAAGAGCATAGCTTCAATTCCGTAGACTAAAACAAAAGGAGTAGACTGAGTTGGTGTCCAATATGTGGTCTAGTAGGTCCATAAGGCCTTAACCAACCTTTCATGCCATTGACATTTATTTTCATCAATGACTTTCTTTAATATTCAAACAAGTGTCTTATTAAAATCCTCAGCCAATCCATTTTTCCTAGGATAATAAATGGTCAAATACCTCCAATCAATGTGATATTTTTGTATGAAGTTATCTAATTTTGTAGACGTGCATGTCAGACCATTATAGGATATGATGCAACATAAAACACCAAATTGATATATGAAATGTTCTCTAAAGAAATGAAGTACGTGATGTGCTTTAACTTCTCCCAGTGGCACTACTTCAGCCTATTTTGAGAATTAATCAATCACAACTAGAATTAAATGATGGCCTCTTGCAGATAGGGGTCAATATGCAGTATGATGTCAATACCCCAACTCTCAAAGGGCCATGAGGCAATCATTGGATGCAGTACATAAGGCGGCTGATGTAAGATGACACCATATACCTGGCATTGATCACACAGTTTTCAGACAGTCATTAATCATCACAAGCTAGTAATATGCAAGCCTTTTAATTTTTAATTTCATTTTAAGGCCAGATTGATGAGCGCCACACAATCCAGTATGTATTTCAATCACGATCTTATGCACTTTCTGTTTGTTCAAACAGGGTTTCCATATATGGTCAAATGGCCGATGATATAAAACAAAATTGATTAGAGTATAAGATAAAGCTCATTTCTTAATTTGACTAGCCAATGATTTATCTAGTGGAAGCCTCCCCTCATTTAAGTAGTCAAAGAATGGCTATGTCTAGTCAGCAGCTTCTTGAGTTTCAGTAAGAGTAGCTATTTCTTCAATTATTTTCATATTGGTGAATTCCAAATCTATAAGAGACAAAACCTATCAATTTAATAGTTCTACAAAAATTGATTCTTCTTCTAGGAACACAATCTTCTTTGAAAGATTTGCTAAGGTGCTAATTGTGTAATTATTTCCACATAAAATCTTATATAAAGTCACAATAGGGATCTGCTAGAGCAACTTTATAGTATATTGATAATAATTATATAATTTTGGAGTCAGTACTTTGTAGGTTCCTACCACTTGGTTAATAATTAGTTAAGAATCCTTGAAGATTTTTATTTCTTTTATTTCCATTAAAACTGCTAAATCTAAACTAGTAATCAAAGCTTCATACTTAGGTTCATTATTTATGCATGGCTCAAATAAATAGTAGGAATATCGCATCATCGCACCCCCCCCCTTCTCAAGAGTTAGGAAAACTAAGCCAATCCTGGCCTTCCCTACGATGGAGGAGTTTGATTCCTTGCCTCTCTTAGAAGACGTTGAACCATCAAAGTAAAGCTCCCAAATGGCACTATTTTGTTCTCTCAAACTAGTGATTTGTTCATCAGGGAGATTATCATTCAAAGGTGAACCTTGAGTGAGTGGGTGCGTCACCAAGAAGTCTATGATAGCCTAACCTTTTATAGCACGAAAGGGAATAAAAGTCATTTCAAATTGTAGCAAAACATAGTTCATTTTTCCAAATGTCCATACAACGTTGGACAAGTCATAATATATTGTAATGGGTTCACCCTTGAAATTTGATTTATTTTGTGAGAGAGCGTATAGTGTCTCCATTTTTGGGCAGTGAGAACCAAAGCCATATGGTTCTTCTCAATAAGTGGATAGTTTACTTCCATGGGATAAGTCTATGACTTAAATAATACAGAGCATTCTCTTTGTCTTCCTCGTTAACTTGAGCCAATAAGGCACTAAGAGACTCATCTAAAGCTGTAGTGTAAAGTATTAATGGTTCTCTTAAGATAAGGGTAGCTAGGATAGGAGGATTCATTTAGTATTATTTTAAATTTTCAAATGTACTTTGGCACCTTTTATTTCAATTGAACTTAGAATTCTTCTTTATTAGGATGGAGAAAGGTTGACATCTTCATGATAGATTTAATATGAATCTTCTTAAATAAGCCAACCTACTTTGGAAAGACCTTAATTATGTGAGGCTTTTATGTGGAAGAATTTCTAAGATAGCTTTAATTTTCTCAGGATTGATTTTGATTCCACAGTGTCTCACTACAAAACTAAAGAATTTTCCTAAAGTTACTCCAAAGGCACACTTTAAATGATTCATTATTAATTTGTAGTGGAGTAATCGCTCAAAGAAAAGTCTTATATTATAAAGATGATTTCCTCTTTCTTTACATTTAATGACCAAATCATCAATATAATACTCTACTTGATTATGGATTAAATCATTAAAGATTTTAATCATATCCCTCTAATAAGTTGCACTAGTATTCTTGAGACCAAATGGCATGATTATGTAACAGAAGATCCTTATTAAGGTTCTAAACGCCATGTGTAGGGCCATCTTGATTTGATTATAACTAGATGAGCCATCCATGAAATAGAAGATTTCATGAAAGAAAAATTGTATCTATCATGAGTTTTAGCATAGGCAATGAGAACTCATCCTTGGGACAAGCCTTATTAAGGTCTCTAAAATTAATGCATATATGGATCTGACTATTCTTTTTCTTTACTAGAACAACTCTACACAACCAAGAAAGATATTTTTTTCTTCTCAAATAAATCCAGCTTCAATCAACTTTTTAACTTCAGCAATTACTTGTTGTTTAATTTTCAACTACATGCATCGGGGAGCTTGTTCTACTGGAATGGCATCAAGTATAATTTTAGCTTTATGGATCACTACTTCTGGAGATAGACCAGGCACCTTGTCATAGCTCTAGGCAAAATAGTACTTAAAATCTAAAAGTAATCTAACTAAGTCATCGGCATCCTCCTAACCCAATAACAAACTTATAAAAGTAGGATGTGGATTTTATTTTGTTCCCAGATCAACTTATTTTAATTCATCAATAGCGGATTTATTTTTTTATTCTAACTCTAGAGGTGCATTTTGAATTAAAAAGCCTTCTGAGTCATTCAACATCTCTAAATAGTGTTCATCAAATGAGTTAGGTGAACTTATAATGAGCTAATCAGATTCTAGATTATTAGTTATTGGTAGACAGTATTCATCATCATGAAGAGGTCAAATGGTACCGAAGCTGATGCCAACTTTGGATTTTAACTTTTTAAAATTAGGATCCCATAGCCTTCCTTGACGTTAAGCTATACCTTTAGACCAAGTATGAGGGAAAAAACCTAGCTTAATTAAATTTTTGACACAATCAGGATATCAATCAAAATAGAGTTCTATTATTCCATTAAAACAGTCATCTTCAAGCTTTACACCGCTTCAGATCTTGAAGACTGTGGTACAAAATAAAACTTTTGCACTCTTCGAACTTCTATAGAAGGGTTAGGATCCACCTTAAATATAACAATACAACCCTATCTTGAGATAGTGGGGTTAAAGTTAAGGTGTTCATATACCTTTTAAGATTTTCATATGTGCTTGACTTAGGTTCATCTTTCAATTCTCAGACTTGGACTTCTTCACTATCTAATTCTAAAGATATTTAAACTTTGGAAAGGCACCCTGTATATTTGATTCTTTATCATAACTTAACTCCAAATCAATATGTATCACAGGTAGTTTATTTTCAAAATTTTCTTTTTCTTCTTTTTGTTCTCTACCTTCTTTTTCTCTTCTTATTCCTTTATTTTTTTCTATTCTTTCTTTCATTTCTTTCTTTTTTTTTTCTTTCATTTCATTATTTTCTTTTTCTTTTTCTTTTCTTTTTTCTTTTCTCTTTTTCTTGAGCCTTGCCAATGTATAATTTTGTAGAATATATTGATTGCTTTTTAGGCAAGTAGTTTGCAGCATCCTCATATATCCTGACTTCATGAATAAAGAATGATAGAACATCCCTTTTGATGACATGCTCAACTCCATCATTGTATATTTAATACACTGATGGAGAGAAGAGGAGACCATTTTATACTCATGAATCTAGGGTCTACCTAAAAGAGCATTAAATATCTTTGAGTTAATTATATGAAATTTTGCTTCTATTTTTAATTCTTCTATTTCTAATAATAAATTAATAGAATCAAGAGATCTTTCTCCTTTTCATTGAATCCTTGTAGCAACATTTTGTATAAGCTAAGCTTGCGTGCATTAACCATTTAGTAAGCTAAGGTTCTTACATTCATGATGTTGACTGACGCTCCTAGATCGATAAGCACCCTAGAGAGTCTGAAGTTATCCACATTGGCAGTAACAAAAAGTGATCGATTATGATCGACAGTCCCCAGTAGTAAATCTTCATCAAAGAAGGTTACCCTAGAGACTTCTTTGAAATAAAGAGCCTCATCCGAGGAAGTTGTTGCTAGTTGAGCAAGGCATATTTCATGGTTAAGCGATGCTTTTATTAACTACTCTCTCATTTCTTTAGAGAGAATGAGAGCATCATAAATGCTTAACCTAGCATGTAACTTCTTAAAATGGGCTAAAACATTGTAATCGATTTTGGGAATAGTATTTTCAGGTATTTGGTTGTCTAGAGGAGAAATTCTTTATGGAGAATCAAATGTCTAACTAGTATTAATGATTTGCTTTTCTATTTTTTAGATGGAAAAGCTTTACTTTTTTCTTTAGATTTACTTTTATTATTGTGGTATTTATTTTTGGTTTGATGTGTATATGGGTGAAGGGGGGGAGGGGTACATCACGTAGATCTGAGGGTATACTTATTGAAGTGATCGAGTACAATATTGAGGTATGATGTACTATCTCAAAAGATAGAGACATCATCATTTAATGGACCTAATCATCTAATAAGGACTCCTAAGGCAGGATGGGTCTTCGAATATACCTAAGATTTTTCTTTATTTTATAAGGATGAATAAAGTAGAGTTTATATTAAATCGGGTTCTAAAGTTCCCTATGGGGGCAAGCCCCTATATTTAATTACATCCTAAGGAAGGTGAGTTCCTTAGGAATAATCTTGATTAAAGTAGGCAATTATTATATCCAAAGATTTCAAGGGTACGACTATTAAATGATTGGTTATATTGGAAAATCAAATGGGAAAACTCAAGGAGAAGACTTATTATCAAAGTCAAGGAGAATAAATAAGGAATGCTCATGATACTAAGAGACCTAGTGAGCATTCCAATCTATCCTATGATTGGGCTTTATATATTTAAAGTGGAAGGGAATTATTTATTTAAATTGATATTTTGTTAGAGAACTAGGACTTATAGCCTAATAATACAAGATTGTGGGATTTCCTAAGAGGTGAGGATTTATGCTTATAGCCCAAAGGAAACATCCACCTCATATCCTAAATCTAGGAAGCTTTGGCAGAGCCAAAGCACGACCTAAATCTAAGTGAAAATGGGTATATACCTCCACAAGAGAGAGTAAATCACCCGACTGCTGGACTTATAACTGCCTAGAGTGGCAGCCAGGTAACTTATCCTACCCTTTAAAATCATGTAGGCAAGTCATATAATTTTGCAAGATAATTAGATTGTTATCATTTAGAAAGAAACTAAAGTATTTAAATCCACTCCCTAAGACACTAGAGCATGAGGGGTATGAGTAATGACTTAGTCTAATGCAAATCTTTTCAATTTTTATTTGATTTTGACACTTCATTTTGACAAAGGCCATAGAATTTTCATATATCTAAATGCATGATGAAATGAGATTATGGGCTAAATCAAAAAGAAAGAGGTGTTTTCCACCATAGAGGAGACTTTCAAAGGTCAATTCTTCCCCTATCATGCAAGGATGACAACCCTCTCTTAGCAAGAGTGAAATAATATGAATGCATAATATTAAGCATACAACTCAGCTAAGGGTTGCTAAATCTTTTAGTTATCTTGTTTTAATGCCTAGGCTAATAATAGCCTAATAACTAGTCTAAGAAGCATACACCCTAACATCTAGTATAAAATAATGCATCATAAAACTAAACATACATCAAACCATGCACCGCCCTAACATAAAGCTAGAAGTGGTGACTTAATCTAAAGTGTGTGTATGAGGACTTATATGGTGCTTCCTAACTAAGCATTAGAGTTATATTTTTCTAATTTTGAAAGGCATTTAATTTAAAGGGTGGTTTCACTTTAAGTGATTTAGTGAATTTAATGATTTTACTTAATGCTTTATTTTATTTTATTTGACCTACACCTAACAACTAAGTGTTATAAAGAGAAGGAGGGAGGATTACGCACTTTCATCCATATCTTAAGTCACTTCTAAAGCATATTAATTAATAAATTCTCTTTAGTGAATGGCTTATCATATGTTTTAAATTAATCCTAAGTTTTGGTTTACTTTAAATAATTATATTCAATAAGAGAGGCATCTTAATATTAATTAGAATGAATTACTATCACATGATACATGTTCATTCATATCTTTCCATCATATGTAGCATGCATATAACATTAAGTCCTAAGTATACCTTCACATGCAATATGTTTTTAGCACACTTAAATGGAGGATGCATAAATAATTTTTGTAGAAAAAGGATATTTTCATTCATTAGCTAAATGCACATTCAAATGTATAAAAGTTTTAAGCAAGTACTTTGCCATTGTGAGCTAGCGGAGTGAGGTAAAAGTCTTCATTGGTGCTACTTAAATCTGTGCATCCCTGGAATATCCAGACTAGATACACTCGCTATTCTTAAATACATATGAATGTACAAATAATTATGAGAATGAAAATTATGCTAAAATTGCATTTTTGAATTACTTATGCATATGGAACAAAGTTGAAAAGAAGGAAAGACTTTCATTCATTAGCCAAATACACACACAAGTGTATGAAAGTTATAAGTAAGTACTTCACCATTGTTAACTAGGGGAGTGAGATAAAAATCTCATTGGGGCTACTTAGAGCCATGCATCCCCGGAATGCCCAAACTAGATATACCCGCTATTCTTAAATACACATGAATGTACAAATAGCAATCAACATGAAAGTCATGCAAGAATTATATTTTTGATTTATCTATATATGTGAGCTAAAATTCTATCTAAATTCTTACAAGGATATGTATAAGAAAGAATCTAACAAATGTTGTGTCCTTTTCAAATGAGCTATACACTTGTTAATGTTCATATTCTTATGTAAATTCATGAAGATTAAAAAAAAGAGAACTTCATCTCACATGTTCTAAGTTATAGGTATATGCAAGCTTATAAATACTTATAATTATCCTCACTCCACATATTATAGTTGATTTATATACTTTTGAAAATAATTTTTGATTAATAATGATAATAGCCACACATATATTTTTTTTAGTTTAAATCAACAAATATAAACTTGACATAAAGGAAATCATTTCATTTAATTGATTTTTGAATGGGATGTATGCATGATTATAAGTGGCATACAATATTTAATATGATTGGAAAGAAATAAATAAACATAAAAACATAATTTCATTCAATCCAACTAATTCCTAAGGACAATCATACTAAATAAGCTTACTTAGAATAAACCAAAATTTCTTATGTCATTATTAATGTTTGATTTGATTTAAGAAATGTGAGTGGAGATTTTCTAATTCTAATCCCATTCTCCATGTGTGAGTTAACTTGATTTAATGAGAAGGAATTATGTTGATTTTATGGATTAGTTAGGTTAAGGTATAAATTAAGTCAATTAAATAAACATTACCTATGTTTCCTTAAGGTAATTAATTGAATGATTATGAGCTAATGAAATATGCAAATGAGTTGAAACTAAATAGCAATGATCCTATGAAATGAAAAAGAGCCTAATATAATTAGCTCATAATCATTAATTAATTAAGATTAAGAAACTCCATAATTACTTTTATGGTTTTTTTACACATGTAAGCCAACCATAATTTAATTAAGCCTCTTTAGATTATAAAATACCTAATGATCTACCCAAGGATCAATTAAGGGAAATCAAAAGTGATTACCCTTCTAATTAAGCTAATGAAGCCATTAACACATTAATTCAATTTTTTTCTCTTTTAATATTTATGTTTTGGTTGAAAAAGAGAAGGAAAATTAGAGGAAAGATTAGGAGGAAGGCCCCAATCTAATTACCTAAGTCTCCCCACTATTCAACAGTGATTAAGGGGTTTAATTTATAGACTAATTACTGTTCACTGCTTAATTATCACTTAATTAAGTTAAAAAGGTAATTAAGGCTTAAGCAATCAATTCTCCTAATTAATCAACCAATAAATCCCACAAAAAATAGGGAAGTTAGAGGTCATCCCCTTAAACATTCTCAGAAAGTCTAAAATTGATTAGTTAATTAATTAAAAAGTAATTAAGATAATTAAGTTTTCAATCAAATTCTAATTAATCCATAATTACTATTCAAAATTAATTAAGATAATTTTAATGGATTCTCCTCTAAAATACCTTTAAAATGAGCCAAAGTTTGTATTTTTTAGATTTTTTTTCAATTAGTTGACCCAACTTTTAGAGTCACGTCCATGTGCTAATTTAGCCAGCAGCGGACGTGGTATTGATCTCCGCCATCCGCTCTTGGATCAACAATATAGATAAAACCCATGGCATGAGGGGAGAAAAGTAGATAGATCTAATGTGATTTGATCAAAGCCGTCCATTCCAATCATAGGAAATAGATGGCCTGTGATCCTTCTTCCTGTTAACAATGAAAGATAGTGTCCTTCTGCATGGATAATTCGATCCGAGCTCACCCAAGCTCTGATGAACTTCAAAATCAACTCGCACCATCAGGGAAGGAAATCAAATAAATCCAATGGTCAAGATCAACTCACATGCATGTTTCCTTTGAAACACTCCAACAAAATTTTTCTATATCTACAATTTTGAGGAATTATCTCATCAAAGATCAAGATCGATGGTAGAATCGATAAAGGTAGCATCATCTAGTAGATACAAGGCCCTGTTGAGTAGCACGTAAGCCAATTCCCCTTAGTTCGCTCGAAGGATCAAGTTTTATAATTTTGGCTGAGAAATAAGGGAGATTGAATCAGGATTGTAGTGCCCTAATTTGGTTTTGCATGGGGAGGAGAAATGCCAAGAGGGGAAGCTTGGGATTGCTCTAGGGGAATTGTAAAGAGGCTCAGAAATGTGCTAGGAAGCTCTCATGATTCGAAGTTTGTCATTTTATGTTCGAATTGAGGGGTATACCCCTCGGTTTGCTGAGTTGGACGAACGGGATGGCTTCACATTTTTTGGTCGGCCAGCCACCATCAGAGTACCAGAGGGGTCACAATCGGGTCCACGTGGATCGCATGGATTGGGGGAGGCCATGGTAGGAGGCTCAAGGCTGGATATGGGCATATCCTTTAGCTTTGATCCCTTGGGTGTTCGAGTTACATGGGAGGTGAGTTAGCTCACCGCCCTTTGGTCCATGGCTGACCTAGGGTGAGTTAGGTGGCTTAGATGGGTTAGGGGGTGCCTCATTTGGATGAGTGAGGGCTGCCAAGGTATAAAAAAGAGTGGACTTCATCTTTTTTTGGCAAAATCTCACATGGGGGAGAGGTTCCATGGAGGATTTATTTTGGTTTTGGCTCCAAATGGGTTTGGGCTGATTTTAGGTTGACCTAAGATGGGTTTGGGTCTGGTTTGGTCAACATCCAATGGGTCATGGGTTGGTTCCATGGGTTTTGGCTTCATTTGGACAAATGGGTTCATATTGGGTCATGTTAGGTTAGGTTGACTAATTGGTCAAATTGGGTCAAACCAAGGCTTGGGTTAGGTTCAAATGATGATTTGAAGAGTTTTATTACAAGTGGTTTCAATTAATTTATCTTAGGTTTGATTTTGGCTCATTTGAAATAAAATGGGTTAAATGGGTCAAGTTGATCAATTTGACCAAATTGACTAAATTGGGTTGGGTTAGGTGTTGGTTCAAGTTCAATTATTTAATTGAAAATGATTATAGACTTTAGTTTGAATCAATTTAGATTTAATTTATATTTTTGGCCAATTAAACCCTTTAGGTCAATTTGGGCTAGGTTGGGTCAAGTTGACCAATTGGTCAAATTGGGCTCAATTATGGCTTTGGTCAAATTCAGTAATGGATTTGGAATGATCTTGAGCCATTGGTTACAATCAATTTGGGATAGATTATGATTTGACTCATTTTAGCTTTTTAGGTCAATTTGGGTCAACTTGGGTCAAATGACCAATTAGTTTTAGTTTGACTCAATTGAGGGTCAAGTCATGTTCAAACATTGATTATGGGTGGTGTGAATCAATGGTTTCAATCAATTTGGTGTATGTTTAGTTTTGGCTAGTTTGGGTTTCATTTGGGTTAAGGGTTGACTTGGTCAAATGGCCAAGTTGACTTGGTTTGACCCAATTCAAGGCAATTGATCACTCTAGGATGATTGTTGATCATGATATGAGGCTTGGATGGGCTCTTTTCAATCAAATCTAAGTTGGATTAGAACTTGGCTCAAAAAGTCCTTTAGGCCACTTTGGGTCAAGTGGACCTAAATGGGTCAATTGACTTGGTTTTGGTTTGATCAAGGTCTAGTTAGATTTATATATGAGTTTAGGATTGAAATATAAATCCATGATGGGTTTTGGTTCCTTTGAAATTTATAAGTCAAAAAGGCTAACATGGGCTTGACTTGGGTTGATTTGAATTTGGCTTGATGATTATAGGTTTTGTTTATATTTTGGCAGATGATTGAAGGAATAGTTGATTCGAGAGAAAATCCATTAGTTTTGAGTTGATTTGGGTAGATTTGGCCAAGTTCAAAGAATTGACTCAAAGGACTTGAATTAGGTTTTGATTTTATTTTGTACTTTTTGAATTTATATTCCATTTATATTTGGGAAAATAAATGAAGATATAAATGAATCATGAGAAAATCACTTGAGTTTGCAGTGATTTGGAAGCAAATTTGACTAAGCTCATGGAGGTAGGTCAAAAGGGTTTAAGTAGAAATTTGATTTGTTTTTTATCATTGTGATGGGGGTTTCATTTATATTTGTGAATATAAATGAAGGAATGATTGGTTTATAAAGAAATCAATCAAGTTTGGGATAATTTAGGTGGAGACTTGGCTAAGCTTATTAGAATGTGTCATATGGCTTAGGATGGAATTTTGGAATTTAGATTTGATTTTGGGTTTTAATCATTTGGTTTGGGGTTTGGATTTGGATTTGGATTTTGAATTTGAATTTGGGGGATTGAATTTAAGGTTCATCTTAGAGAAAATTAATTAAATTTGGATTGATTTTAATTTGGCTAAGGCTAAGCTCATAGGATGAAATCATAGGGCTTAGGGAGGATTTTGGTTTTAGATCTGATTATGGGTTTCAATCATTTGGTTTGGGGCTTGGATTTGGATTTGGTATGTGAATATGGTTGAGGGATTAAATTGATCTATGAGAAAATCAATTGAACTTAGATTGATTTGAATTTGGCTAATGCTAAGTCTATAAGATGAAATCATAAGGCTTAGGAAGGATTTTGATTTTGGATTTGATTATGGGTTTTAATCATTTGGTTTGGGGTTGGATTTGGGTTTGGTATTTTAATTCAAATTGGAGGTTTTGTTTGGAGAAGGTGAGCATAGGTTGGGTTTAGGCTATAGGATGGGCAAATCTTCCTAAATCCTTAAGGCACAACTTACCATTATGGCTAACCCTTATAAGTCTCTAGGCTTAGGTTAAATGTTCACTTAATCACTAGAAGTATATTAAGACTAAGGAGCTCTTAGTGTCTACAAGAGTCCTAGATCTATGTTGAGGAGGTTGAAGACTCACACTAAAAGTGAGGTCAACAATTATCTCCCACTGTGAAGGTTAACTTCGGTAATCTCCTTTGAATTGGAGATAAGGGCCATGTCAATTGGTCCTCGATGATATTTTATTGTTCTTCCATAGAGAAATCAAAATCTGACAATTCTACTTTTGTGTTGAAGAGTGTTACCTGAAAATTATTCATAGGAGTATCATTATTTGATTCTGACTCATATGGCAAAATTGTGGTCATTAATGCTACACAAATCTACTAGAGGATCATCTTTTGAGATACTTTAATTGTCTTTACTATTATTTCTATCATCATTAGTTTTGTTCATATCATCATAGCTAGAAAAAGATAAAACATAAACAATAATATCTTTCATTCATTTATTGTTAGTAGGCTTAAGATAATCATACAAAGAAAATGGGACATAAGGTCTATCCTAACCATCCTCACCAAATATCACTCTATGAGATACATGTTTATTTTTCTTCTCCTCACTCTCTCTAAAACTCTCCATGACTTGTGTTCTGAGAGGGGCTGAGAAAGATTCACCCCAGAGTCACATCATGGAACTGGCGGGTTAACCTAGATGACAGGCTTCCAAGCTTCATGGTGGACCGACAGGGAAGTTTTAAAGGCTTTTATTAAATACTTTTTAGATGAACGAGACAAATCTACATCTATTCCATTAAAAAGGGAAGCATTCTTAATTAAGATAGAAGACTCACATGTGATCACCTTGATGGATCCTTACCCAAGATCAAGAAGGTACTCCTTCAGGATTACGACCATTCCTCTCTTAGAATTCTTCTCAAGCTAGTCTTTAAAAGTAAAATAATCTTCAATCACATGACCCAACATACAAGGATAAGGGGAATAATTAGGCTCGTTAACCCTATCTATATCTTAAAGTTTCTTTGGATTAGGGAGTACAAATTTGGCTCTCTTAATAAAATTTTAAATATCTTTTTGACAACCTCTATATTATAAGAATAAACTTGATTAAGCATATCCTCGAAAGGGCATGTGAATGGTCACCATTGTAAGAGAAATTGTTGTTATTATTGGTATTGAGGTCTTTGTTGGTATTGGGGAAGAGGTCATTGATACTGAGGAGAAGGTTATTATTACTAAGAAGGAGATTATTGGTACTAAGGAAAAGGTTGTTGGTATTGAGAGGGAAAGGTTGTTGGTACTTATGGTGTTTTAGTTTGTAATCGTAGGGACACCATGTAGATCTTAAGTGGTACTCATTAAAATGATTGAGTACGACATCTAAGGAATAATGTATTATCTTGAAAGATAGAAATATCATCTTATAATGGACTCAATCGCCTAATAAAGACTCTTAAGGCAGATAGGTCTACATATATATCAGAGATCTTTCCCGTAATTTATATGGGTAGGTAAAGTAGAGTTATTTTATGCTGGGTTATTTAGTTTCCTATAGAAGCAAGCTTCTATAGTTAATTACATCCTACTAAATGAGAATTTCTTAAGAACACTCTTGATTAAAGTAGTAAACTAAGTCTCCAAAGATTTCAAAGGTAGATGGTCAAAGAAATGGTCATTTTGAAAAGCAACTAGGAAGTGCCTAGATAGGAAGAGTTCTTAGTTGATTCTAAAGGAGAATAAGTAAAAAAGCACATATAATATTAAGAAGCCTAGTGAGTGCTTCAATCTACCTTATAGCATGGCTTTACATTTTTTAAAGAGAACATTATTTGTTTGAGTTAAAATTTTATTAGAATGCTAGAACTTAGATTCCAACAACATATGATTGTGAAAATGCCTAAGAGGTGAGGACTTATACTTGTAACAAAGGAGAAACAAGAAGCCTCTAAACATACATCTAGAGTTCTCTAGCACAAGCTAAGAGCTTGACCTAATTTTACTCAGGAGAATAGGATATATTGATTAACTTTCACTAGGAGAGTGGATCAAGCCTAGCTTTTGGATTTATAACCGCTTGGAGTGGCTGCTAACTAACACCTACTATGATTTAAAACCATGTGGGCTAGTCATATGTAAATCCAAAATGGTTAGATTGTTATTAACTAAGAAAGAATCTAGAGTCCTAAACTCACTCCCTAAGAGACTAGATTATGATGGGTGTGCAAATTATGACCTAAACTAATGCAATAAAATTTACAAATTTTATTTCATTTTGACTCATCAATTTTGGACTCTGGCATGAGAGAGTTTATGCTTATATGCATGATGAAATTTGTTTATGGGCTTCAGTTAGAAGATGTGTTCTCCATTATAAGGAACTGCTCAGGTCAAGCCTGTACCTTATCGTGTAAGAGTGGAGGTCCTCTATATTTAAGAATGAAATAATATGACATGCATGTTGTTATAGCATACAACCATTCAGCTAAAGAGTTTCTAAATCTTGTATTATCTTGTTTATATACCTAGGCTTTAGAGTGAGGTTGTGAGTTGCATTGGAAATTAGTTATTAGTTTTTTAATGAGGATAATTTGTCTTAAAGTGCCTACCGCATCCATGTAACACATCAAACATACACATTTTAAGAAAGCTATGAAAAGAATGTCATTTCTATTACATAATATAAATATAACAATCAAATATTTATATTTTGTACAATAATAAAGCTGTCAGGTATTACCATACACCCTAGAAAAAAAAGAGAGTTGGGTAGCTGAACTATATTCTTGTACAGTCCATATTATAATTAAATCTTACTAATGAAATAAATGTTATGGTGGTCTTCAATTCTTGTTCTTCTTTCCTTCTTCGGATTAGCTTACTCCAAGCTTCACAAGGCCTCTCAGGTCTTTGCCTACTAGCCACTGCTTATCTTAAACCCCATAGCACTAATCCTAATTCTATTACAAAAATTACATCTTTATGAAAAATAAAATCTAACTACACCTATAAAATAGATATTAGCTAAACAAACATACAAATAAGATAGTTATATTTCATATATTTGGACTTAACATCTTGCACCTGGGTAACCAAGCCTACCTACCCTAATTGGATTATGCTTAGGGACATAAGCAGCACCTACAAGCAAAAATATTTTATATTCATTTATTATTACAATAGTCCCTCAAGCACAATCCCTTGCATAAAATATTATTAGGCTAATAATGACCTAACATCTAGTTACACATAAACAATTCTAGCATCCAGTCTAAAATATTAGTTCACAAAATAAAATATATCACAACATACACCGGCCTAACCCAATACTAAGATCGGTGACTTAGTATTCTAATGTGTGAGCCAAGGCTTAGTGTGGTATGTCTTGATTGGGCTTTAGAATTAGAATTTTCTAAAATTTAGGATTGTTTAAATTACCCATTAAGGGTGGTTTCACTTTAAGTCCTTTAGTAACTTGATTGAGTTTTAACTTATGTATTTTTATTTTGTTTACTTCTTACTTAAGATCTAATCATTATGAAGAGAAGAAAAAGACTTAACTCTTTCATCCCTAGCCTAAGTTGATTTTCAAAGACATATCATTATTGCTTTAACTTTTCTAATATACCAATTTATGAATTTTATTTTAGCCTAAGTTTAGATTAGTCTTAATGAATCTTATTCAAAGATGAAAGACAGCTTAAGACCAATGAAATTAAGTCACTATCACATGAATAATACTCCACTACTTCCTTTCATTATTAAAAACATCCACATTCTTTCCATTTTTAGTTTCTTTAATATTTGACTTAGTATATATATACATGCAATGTACCAATGTTTTTGCACACTTAATGAATTTTGATGCATGAATTTGATAAAAAAAGGATTTCATCCCATATTTAAGCATATGCTAATATATTTAAGAAATTTAAGCAAGTACATGCCATTATTGAACTAGGGAAGTGAGATTATCTAAGACCTCCTTAGGGATACTTAAAATCTCGTGTTCCCGGGATGTCCAGATTATATACTTGCCAATTCAAATATACATAAGCATATACATGAATATAAAAATAAAATCATGAAAAGGTTGTGTATATAAATCTTTACTTATGTACAGCTTAAAGGTAAAAAATAAATGTTTCAATTTATATTCTAATATATGCATTGTTGACCTCACTTTTGTAGTGAGGATTAACCCCTCTCATCCTAGACTTCGGAATCTTTGTAGGCACTTGGTTCTCCTTAGTAATAAGATATTTCTAGTAATTAAGAGAATACTTAACCCAAGCTTAGAGACTTAGAGAACATAACCCTAAGCCTAGGACATACCTTAGGACAAATGGGTTCTACCTATCCTATGGCCTAAGCCAAGACTCACATAAATGAAACCAACCAACCTAAAGCTTGCTCAATCAACCTCAATTGAATTTGGTTTTCCAATCCAAGCTCCAAGCCAAATTAACTTAGACCTTAACCTAAGATAACCCATTTAACCCAAAACGTTCAAATGAGCCAAAAATTCAATCAAGCCTAAATCAATTATAACTAAAGCTACTAATCAACTCTAAATCTATCATTGAACTCCTCTCAACACTAAATTGATATCAATTCAACTCAGTTGGTTCACTTGACCCAATATGACTAAAATGACCAATTTAAATCAAACTTCAATCCAATCCAAGTTGGATTGAATCAACCCATTCAATCCCTTCCATACTGACTGTTGATCATCCTTGATTACCCAATTGCAATCAATTGGGTCAAACCAAATCAATTTGATCATTTAACCCAAGTTGACCTAATTTGACCAAAAGGGTCAAATTGGACCAAATCATGTTCTAAGACAAATCAATTGCAATCAATGACTACCATAATTATAAATTGAGTATTAAATATGACTCAACCATAAATTGAACCTAACCAAACCAATTTGGTCTTTTGACCCAAGTTGACCCAATTTGACCTAAAGGGCCAAATAGAGTCAAATCAAATCCTAAGAAAAAATGATTATAACTAATGCTTCTAACCAATCAAAAATTGAATGTTGAACTTGATCCAACCTCCAATTGAACCCAATTTGGTCAACCCAACTCAATTGACCAATTTAGCCCAATTTGACCTAAAAGGTCAAATTGAACTAAATCATTCTCTAATATAAATCAATTCAAACCAACACTGATACTCATTCTTAAATGATCAATTGAACACAAACCTAACCCATGCCCATGCCAATTTAGCTAATTTGATTAAATTGGTCAACTTAACCCGTTTGACCCAAATGAACCCAAGTGAACCAAATCCAAATCCAAATCCACTTCAAATTAAATCAAACCAATTACACCAATACATTCCAAATGACCAATCGAACTCATCTAAACCCTTCATTTGACCTAATTTGACCAATTGGTCAACATGATCGAATTGAACCCAAATTGACCCATATGGGTCAAATTGAGTCAAACCCTCTCAAACTAAGTCTAAATCGAACCAAATTTAGCATGACTCATCCTTGGGTCACCGTGGCCTACCCAAGTGGACCCAACCCCTGGTGAACCTTGTTTGCATCAAAACCATTGAACCAAGCCACCTAAATGGGACAAAATTCTCATTTGAGTGGGTTCTCCCACTCCCCATGCCTTGACAGTCAGCTTTAGCCCTTCTTGGATACTAGGACCACTGACCCAACCTAACCCAAGGTGGTTGGGATCAACCATTGGCCATGAGAGGGTGAGTTCAGCCATAGCACACCATTGGTCCACCTAAGGAGGAGTGTACACTCCATGGTAGCCCACTATCCTCCCTCAGCCTCTCACACACATTCACCTCAACAGTCCCCTGCCACCTACCTCAGCTAGATGGCTTCCAAAGGCTGAATTGATCTCAAACTTTGGTTCATTTGGGGAGGAGTATACTCCCCATCCATTGAAACATCACAGAGAGCTCCCTTGCCTCAAATGCCTAATGCACTCCATTGCCGATGAGACCAACCACCGAGTGAAACAAAGAGCCTAGTCTGTCCAACCCCACCAAAACTTCACCAAATACAAATTAGCTCTTTCTACACCTTCACCACACTTTTTCAAGTCAAAATGAATTGTTCCCCAAGTAATTCGATCACCGAAAGGCATATCTAGACCAACTCTGATGAGCTTCATGACGACATTCAGTCCATAAAGGAATCAGTGAGGAGACAGCTCGAGATCTTCTCAATAAGGCTTCATCTCTTCAAGATGAAGCTACCTCAGTCGATGGACCGCCAGTCTTTAGCTCCGGCAAGGTAAAAATTTGGCAACTGAAGATTTTCCTCTTAGGTGTTGGTTTTTTGTGAAGTGATATGTAATTTCATGCAATTTCCATTGTAGGATCCCTTTAGGTCATCTTCCCGAATGTTTTGGAGTCGATGTCACCATCTCTCGAGCGATGAAAGGTGGATGGTGTCTATCTTCCAGCACTCTGGGGATGACAGATCACTGACTGTCCATTTCGCATGATTAGAATGGATGATCGTGATTTAATTCATTAAATTTTTTGATTTATTTTTTTTCAAAGCCATAGGATTTATCTTGACCGTCCAATCCGAGATCAGACAACCGGAACAAAACCACATCCCTCGCCACTGAGTTAGCTATCACATTGGACATTTTAAATAACCTATCCCATGACACCATATGGAAAGCGGTACCGCATCTGCATCTGCGTGATGCCGATGGTTTAAGTGGTTAATTAGGCCTTAAAAATGAGTTTAAATAGCCAAAATTTTGAAAAATCATAACTAATTGTAAACAAATTCAAACAATACAAATAAACCTATTTTGGAAAGGGTAAACATAGGAGAATTTAATAAAAATAAAATCCATGGGTTTTGTTTAATGAGCAATACTTAATTAAGGTTTGATGTTTAGGCTAATTATCTTAATTAATGTCTAATTACTTGGTCAATTGATTTCAAATTTGGTGTGTTGATTCTATAGGATGTCCTCTACCTCCCATATTTTTTTTGGAATTTATTGGCCATGTAATTTAAAGAATATAAAATTCTAATCCTAATTACCCTCCTTAATCCATTTAATATTTATTAAAATTTCCAAATAGTAAAAATTAAATTTTAATGGAGATTAATGACATTAAACAATGGAAATGTTGAAGGGAAATAATTATGACCTATTTCCTAATTATTTTCCTAAATGCATTTCTTTAAGAGGATTAATTAAGGGTTAATTAGGAAAATTAATGGTAGAATAAGAATCAAATTAAAATAATGATTGGTTTAGAAAATTCAAACATGATTCATTAATTTTACCTTTATGTGTTTAATAGCATAAAGTCATTAAGAGAATTATGGTTAGCCCATGGGTGTGGGAAAATCATAAGAGTACTTAACTTAGATTCCTTCCTTAATCAAATTAACTCTTAAACATGAGCTCAATTGCATTAAGTCTAATTAACCCAAAAATGTCTTAGATTACCTCACTTTGCTGATTTAAACGAAACACATACTTGCTTAAATATTTAATTCATGTGTATGTGTACTTAGCTAAAGAATGGAATCTCTCTTTTCTACCAAAAATATATGCATTTAAAATCATTTAAGTGTGCCAAAAATACATTGCATGTATAAGTATGTTAAGCTAAAAATAATATGCATGTTATTGATGATGAAAAAAATAATATAATATTATCCATGTGATAGTAATTCAATTTCATTAATCTTAAGATGCCTCTCATATTTGAATACGATTCTTTAAGGCTAACCCAAATTTAGGATTAATAAAATATTTAATAAATCATTCACTAAAAGAAACCAAAAAATCATAATAACATGCCTTTAGAAAGTAACTTAAGTTATGGATGAATGGGGTTAAACCCATTTCCTCTCTTTACAATAATTAGATGTTAAGTAAATATTAAGCGAAACAAAAAAAATACAAATTAAAATTCATCAATCCCTTTAATAACTTGAAATAAAATCTCCCCTAATGTTTAACTTAAACAATTCCAAACTTAGATGATCATAATCTTAAAGCCTAGCTAAGGCATACTATACCAAGCCTTGGCACACACATTAGAATACTAAGTCTCCACTTCGGGCTCTAAGTTAGGATTGTGTATGTTGTGATGTTGTGTTTTATTTTGTGATGTATTATTTTAGATTTGATGTTAAGATTTTTTATACATAGACTGGATGTTAGACCGCTACTAATCTAATGATATTTTCTGCAAGGGATTATGCTAAAGGGGCCACTAAAATGATAAATGAATATAATTTTTTTGCTTGTAGATTTCTTATGCCCCTTTGCATAATCCACATTAGGAGAGATGGGCTTGGTTACGCATGTGCAGGATGCTAAGTCAAAACTTATGGAATATAAACTACTTAGGTTTGAATGGTTGCTTAGCTAACATCTATTTTACAGGTGCAATCAGATTTTACTTTTCCAAAAATATGTAATTTTATAATAGGAATTAGGATTAGTGCTATGGGGTTTAAGATGAGTAGTGGCTAGAAGGCAAAGTCCTGTGAGGCCCTGTGAATCCTTGGAGCAAAACTAAATCAAAAGAAAGAAAGAAAAGATGAAGAATGATAACCCCCATAGCATTTATTCAATTATAATTGTAATATTCTTTTTTATTCTAGGTTGTATAATGGTAGAGCTTGGCTACACAATTTCTCTCTTTTTCAGGGTGTACAACAGTACCTGGCTGCACCGGCCTCTTATTCTTTTATGAAAATCCATGAAATATTTGCTTACTATGTTTATCTTTTGCAATAAAAATGGCATGTCTTTCATAGGTTTCTTAAACTTGATGTTTGAATGTGTGGCCTGAATGTGGTAGGCTCTTTATGATAAAATTATTTTTTACCCCCATTAAACAACTCATAAATAAATTTTAAAATAACTCACAACCTCATTTTAAAGCTTAGGTTATAAGCAAGATAATTAAAAGATTTAGCAACCCCTTAGCTGAATGATGTATGTTCTAATATCATGCATATCATCTCATTTCTTTCTTGAATAGGGAGGGTCTCCACTCTTGCACGATAAGGAAATGCTTGACCTGTGAGGGAATCCCTTATAGTGGAGAACACGGCCTTCCATTGATTTGGCTAACAATCAAATTTCATCATGTATTTAGGCATAATTGTCCTAAGCCTTTATCCAAATGAATGTGTCAAAAATGATAAAAAATTTTGAAAAATTCTAAATTTAGTCTTAAGTCATGCCAGTCATGATCTAGTCTCTTAGGAAGTGAGTTTGAGACTCTAATCTCCTTCCTAATTTAATAACAGCCTAACTATCTTGCACATAAATAAGATCAACTTATATGATTTTGAATCATAGGAGGTGTTAACTGGAGGCCACTCCAGGCGGTAGTAAGTCCAAAAGAGTCAAGATGAGTTTATCCTCTCTCGTGGAGGTAAATCATTATGTCCCATTTTTTGCTTAGATTTAGGTCATGCTTTTTGCTTGTACTAAAGCATCCTAGATTTAGGATCTGAGACTGCTTGTTTCCTTCGGGCTACGAGTATAAGTCATCACCTCTTAAATATTTCAACAATCTTGTGTTGATGGACTATAACCCAAGTATTCTAATAAAACTTTAACTTAAATAAAAATAAACTATCTATTTCAAACAAATATAGCCTTGCCATAGGATAGAATGGAGTACTTACTAAGCCTCCTAGTATTGTGAGTGCTCCTTACTTATCTTCCATTGGAATCCAAAATAAGTCTTCTAAATTGAACCTTCCCACTTGATTTCAAAAAGCCAAATCCTTTGATAATCTAACTTAGTAGTGTTTGAAGATATTTATTAACTACTTTAATCAAGAGTTTTCTTATAAAATTCTTATTTTCTAGGCTATAATTAACTATGAGAGCTTGCTTCCATAGGAAACTAAAGAACCTGGCATAAAATAAACTCTACTTTTTTATGTAAAGTAGGGGAAAGATTTCTAGTATATACGAAGACTCATTTGCCTTAGGAGTTCTTATTAGCTCATTAGGTTCATTGTAGGGTGATATTTTTCTCTCTTGAGATAGTACATCATGCCTTAACACTGTACCCAATCACTTCAATAAGTACCTGTACGATCTGTGTGGTGTCCAACGACTCCAAATTAAAACACCACAGACAATCTTTTCATAATTCGCTCGACTATAAGAGTATATTCCTCATTGTCTAGAATCATGTCATTTACCTCCTCTTCTATATTAGTATCTTTTATTCCTAGTTCTTCTTCATTATCTATTTCATTATGAGTTAATCCTTTTTTATGAATAATTGCTTGACCCTTCTACTCAGGAGCAACTCCTAAACCAAGTCATCAATCATCAATCACCTCATGAGAGTACAGAGATGGCTTTGGGAAAGTTAATCTTTCTTTGATATGGAGAAGCTAATCTTTCTTTATCAAGTGGAGATGATGATGAACGACCCTCTATTTGGGGTTTAATAGGGGATGGTTGAACTATTGAAGCACTAGGAAACCTAGTGGATGTTGCCTAAGATGAACTAAGCTTCATGGATAGTAGAATTTCTTTCATAACTAAATAAACTTTTTTGGTTTCAGCCCTAGGGGCATCTTTGACTTTTTTCTTGCTCACAAGGATAATTCTATCACTACGCCTAGACCGCCTATCAGAATGATAATAGCCATCAGTGGTGATTGATATTTCCTTGGTGTGGTGTTCTCTGCTCTTGAGGGATATCTTATTCTTCCCTCTAAACTTAATATCATTTTCTTTTCTTAGGATTTCTCTTCCAAGTCCTTAATGTGATTTTCTTTTCATAGGATTTCTTTTTTAAAACCTTTGGAAAGCCTTACTTTGATAATTCTAAGGACATCCTCTTTCGAGCATCTAGAGGCTTCTACTATCCTTTGAAAGATCAGTCTAACCCTATCATGGCTTTTCTTATCCAATTATTTGAATGATTTTCGGGCTTCATGTAGAAAGGTCGAGGTGGAGAACATATTATCCTTACTATACTCTCCTCCTCTTGTGTTGTAGAGAGTGGATGGAATGGACTCCAATCTAGAAGTGGAGAGGTATCAAGGAGGGTATATCCTTCCTCAACTTTGGCTTTCTTTAAAACTTCTTTTGTTTCTTCTCTTTCATAATCTTTCTACTTATCCTTCTTTTTAATTCTTCTTTTAGGTTTTAGTCATTGGAACAATTCTAGAAGTTGACCCAATTTCAAAGGTGTTAGTAATAATAAGGCAAGTCAGCTCAGACACAAGTATCTTAGCTTTCTCAATCAAGCTACTAGCTTCTGGTCCCACTATATGCTTAGAGGTCTGGGTGTTAACTACTCTCTGCTTTTCAAAAATTGGAGCAAAAATAGGCTTGGAGGCCTCATAGCCTACAGTGAATTCTAAAATGAGTTTCTTTTCTAGGACAGAGCTATCACTAACTAGTGTTAGATTAATTCCATCAAAAGTCATTTTTACATCTTCAAACCTAGTACCAAACTTGATAAGAGAGCCATCAGTCTTCTACAATTAACAAAATGGTTGATGCCTAAGCTAACAACAAAAATCAATTGTCCAACTATTTTCTCTCTATTAAAGATAAAAATTTATTAGTTATTTAAGAATTTTGTAATAAAGAGTTTTAAAATACTTTTATATGAATTTTCTTTAGCTTTATCATATATATGATGAGGTAGGAATTTTAGTTTGGGGACTGTGTCCAATTCTTCTTTAACTTTGAAGCCAAGATAAAATCAAGTTTTTGAGGACCTTATCCTAATAGCCTAAACTCGCCCCCTAACCTTAAGATAATGACTAGTATGTTATGCATCTAGCTAATATAATAATTTTTTATTTTTACTTATAATTTTATTTAAAGGCTTTGGGCATGCAATTCATGCTTAAGATGAGATGTAGTTAGAAAATGGTTGTGGGCCAAATCAAAATGAGAAAGCATACTTGCCCAGGAAGGGTGGTTATCCTCATAGGTCAGATACCCCCTTATGTGCAATGGGTGAAGCACCCAATTCAAGAAGTATGAACAATATGCTGGCATGGTTCACAAAATGTAGTTGTTTCTAGTTGTATTTAAGTTGAGCTTAGGGCTTTTAATTATAGCGAGGCTATGAATTTTTTATTTATGTTTGAGTTATTTTTAATTAAATAAGGTAGAAAAATTTTTTTTTTTCTTAAGAGCTTAACGTATCCAGGCTCCATCATAGAACACAGTAATCATAGAAAGAAACTTATGAAAAATATGCAGTTCTATTGCTCATCTCAAAATAAATTAAGCCAAATTTAAATAAATAAAATAGGTTAGTGTGACTGGATACTACTATACACCTAAAAAAAAGAAAAAGTGGGCAACCGAGCTCTACCCTTATACAATCTAGCTTAGAACTAAAAGTTTAATTTATGGGATCTTCATTCATGATCGTTGCCTTCTTCAGGGACCTCCTTAGGCTCTAATGGAGACCATCAAATAGGTACAGTCAGCTCATGTTAATCCTAAACCAAATAAACCCTAACCTAATTCTACGCTCAAATTATATTTTAAAATTTCAAAAATAAAATTCTAAACCTTGTAAAATAAATGTTAGAAAAATATACAACACACTAGTAGTTTGTATTTCAAACATATGGGCTTAGCAATAGTGCTTGCCAAGCCCACCTATTTTATTGGGCTATGCTTAGGGACTTAAGTAGGATCTGCAAGTAAATAGCATTTATTTTATAATTATTACAATAGTTTCATTTAAGCACAACCTCCTAAAGAAAATAATGTTAGCCTGAAAAGAACTCCCTAACATCCAAACTAGCAAGCAAATAATCCTAACCATCTAATCTAAAATAGTACACCACAAAAGAAAAAAAATATATATCACATCATAATCAACACATCAGCCTAAACTAATTCTAGGGCCGATGACCTATTAATATATTATATGAAAAGAGGGGATTGTGTGGTATGCTTGCACTAGGTAATTTTAGGTTCTAGTTTTAATTCAAAGTCAGCATTTGTTCAATTTTATCATTAGACTGTTTCAATTTAAGTGATTTAATTGATTTATGATTTTATTTTAACTTTAAGTTTATTTTTGTGTTAAAATTGAATTTAAGTTTTAAAGAATGAAGAATAAAATAAATTTTGCTTGGGGTAGAACCCATCCTATTCAACATCCTAATCCTAATATAATAGAATTTTCACCTTCAGATAAAAATACATTCTAGGGGTCAAACTAAGCATTTATGTATCTTAATTAACTCTTTTTATTTGTTTGAATTATTTAGTTAAATTTAATTTAGCTATTATCTGATTTAATTAAAGATTAAGTTTGCTAGAGTTCTTTAACTTTATGTGGTTCTCATCATTGATATTGATTATAGATTTGTTAGATTTTAGTTTGGTTTAATTCAATTGTCACAATTTGATTAATGTTTACTTAGTTTTCATTGAATTAATATTAAATTCCTTTTCTTCAAATTTCACTTTAAAGATTTAATTTCATATGATTTGTATTAAATCATTTCAATGTTGCTTAAATTTAAGGATTTTATCCTTTCATTTGAGTTTGGTTTGAATTGATGAATATGTTTTAATTTAATTAACTTATGATTTGATTAAACCTTAATGTAATATTTTATTTAAATTTCAATTAAGAGTTTGATCATTTGTTAAGGTTAATAATTTGATTTATATGTTGGTTAAAATTTGATTGATATTATTGTTTTTTTGGTAGTTGACATAGCCAATCAATTATTAAGGTTTAATTCAATTAATTATTTTAATCAACATACATTTCATATTTAACATTTTATTAAGTTTGACTTTAAGTTTATCAGATTCGTGAAGTTAAATGATTTAAAATGATATTATTTGAGTTTCATAGTTTTATATCATGGTTAAGTTTAATTCGTTGATTTATTAATTATTAAGCTTACAGTTGATTTGAAGATGGCTTTGTAATTTGTTATTTAGTTAAATTTTATATGGTTAAAGTTTTTCTTCAGTATTTTGTGAACACTAATCCTAACTCAAGAAGCTTATAGAGATGAAATAATTAAGGTGTCAAACCTAGACTAGGTCATCCTAAGCTTCTAAGTATTTAAATGTTCATATTATGGATGAGTTAAATAATTATCCATTTTTATTTATAATTTAATTATTTATTTTATTTAATTTATTTTACTTAGGTTTTGTTTAGAGATTTATTTAAATTCTTTATATTTATTTACTCAATTAACTAATTTATGATTCAATTAAGTTCCATTATTTTCATTCTATTAGACTCACTCTACTTTAAAACCCATTTATTTAGTCTCATCTTTAATAACAGATTAATATCAAATCAAATTTTATTATTTTTTGTTAACTTATGTGATTTATGTTGTTTGAAATAATTTTATTATTATTTGATTTAGTGAGTTTTTATTTCGATCAAGTTTAATTGATTTAAGATCTTTAAAAGATAATGCATTTGTTTTTATATTTGGTTAATAATTAAGTTTTATTTAGTATGAGTTTATAATTCACTTGTTTTATTTTTAGTAAATTATTTTAGTTGGATTTGATTGCATTTGATATAAAATGTAGGTTGATTTAATTAATTTATTTGAATTTTTTATTAAATAGTTATGTTTAATTCGTTTTGATTGATGTGGTTAAAATCTATTTAACTTGATTTTTCATATTTAAGTGACTTAAGTTAATGTTTGATCAAATTATTTGAAGATAACTTAAACTTCATAAGATTAATTTGATTGGATAACTAACTTAGTTAAAGATTTGATTGAATAGTTGATTTAATGATCTAACTAAAGATTATTTTTAATTATCTTGCTTACATGATTAGCTTAATTCAACTTAATAAGATGGTCGATTAATTTAATTCTAGTTTTTTTTATTTATACTTGAGAAAGGGATTTTAGATATTCAGGATTTAATTAGTTTCAAAATTTTGATTGAGTTCTTCACAATTTTAGTCAACCAAATTGAATACTAGCCTCGATTATTGGTTAATGGTTTAGTTAATTTTTAACTAAGTTTGAGTGATACAATTCAATAGTTGATCAAGTAGTATTTGATAGATGTATGATCAAGTTAATTAAGGTTCAGTGGTTAATCAAGGTTTAGTTATGTTTTAGTTTATTTCTATTTGAACTCAAGTAGACCATTTCATTGGGACTCAAGGTTTAGCTAGGTTAGATTGGTCGCATAGTTAGCTAACTTGAGATTGGATGTCCATGGTTAACTTAATTAGAAGTATTGATGATTAATCAAATATTTGTGGCTAATTTGATTTATCATTTGATATAGTTGAAATTTTAATTAATGATTACCTTATTTATTTTTTTTAAATTTGATTTATTCAAATTGAGTTTAATTTTATTAAGTGCATGATTAACTTAGTTTATTTAAGATGATTTAGGTTCAACATAGTTAACTTGATTAAGTGATTAATTTAATTAAATATTAATTAACCATGATTTTGATGAATACTAATTTATGATGCATTTAATTAAGTATAGAGTTTAAGTTGAACTTAATTTAAAGGTTATTTCATTTGTCTTGTTCTAATTCAATTGAACGATTGCTTTGAGGTTCAATTAAAATAGTTAAAGGTTTAAAGTTTGATTAGACAATTTGATTTAATTAATTCAATTGAATGCTAAATTTGCTTTAATTGAATGTTGGTTGAACAACTTAATCAAATATTGATTGTTGATGAACGAATTGATCACCCTAACTATAAGTCAATTATGTGTTGTTTAATTAAAGGACAATGTTAATTAAAGTTTGATTAAAAAATTAATTAAAAATTTTAGCTTAATTAATTGATTAACATCGCTTATTTATTTTGTTTTATTGATTTAATTAGAGTTTGATTCTTAGTTATTTAGGTTTATCATATTTAACCTATTAAAGTATGATGGATGATTAATTCAATCTTCATTAATTTAAGTATTTGAAATTTTAATTAATAATAATCTAAATTTATCTTATTTGAGTTAATTCATTCAAATTAAGTTTAACTAGTTAGGCATTTAATTGATTTATTTTAATTAAAGATAATGTGGTCTTGATATAGTTAAATTAATTAAATGGTCAGCTTGATTATGATTTTAATTTAAATAAATTTTAATGATTTAATTAATCATGACTGATTGACTTAATTAATTAAGATAATTTGAATTTAACATGATTAATTTTATTTAGTGATTAATCTGATTAAAGGGTTTAACTAGATTGAATAGATATTAATCAATGATTTAATTACTCATGATTTGTTTAATTAAAACTTTGATGAATATTTATAATTAGTTATTTAATTTAAGTTAAGCTTGATTTAAGGATTATTTTAATATGATTATGATTTGTTTAATTTAATTTAGTTTAATTAAATGATTGATTAATTTATTTTTTGAAACTTAATTATTAAATTGATTAAGGGTTAATCTAATAAGTTGATGGTTTTAATTAAAAATTAATTCAATTAATGTTTGATTAGTGATTAATCAAACTAACTTTATTAGATGATTTATTTGATTAAAAGTTTAATTATGGAATATATTTGAATAATTAACTTGATTAAGATTGAATTAAAGATTAATTAAGTTTAACTTTATTAAATGACTTGTTTGATTAAGAAATTAATCAAGGATTTTGATTTATTTAATAATGAAATGAATCAATCTTAATTAAATGATCACTTAATTTCATTATTACTAGATTAATCAAATAATTATATTATCTAATTAATTAATTGAATTGAATTTGTTTCATTAATCAAATGATTTGATTTATCATAAAATTAATAACTGATTAAGCTTATCCTTAATCAAATATTTTAACTTTAATTGGATGGTCACAGTTTAAATTGAAAATTAATTAAACATGTGTAACTCACTCAATTAAAGATTTAATCAGATGATTAGGGTTAACTTATCGATTAATTGGATTCGTGAGCAAAAATTCAATTAAGGGTTAAACTTTATTGATGTCTTAATTAAATGACTCATTTAATTAAGGGTTGGTTATTAGCTACTTAATTCAATCACGATTAAATTAGTAAAATTCTAATTATGATTTCTTATCAAGTTAAGTAAGGTTTGATTTGGTTTAATTAAAGGTTCTAAAGAGGGTCAATTATGATTGATTGATTTCTTGTTTTATTTATTTATTTAGGCCCTATTTGGAATCAATTTTTGTTTCCTTTTTTTTTTTTTACTTTTAAGAAACAAAAAAAATTTTAAAATATATGTTTGTTTATTTGTTTTATTATTTTTATTTTTTTTGTTTTTAAACAAATTTGTTTTTTTGTTTTCAAAAATGCCAAAAACATGTAAAACATATTTTTCTTTGTTTTTTAAACACCCAGTCATACTTTTCAATTTTTAAAGATTTGGATTTGAATTTTTTATATTTTTAAATTATATTATAATATTATTAATTTTAATTAATTTAATCTAACAATATTTATCTTGAATGTAGAATAATAGTAGATTATTTTTAATATATCATGTGTGTTTATATATATAATATAAATTTGAATTTATATATAAATTTTTGATTGATTCTAATTAAATTTAACTTGATTATATAATAATAATAATCATAATTTAGCTTACTTCATTAATAATTATTTTTTAAAAGATATTTATATATTTTCATAAATTTTATCTTTCTCATAGAATTTAAAAATGCGCATAGGTATTTTATATTTCATCTTTATGCATCAACTCATACAAATGGGTGTCCTTTTTTGCATTTTTAAATTTTCAAATACATTGGTGTAATTTATCTTACAAGCAGACATTTTTTAAAAAGCATCGGCGATGATCAAAATAATATTTCAAATGATGTCGATTTGTATTTTGTAATTTTATTATGTACAATTGAATAAACTATGAAAATTCATGTTTGATAGATTTTTACAGTTTGAATTTTTCTAGGTTATTCTTTTTATGATCGAGTACTATTCGGGTTATTTCGACGATGATTCAAATTTAATTTGTGCACATCATTTTCAAATATCATCAATTCCAATGCATTTGATTTGATTCGAACAATGGAACAGATATGTAGGTCAACATCCATCATCGTAATTTGTGCTCCTAAATATTTTTTTTGTTTTATGTTAAAATAAGAAAATATCAAATATAGTTTTTTTTATTTTAAAATTTAAAAAATAAAAAGCACAAAGTGGTCCCAAGTGGTCTCTTAAAGTAATAATTAATTTTATTATTTTATTTTTTTCATTAAAAATTTGTAAAAATATCAACTAAACATGTTTTTTACTTTCTATTTTTTAAAATAAAAAATTCATAAAATATACTAAACATTTTTTTATTTTCACATAAAATAAAAAAATAAAATAAAAATAAAAAAACTGAAAACAAAAATAAAAAACAAAAAATAGAAAGTTATCCCAAATAGCCCCGTAGTTTATTATGAATTTTTAAGTTTAAACCTATGAATTTTAATTGACACATTAAGCCCTAATTAGACTATTTTAATGTTTAGTGAGGTCTAAAAAATTTAGAAATTTTTCTTGAGTGACATGGATTTAATCAAAGATGCTTAAACTATTTTGGTTATTTTCCTTAATTTCTTTGGTTTTAAATTGTTTATTTTATAAAATTAAAACATTTGACCTTCAAAAATCAATAACTTTCGATATACTCATCATTTTAGCTTGAAAATTTTATAGAAGTAAATACTAACCCTAATTTCATTGTGTAAAATTTTCATATCAGTTTTATTAAATTTTGGATTAATTAGAGAAATTTAATTTTCATTTAAACTTAAATTAAGTAAAAAATTTCTAATAAAATTAGAAATTTTAAGTTCATTGTATTCCTATAAAAAAAGATGAATCCAACGAAACTTTTTTTGTAATTTTTTATAAGTATTTTATATTTTATGACTTTTTAAAATTTCACGTGATTTTAAGCAATTTTTTAAATCCAGAAATATTTACCCGAGTTAGTGCCACAAACTGGGCATACCTTTATGCATGTCGAAGCTCAATTGGGCTGACAACTATGATGTGACCTTTTATGCAGAAAAACACAAGCCATTCTTAGCTGAGGGTGAGCGTGTATTCTCTAATTTGCATTTAATTCTCTTTAGAATGAGGTGTACTATCTTAGTTGGTGAAATAAAATGGAGGGCCAGCATATATAGGCTCAGGATTATAAGATTCGCCCAAAAATTAATCATATTCGAAATAGTCTAACTTGTTGTTTGAATAGTACAGATTAAACAGTGTCATTTAATAGCTTATATCTTATCTTTTAATGGTTTAATCACAGCCGTCTATCTTTAAATATCCTATTTAAGGAGGATTGGATGGTTATCGACCCTCTCTCTTCCCAGCCGGTGAACCAGGCCATCAAAATCAGTTGGGGCGGACGAGATATTCCAAAAATCCCCTCAAAAGCACGATTTTCTAGTGATTCTTGTCAGAAAACTCTCTGATGCACATCGAGGGGTTGAAAAAAATTAAATTACAAGAGAATAATAGTTGAGAAGGAGCTTCGAAACGATTCTCTCATTTCGTCTCCTCCTAGATTGTTCTCGGCTTAATTTTTAAAATAAACTTGTTTATAATACTAATTATATTAGACAGACGTTAAAAAAAATTTGTAAAAGCTTGGCACGCAGCGCCACTCCGGCCAAAATGAATGGTACTGACTGGCGACTTTGGAAAAAAAAATAAAAAAAAAAAATCAATAAATGGCGTAGGGAACGTCGGAACGTCTTCCTCTCTCTCTCTCTCCCCTTTATTTTCTTCTCAATTTTTATTAATATATAATTTAAAAATATTTAAAATATATAAATAAATAATTTTTAGTAAATAAATAAATTATATAAATATTTTATAAATTATATAAATAAAGTATATATATATATATTTATTTATTTATTTATTTATTTATTTATTTAGTTATTTATATATTTAAATTATATAAATATTTTAAGTTATATAAATAATTTAAAATATTTAAAATATATAAATAAATAAATAGTTATATATATATATATATATATATATATATATATATATATATATATATATATATATATATATATATATATATATATATATATATATAGACATCTGGAAAAGTTAGAATTAAAGTTTGCTTCTGTAATTAAGTAGAAATAATTAACGAGCACCTCAATTTTAGCTAAAACCCTCGAAAGAGGGGAAAAAACCACTCAGTAAAGCTTCCCATATGTATCGTTTTGAGTACAAAGTCTTCGATAACGGATTACAAAATTATATGAGAGAGATAATACTAATGATCGGGTTGTAATTATTACTGATGGTGGAGATGCGGGATAACTTCTGGTGGGAATGCAGGGTACAATTAGTGGCGACGGTGAGGTGGCGGTGGTTGATGGTGCGAGTCGATCTTCTTGGGGTGCGATCTTGCGATCTTGATCTTCTCTCTCCTCACTCGCTTTTCCTCTTCCGCTTCCGGACTCTTCCTTCTTGGACTCTTCCTCTTCTTCCTTGGACTCTTCCTCTTCTTCCTTCTTTCTTCTTCTTTTCTTTCACTCTTCTTCTTCGGCTCCTTCTTTCTTTGTTTGTTCTTCTTCTCTTGTCCTCTTCTTCTCCACAGCCCTCTTTCATGAGGAATGAAGATTTATAGATGGGAGGACGTTCTTGTAAATTCATGTAAAGCGTACCACTCCCTCGATCGGGCTCGGATGATTCCTTGATCATTTGATGTATTTTGAGCATTTGGATGCCCAAATGAAGTTGGAATTATGAGATCTTAGGCTCGTTAGATCACTCGACGATTTACTATAAACACTCCACATTTGAGGTTGTTTTAGGATTTGATTGATGTCCCAAAGATTTCAATGATATTTTAAGTCTTGATCTCGATCGGTTTTGACTCAAAATCATATCGTTTCGACATCAGATTTGTGTTTTAGTGGTATTTTGAGAGTCATATATATATATATATATATATATATATAATATATATATATATATATATATATATATACTTAGTTATTTATTTATTTAAAATATATAATTAGTTAAATAAATAAATAAATAAATTTTAAATTATATAAATATTTAGTTATTTATATATTTATAAAATATTTAGTTATTTATATATTTAAATTATATAAATATTTTAAAGTTATATAAATAATTTAAAATATTTAAAATATAATTTAAAAATAATTTATATAAAATATTTTAATTATATATATATATATATATATATATATATATATATATATATATATATATATATATATATATTATATATATATATATATAATATATATATAACAACAAAATAATAAATATATATATAAAAAAAATAATAACAAAAATATAAAAAATATAAAAAAAAATAAATAAATAATTTTTTAATAAATAAATAAAGAAAGGAATAAATATATAATAAATAAATAAATATATATATAAATAACTAATATTTTCTAAATATATAAATAACTAAATATTTATATAATTTAAAATTATTTATTTATTTATTTAACTAATTATATATTTTAAATAAATAAATAACTAATTAAATATATATATATATATATATATATATATATATATATATATATATATATATATATATATATATATATATATATATATATATATATATATATATATATTTATTATATAATTTATAAAATATTTATATAATTTATTTATTTACTAAAAATTATTTATTTATATATTTTAAATATTATTAAATTATATATTAACAAAAATTGAGGAGAAAATAACGACGAGAGAGAGAGAGAGAGACGTTCCGTCATTCCCTGGGCCATTTATTGATTTTTTTAAAAAAAATTATTTATGTGATCGCCAGTCCATGGCGCTGTGACTACTTAGGTCGGTGACGATCACTGGTACTATTTTAAATTTTTTTAGCGTCTTTAATCACATAATTAGTATTATAAACAGGCCTATTTTAAAAATTAAGCCATTGTTCTCTCCACTGAAGGCCATTGGACTTCGCCAGAAATTGGTTGGATTGACTGATTTTATGTGGGAAAATTGTAAGGAAGGGTTTGGCTTTTTTTAAGGAAATTTTTAGAAGGTTTAATGCTAGAAGGAGAGAGTTTGGAGGCTCTCTTCCTATCATTTTATAGATGGCCGAAAATCCTATTAATGGGAATGAGGGTGATGGTTTGGGAGGTGGTCAATTGATTGGGATTGGCCTTGGAGTTGTTGTGAGAATGCTTGGTCATTTTCAATGCTAAGGATAAGGAGAAGAAGTGTCCTTTGGTGGATAGATGAGAAAAAAATTAAAGGGAGGGATATGTTTTAAAGTTTCATTTTCTCTCCCACACATGACTTAACTCCTTGTCACTAATCCCTCCTTTTTTGACTTCTCTTCAACCTTTGAAGTTTGCCAAACCCTTCCATTCAGATGAGAATGGATTGGGTTTGGCTTCCCAAAGTTATAAATTTGGGTTTGACTTTGGGTTAACCTATGTTGACCAAATTTATTTGGGTTGAGCCTAATTCTTTGAGATGGATGATTAGCTTTGGATTTAGGTTTTAACCATGCTTAATTATTCATTAAAGGTTTTTTTAAAGATTAATTAAATTGCTTTGATTTGAATCCATCTTCATTTAACCTTACTTTGACCCATTTTGACTAACTTTGACCCAAGTGGGTTAAATTAACTTATATGATTAAATTTATTGTTTTTCATTTAGATTAGTATCAATTACATTTTATGAATCATCTTGAGTGATTTGGGATAGTTAATTTCATTTAATTTTGATCAATCTTGAGTTCAACCAAGTTTTGACCAACTTTGATCAAAATGACTTAAATTGATTTATATGATTCAATTCATTATTTTAAGTTAATATTAAGCTTTGATTATGTTTGATTGATTATTTGGAGTGGTTTTGGTCAATTAACATCAATTAGTTATGGTCAATTTTGGGTTTGACCCAAGTCTAACTCAATTTGGCCTAAATGGATCAATTGGGCTAAATACCTCAATTGGGTAATTTAGGCCCTATTTATATTTTAAATAAATTTAGTGGATTATTTGGAGTATTTACAATTGATTTTTTTCAGCTAATGTGGATTACATTTTGAGTTTGACCAATTTTGACCAAAATTAAGCTTAAGGGATATGTTCATTTAGGTAAAATGATTAAATTGGTTGAATTAGATTCAAGGACTGGTTGAATTATATTTATTTATAAATTTAAGATAATTTTGAATATTTAATTTGAGTTAATTTTAGTTTAATTTGAATTTGACTCACTAAAGTCCATTTGGGGCTACTTAGGCTATGTGGCTCAATTAGATAATATGAACATCAATTGAATTTAGTTTTATTTAGTTTTGTGTTTGGATAAACTCATGTGGCGGTTTTGAACCTTTGGAGTGGCTTAATTTGGCCAAATTTGATAAGTTGACCTTTTGACTTAGTGGGACCCACATCGATCAACTTTAGAACAAATGGTCTCGTTGACCACTTTGAACTTCACTTGAATTTATTTTTGAGTTTATTTATATTTATGCATTAATTTTATGCTTTTTATTAGTTTAATTTGATTTATTTTTAATTTTATTTGATTTTATTTAGATTTAGGTGAGGTTGGTCTTAAATGGGTTAATTGAGTTAATTAACCCAATTACTCCAATTAGGATTAATTGAATTTAGATTTTAATTCAGATGTGTTTGATTTTATTGAATTTCATTAGGTTTATATTTGATTTTGGTTCACCTAATCTAATTGGGTTAAGTTAGATTTTAGATAGAATCAATAGGATGACGGGTTTTTTTCATTAGGGTATTTAGTTTAATTTCAAGTTAATTTTGATTTTAGATTTTTATATTTGATTTATTTTATTGTTTATTTTTTTATTTGTTCATATAACTTAGCCATTAAGCATAATGTCTTGACTACCTAATTATGAAGCTCATAATCTAATATTAAAGATCCTAATTTCTAAGATTAGGGATGATGTTAACTTCACCAAGAAATGAGGTCAACATAAACCTTATGCCTAAATCAATTCCTAGATCTAAAGTGTAATGAGTGTGAACCTCACTAAAAGTGAGATCAATAATAGGCTTAGAATCAAATTACAACAAATGTATGGTGGTTGTTAGGCTATAAATATCACCGACGGTGGTCGGCGATAGTTGTCGGAGGTGATTGATGATTGTTGGTCGTGGTTGGCTTCAAATTTCTAAGTTTAGTTTCTTATCCCTTTTCTAGGTCTCCTTTGGCTCTCTTTCTTATGTGAGTTTTGATAGAGGAATTTTGATAACTTAATCAAAATCCCAAAGGAGTTCATCATATTGTCCATATTGATCTTCTCAATCATAGATTTTTTTTTTTTGAGAATTAAAGGGCCTTAACGACTTTTAATTTGAGTGATCTTGGACTCATTGATTAAGAAAGCATAGATTTGTCTTATGTTAAGAAAGATAGAGGTATACTGATGTAGCTTACTTAGGCCCAGCCCTAAAAGTCGACTCCCATACATATTATATTATATTATACTTATATATATATATATATATATATATATATATATATATATATATATATATATATATATATTTACTTAGACATTTTTCTTTATTTACATTTTATGCCCAATAGTAAGGGATAATGAGGATTCTGACATATAACTAATTGAATGCATAGTGATGGGAGGACGATTTTCTTTGTTGGTTTTCACCTTCCTTAATCAGAAGCTCATCTTATGTTATTGGTCCTGTAGAAAGAGAAATCTCCATTCTCTTCTACCTTTAATTCTAGTTCTTCTTCTCCCTGTTTTTACTACATCAGTTAGTATCACAGCTGGAGAACCCAGCATGGTGACTGGAAAAGGGATAGAGGGACACCATGACACGACCGATGTTCCCATCGTACAAACCTTAAGGGTAACTGTGAAAATGTTGGGGCGGAGAGTTGATTTTTTAGTCTTAGACCTTTAGAAAATACTCTCCATCCTTACAAATCTGACATCTCAGCCATTATTCCATTGACAGGCCACAAACAGTATTGCTGAAAATCAACTAAATCACCAGAAAATCGAAACAACAGCACCAAGATGAGTCGCTCTTCAAATGCACAAAGGTAAGCAAGTTCAAACTGATAACTCTAACGGATCAGAATCTGAGATGATACCTCGAGCTCGTCTACTACAGAATTTCTTGAGATCATAAACATAGGAAGAACTAGAAGTTTGGGCGAATGGAGAGCGCATTCCAGGAAGGGTTTGACAACAAACTAGTCAACACCAACAAGATTTTAAACTTAAATTAGATATTTTACATTTTGATGGTATGAATATAGAAGGATGTTTGGATTAGCTGAAATATGTAGAAACTTTCTTTGAGTGTATGGACATATCTGAAGAGAAGAAAGTTAAATTAGTTATTTACAAATTGCAAGGCGGAGCCGCAGCCTGGTGGGAGTAATTACAAACACATCGTCTCCGTGAAGGAAAACGTTGGATCCGATCCTGGTCATGGATGAGAAGGTTGATTCGCGAACTTCCTTCATGTTGATTATGATCAAATTCTTTATCAACAATACCAGAACTATCAACAATGAGGAAGATCAGTTATTGAGTATACGGAGGAATTTGATCATTTGAATGCACCAATCGATTTACATGAACAAAAATTCCATCAAGTTTCATGATACCTAGATGGTTTAAAGGATTATATTCATAAACTATCTCTTCAATCTATTTGGCATTTATCAGAAGCTGTCAATTTATCCTACAAAGCTGAGAGCAACAAATCTAGATATTCTCAAAGGTACTCAACCAACAGAAGAACTTACAGTGATTCTATTACTAATGCAAACAGCTCCCTTCAGCCCAAAAGAAAAATTTTGATGCCACCTCATATGTAGTATACACCAATAACCTATTGAAACCATCTACTCTCAAGTGTTATAGATGCAACCACAAGTCTAATGAATGCCCAAAATGAAAGAACTTATTACTACAGGGTGATAATGAAGATGAAATGGAATCTAATAGGGCTAAGGATGAAATGGATCAACCCAAAACTGAATTTGTTGAAGGAGACTATGGCGAGCCCTTAACATGTATTATTGAGCATATGCTCCTAACACAAAACCACAACCAAGGACAACGACTTTCTATTTATCGAATAAGATGTACCATACTCAAGAAGGTATGTAATGTTATAATTGACAGTGGAAGCTGTGAAAATCTTGTTTCCTCCATTGTTGTAAAGACTTTGCAACTTCCAATAGAGCCTCATCCAAGCCTGTATCGTATCAGATGGATGAAGAAAGGGAATGAAACTTTAATAAACAAAACCTGTCGAATACCTTTCTCCATTGACAAATCATGCCAAGATATTACCCAATGTGATGTGGTAGATATGGATGTGTGTCACTTATTGTTTGGACGACCATGGAAATTCGATGTAAATGCCAAGCATCAGGGTCGAGAGAATAGCTATACTTTTTTACTGTAACTAGAAAAAAATTGTGTTGTTACCCCTTAATGCCAAACAAGAAAAGGTGGTACAACCCAGTCTAACCATCACAAGTGGCTCTAACTTCTACAATGAGATGAAACATTCATCTGAACCACTAGCTCTAATTTCTAAAGCTTTCCCACTCTCTTCAAACACCAAAATACCGTTTGAGGTCAGTGTTATACTTACAGCATTCCCACGTGTGCATGCTAATAAGGAACTATAGCAACTACCACCTTTTAGATCATTACAACACCAAATAGATCTCATACCAGAAGCAAGTCTACCTAATTTACCCCATTACAAGATGGGGCCAAATGAAACTGAAGCTCTACAAAATATTGTGAATAATCTCTTCGCTAATCAGCTCATTTCAAACAAGCCTAAGTCCATGTGCGGTTCTTTCCTTGCTTGTTCGCAAGAAGGATATTAGCTGGAGAATGTGTGTAGATAGCCAAGCAATTAACAAAATCACAGTTAAATATATATTTCCAATCCCAAGATTTGAAGTTTTGATTGATCACTTGCATGGGGAAATGGTCTTCTCCAAACTCAATTTGAAGAGTGGGTATCATCAGGTTCGAATATGACCAAGAGATGAATGGAAAACAACGCTTAAAACTAGCCAGGGACTTTACGAATGGCTAGTGATGCCATTCGGGTTATGTAATGCCCCAAGTACTTTCATGTGACTTATGATAGAAATTCTCAAACCACTTTTGGGAAGATGCGTGGTTGTTTATTTTGATGACATACTCCTCTATAGTAAATCATTAAAGGACCACTTGCGTCAGTTAAAGGATGTATTCCAAATCCTAGAGGATAATCAGCTTACTTTAAATTTGAAGAAATATTTTTTCCTTACTACTGAAGTTTTATTTCCTAGCTACCTCATCAGTGGAAATGGGATTCATGTTGATACTGAAAAGGTGAAAAGCATAGTTGATTAGCCAACACCTACAAATATTCATGAGGTGAGAAGTTTCCATGGGCTGGCAACATTTTACCGAAGATTCATTAGAAATTTCAGTACAATTGTTGCACCTATTACTAATTGTCTCAAAAAGGGTCGATTTACATGGGGATCAGACCAAGAGAATAGCTTTAATGTATTAAAAGAAAAACTTAGCTCAGCTCCAGTACTTGCACTTTCAAATTTTAATAAAGTTTTGAGGTGGAATCGGATGCTTGTGCTATAGGGATAGGAGTAGTCCTTATACGGGAAGGTAGACTGATTGAATACTTCAGTGAAAAACTCAGTGAAGCACGACAAAAGTGGACTACTTATGAGCAAGAACTCTACGGAGTGTGCGGGTTTTGCAACATTGGGAACATTACCTCATGCATCAAGAATTTGTTCTTCATAGTGATCATCAAGCTTTAAAGTATATTAACACTCAATGACATCTCACATAGATGTATGCTCGGTTGGCCCTTTATTTATAGAAATTTATATTTGTATTTAAACATCGATCAGGACAACTCAATAGAGCTATCGATGCCTTGAGTATAAGGGCATCCCTTCTTCTCACACTACAAAATGTGCTTACAAGCTTTGATAGCATCAAAGAATTATATAAAGATGACAAAGATTTTATAGACATCTGGAGACAGTGTACCCAGCATACATATCCCCAAGATTACACAATCTAACAAGGATTCTTATTCAAAAATTCCTGGCTATGCTTACCAGATACATCCCTTAGAACCCAAGTCATTTCAGACTTACATTCAGAAGGACTCGTTGTGCATGTTGGTCGAGATAAAACCATCACCGCAGTAGAAACCAGATTCTATTGGCCGTACCTCCGGTGAGACATTACAAAATTTATACAGAGATGTGGAACTTGTCAATCAGCAAAGGGGCACTCATAAAACACGAGACTTTACTCTCTGTTACCCATCCCAAATAATATTTGGGAAGATATCAGCATGGATTTCATATTAGGACTACCGGTGACACAACACAGAAAGAATTTTGTATTAGTAGTTGTTGATCGGTACTTCAAAATGGAACATTTCATTCCGTGCCATAAAACATCCAATGTTGTTAACATTGCTAACTTATTTTTCTCAGAAATAGTTCGATTACATGGGTCCCTAAAACTATAACATCAGATCGTAATGTCAAGTTCATTAGCCATTTTTGGAGAGTTCTTTGGAAAAAGTTTGATACCTCTCTAAGCTACAGCAGTACATACCATCCCCAAACTAATGGTCAGACCGAGGTTGTTAACAGGACATTGGGATCCATCATCCGCAGCATAGCAGGAAACAAGCCAAAATCTTGGGACTTGACATTACCACAGGTCAAATTTTCCTTTAATAGTACGATCAATAGATCCCTAGGATTAACACCTTTTGCTATTGTATATACTAAACACCAAAATACTATTGTAGACCTCCGTGAACTACCACCAAGAGTATCTCATAGAACTGTTGAAACATTAGCTAAACACATAACACAATAGCATCGGGATGTTCGAAATAAATTAGAAGTCACAACCAAAGAATACAAAGCTTATGCAGATCGCCATAGAAGATCCAAAGTTTTCAAAGAAGGAGATCTTGTAATGGTTCACCTCAAGAAGGACCGGTATCCCGTGGGCACTTACAACAAATTACAAGCCAAAAAAATTGGGCCTTTCACGGTACACAAGAAAATGAATGACAATGCATATGTGATCGACCTACCTGAGGAGTGGAAGATCTCAAAGACTTTCAATGTCAAAGACATCTTTGAGTATCATCCACCGGATGCTGCCGAAACCATTGAAGAGAACTCGAGGGAGTCGAGTTCATCTGAGGATGGGGAGAACTGATGCAGCTTGCTCAAGCCTAGCCCTAAAAGTCAACTCCCATACAGATTATATTATATATATATATTGATATATATATAAATACCATATATACAAATACTTATAGTTATATGATATATATATATATACATATATATGTCAAGCACTTATATAATATCATTAGAATCTTACATAATTAAATAAAAAAATATATATAATGTGGGTGTTTATATATATGTCTCGATATCTAATGAGCTAAGATCTCATAATTAGACTTCATTTGGGCATCCAAATGCTCAAAATACATCAAATGATGAAGGTCATTCGAGTCCGTCGAGGGTGCTTGGCTTATGAGTTTACTAGAATACCCTCCCATCTATAAACTTCACTCCTCACATCCTAAGCTGCTAAGTGAAGTGAAAAAGAGCAATGAAGAAGAAGGAAAAAAGTGAGAAGAACACAGAGAAGAAGAAGAGTCAAGTGAAGAAGAAGGAAGCTAAAGCAAGGAAGAAGGCAAGGAAGAAGAGGAAGAGTCCCATCGAGGAAGAAGAGGAAAAGTGAAGTGGGGAGGAAGAAAGCTCTAAAGCTTGAAGATCTTCTTTCATTATGTAGCCATATTTAATTATGCATTTCCAATTATTAATAGTATATATATTCGTTACATTTTGTCCCTTTCTCAAATAGAATAATCGATTTGAAGATTTTGTACTCGAAAGGATACATTGGAATCTTTTCTTAATTTGACCACTGGTTTTCCCCTCTTGAGGTTTTCGTTAAAATTCATGTCTTGTTCTCTTTAATTACTTTGTGTCTTTAATTTAATCAATATTTAAATAAATTTTACTTTATCTTGGTTTTCCAAGAATTATATATATATATATATATATATATATATATATATATATATATATATATATAGACACATTTTTCTTTATTTACATTTTATACCTAGTAGCGAGGGATAACGGGGACTCGACATATAACTAACCGAATGCATAGTGACGGGAGGAGGATTTTCTTTGTTGGTTTTCACCTTCCTTAATCAGAAGCTCACCTTATGTTCTTGGTCCTGTAGAAGGAGAAAACTCCATTCTCTTCTACTTTTAATTCTAGTTCTTCTTCTCCCTATTTTTACTACATCATAGACCTAAAAAGACTTGATTTAGATGTATAAAAAATTATCTTAGTATACTTGAATTAAATGAGAATTTGACACATAATATGATATAATGGATACGAAGGATTCATGTAGCCGACCCCACTTAGTGGGATAAAGGCTTGTTGTTATTGTTGTTGGGCTCATTGAATTCCTCTCGTCAAGCTGCTAATTTCAATTATAAGTCTGTAATATTTGAATATCATTTGATCATTCAATTAATAGCTTGAATTTTATAGTTACACTTTTAAATTTTGATTTTGAGCTAATTTGGAATCGAATTGAATCTTTCTTAATGGTAGTAGACTCATATCAGTGAGATGTTTATTTTTTTACTATAAATTTGTTAAAATCAAATATTAGATGAGTTATAATTTAAAACACTTCTTATTTCAATTTTAATTTTAATTTTATTTGATTTTATTTTGATTTAGGTGAGGTTGGTCTTAAATGAGTTAATTTGGTTAATTAACCCAATTACCCCCAATTTAGGCTTAATTGTATTTAGATTTCAATTCAAATCTGTTTCATTTTATTGAATTTCATTAGACTTATATTTGATTTTGGTTCACCTAATCTGAATGAGTTAAGTTAGGTCTTAGAAAGAATCACTAGGATGACATGGGCTTTTTTTCTTTAGGGTATTTAGTTTGATTTAATTTCAAGTTCATTTTGATTTTAGATTTTTTATATTTGATTTAGTTTATTATTTAATTTTGTTTGTTCGTATAACTTAGCCATTAAGCATGGTGTCCTGAGTACCTAATTATGAATCTCTTAATCTAATATTAAAATTCTAATTTCTAAGATTAGAAATGATGTTAACTTCACCCAAAAATAAGGTCAACAGAAACCTTAATGTCTAAATCAATTCCTAGATCTAAAGTGTGATGAGTGCTAACCTCACTAAAAGTGAGATCAATAATAGGCTTAGAAGTAGATTACAACAAAAGTATAGTAGTTGTTAGGCTATAAAGATCACTGACGGTGGTCAATGATGATTGTTGGAGGTGGATGATGGTTGTTGATAGTGGTTAGCTTCAAACTTCTAAACTTAGTTCTTTATCTCTTTTCCAAGCCTCCTTTAGCTCTCTTTCTCATGTGAGTTTTGCAATAGAAATTTTGATAACTTTAATCAAAAACCTAAAGGACTTCATCAAACTGTCCATATTGATCTTCTCAATTATAGATTATTTTTATTTATTTATTTATTTATATTTTTTTGAGAATTAAAGTGCTTTAACGATTTTTGATTTGAATGACCTTGGGCTCATTAAATTCCTCTCGTCAAGCCGTTAGATTCAACTATAAGTATGTTAGATTTGTATATCATTTGACCATTCAATTAAAATCTTGAATTTTATAGTTACACTTTAAAATTTTGATTTGAGCTCATTTGAACCCGAATTGAATCTTTCTTAAATGTAGTAAACTCATATCACCGAGATGTTTATTTTTTACTATATAATTGTTAAAATCAAATATTACATGAGTTATAATTTTAACCACTTCTTGTTTCAAAATTCGTGCTTGATTTGTCTAATGTATTGTGATATGTCAAAATTAATTCTTATTCATCTTTATAATTATGTATATAAGATTTATAAGTTTTTTGATGAAATTTATGACCATGATTAATATTATTAGAATACATTAATATGCTCATTGGTAACTCAATTATAAATTTATTTGATATGTAATTTTGTGAAAGTCTTATTCTTCATTATTTTAATTTGTTTTTATTTCTTGGCACAAACAACTTGTTAATACACATTAAAATGCCTGTTTATCTTATGTTTAATTCAATTAAAATTTTATTTTTAGTCAATAAATTGTTTAATAATAAACTTAATAAACTTATTCAGTTAACTAACGAGTTGCGGGGATAGCTATTTTAAAAATTGTTTATTAAGAATTTCTTCTTTGATATTTTGAATATATTTGATAAATAGATATGTCACCGAAGAAGATCAAATTGCGGGGATAGCTCAGTTGGGAGAGCGTCAGACTGAAGATCTGAAGGTCGCGTGTTCGATCCACGCTCACCGCATTATAATCGAGTTTTTTTTTTTTTTGTTTTCTGCAAATGCATTAAAAATCTTTTTTTAACTTTTGGAGTTCGCGTGTTCGATCCACGCTCGATGGCTCACCGCGGAATTTACCTACTTTCGATGTTAAAAGATATTTTAGACTTGATCGCTTTCGCAGTGCGGAATTAGCTCTTTATTTCAGATTTGATTAAAAAAATATAATTAAAAAAATTATTAAATTTTTAATATTTCTTTTAATTAATTAAATATCTATTTGAGAGTGATAGGTTAAATTTATTTGAGAATTTGAGGATCAAGTAAATGTACTTGATAGACATGTGTTAGATCTGCTATGCAATCGACGTTAATGAGGCTATTATAAGGATTATTAAGTCTAAAATTTAGATCTAATTTTATATTTAGACTTTAATAATATAATATTATATGATATTTAATTAATTAATATATAATTATTATATATTAATTATAAAATGATCTGCATAATAGCATATAATATTTTATAATTAATATAAGATAATTATATATTTAATGTTGGTCACATGATGATGTTATTAAAATTGAGATGTAAAAATTATATTAAAATTTTACATAATAATTTTTCAGTCATAAGAGAGTGTAGAGTAATTTTGGTTGAGTGAATTTAATCGGCGTTAATGAGACCATTATAAGGAGAGATTATTAAAATTTGTTGGTTGTCGTATTTAGAATCGCATTCTAATCTGGCTTTAAACATTTCAGCGTTTGGTTTAGTAAAGTAAAATTAGATTTTAAATATACCAGAAAGCATTTTGTATTTGAAATTAAATCAGTTTGATTCTAAATACAAGCCAATAAAAGTGATCGGCCATCTTGGCCCGCCGCTCCTTCGCCTGCCGTGCGATTCTTTCTCACACTTTCCTGCTGTGCCGTCATGCTGACCACCATACGCTATCACTGCTGGGATTACTCATCGGCCACCACCTCGGCATCATTTTTCGCGATGGCTTATCTCGCCCGTAGCCATGCTTTTTCATGGTCATTATGCCTTACATTGTAGTGTCACCCGGTTTAATTTATTCGTTTTGTCTAAATAAAAAAAGCGAAGTCGTGAATTTAAAAACAACAGTATAAAGTAATCATACGTTGAATTAAACTACACCTTTAACATCTGCGTTAAATCTGATGACCAAATAATAGTAAAGTGTAGATCTAATTCTCTTTGGAGAGTAAAGGGGCTGTTTAATATCACGATTTTGTATGATTATATCCCTTTATTTGTTAATATAAATCAAATTCTGTGAATAAATTTAATAAAATTTTATTTTGTGCAAGAAATTTTATTCTATTAATTAACACTTTTTTTGTACTAAAAACATTTTTTTAGAATTCATATTTTTTTTTTAAAAGCCATTTCTACAAATCATTGGAGATGTTTCTTTTAATCACCCCACGAAATTTTCATATTGCGCTATTAAAATATTTATCAATTTCATAGTTCTATAGGTTGCAATAAGAGAAAAATAAAATGCATTTTAATTTTCAATATAGTTCATTCACTATTGATCATGTTCCCTACTAAAAATAGAATGAATAATTTTTTATAAAATTTTTCCTTAGTCTTCACCTCCATCTTCATGAAAGAAAATCCCAACTATATCATTAAGAAACAAATAGCTAGGATTAGCATTCGATTGATTTGATCGATTCGATTGAATTTTTTTGTTAAATCGAACAAATCGAACTAAATAATTTAAAATAACCGAACCATCCAAATAACATATAAAACCGAACTAACCAAACTGAATTATAATCTGGTTTATTCGGTTCGATTTTCGATTAAACCGAATAGCATATAAAAAAATATTTTTAATGAACTAATTAATTAAAACAATCTAATAAATTTTATATATTAAAATTCCTTAGTATCTATAAATCATACAAATAATTAAGCATTTATAATCAAAATTACATATTTATACTTGACTTTTAACTAATTTTAGTTTATTCAGTTTATCCAATCTTTTTTAAAAAAAATCAAAAAACCAAACCAATAATAGAGGCATTCTGACCAAAACCGAGATTTAAAATCACCGGCCAAATAAATAATATCGACTACACATATATCATTAAGAAACAAAAAAGCTTAGAGCACAATTTTAAAATGCTCTTATTAAAATTAGAAGCTCAAAAATCTCATCATCTTTTCATTAACATGACTATTAAATTTTCTTAATTTTGTGTAAAATGGACATCAAAGATAAATGATCAACTGTCACATCATTCAAAGGTGAAAAAAATGTTTCGATTGATAGACAGAATTTTTTGTCTATAATTTAATTGTAAGGTCTATATTTTTTTTGTTTGGGTAAATATATCAAATTCATTTATAAATTAGAATAAAGCTATAACATGCGATACATTAAAAAATATACCAAAGCAAGCAGTTAATCGAGCTTTTGGGCACTTGATTCTTCTTCATGGGCCTGAAAATGGGCCAAACTTCAACTTAGCTGTTAGTAGGAGCTAAACCTTCATCTATTTGCATATAAAGTGAAATAAAAATGTGATAAAATGTAAATATGAAATTTATCTATAAAATATATATTTTTATGTAATATAAATATTATATATGTAAATATGAAAATTTTAATATTAGATATATAAATACATACAAATTATGCCATATGCTTATAATTTTTTATTTTTGAATTACAACTCATAATAATAGAACTAAAATAGGATAAAGTAAACAACACTTTTTTAAAAATTTAAACTAACATTACTAAAGCTTGAGATTTTAATTAGAATCAAACTTTTTAGAAAAGGTATTATTTGACGATGTGACGGATAAATTTAATAATAGTTTTATAAGAAAATAAATTGTAGTCATCCTTAGTCATAACACTATTAACCACATCAAAATATATTATTCAAAATAAAATAATGCGCTTAAAAGATAATTTTAAACCCACTTTGTTATAAAAGTATGGCTAATAATGTGTTCTTTAATTATACTATTTTAAACAAGATTTTTACTATTCAAAATCATTATAGTGGCCACAAAACTCCATTCTTTTACTTTTTTAAGGGAACATTAAGCTGTTTGATGTTAGAAAATATTTTCCTTCTCAAAAAAAAAAATACTAATTTTCACTCATATTTTGCGTAAATTTGGAATATTTATTTTTGAGAGTTATAAAAAAATATTAAAAATAAAACAAGGCAAATAAAAGACAATTTTAATTCTACTTTTGTTATAAAAGTATGGCTAACAAGGTGTTATTTAATAATACTATTTTAAAGAATATGCTTGCAGTTCAAAATCATTTTAGTGATCACAACTCCATTCTATTATTTTTTTAATGAACATTTATTGTTAGAAAAATATTTTTTTTAAAAAAATCATTAATTTTCACTCATTTATTGTGTAAAATTGAAATAATTATTGTTGTGAGTTATAAGGTCTAAAATTTTATTAATTTTAACTTCTTCTAATCAAAAGTTGAAATTTAGTAAACCTAAAATTTGTAAAATATTCTATAACTTAAAATAATTAAATTGAGTTCTTAGTTAAAAATTTTGATTTATAAGGTCCCTACCAATTTTTTTTTTTTTTTTTTTGGAGTGAATTTCAAAAATGACATAATATATTGTATGTAAAAAAAATCATGTTCTTGCAATGCAAAACAAAATTAACAATTAAATTGTATTATACATATATATTAGAAAGCGTACTTAAAACAGCACCAGTAGATAATTTTTTGTATTCATCTGTTTATAAATTTTTAAATGTTATTTATTTTGATCAATTATCTTTTAATTATTTTCATCTGATTTTTATTCTAACACAAAAATATATCGAGACAAGGCATATAATTTTTTTTCCATATAATACATTTAAGAAACAAAATGCACCATCTCATTATCGACCAAAATAAATAAGAGTAATTTACCTATATAAAATTATATAGATATAACACTATCCTTATATAATCACATATATAACATCAAAATTTTGATATCTATTTATATAACATTTTAATACTTTAATCAAATTAAAACAAATATTAATTGCATATATATAATACAAATACAACATCCAAATAAGAAGTAAAGTATTTCGCTCAGAAAAGTTAGTCTTAGTAATATTTTTAATGTGATTTAAAAATTTAGAAGTCATATAAGGAAAATATCAAAATTTAGATGTTAAATATATAAATTTATAAGAATTATGTGATATGTTCGTGAATCCCACAAAAAATGAAAAATTAAAGGTATAGATTAAAAATTAGTTATAAATTTTTATATTTATATAAGAATTTATTGAATGAAGATTTGACATTATTAATTTTATAAATAGTCAAAATTCTAGAAGAATGTATGAAATCATCCACTAAAAATAAAAGAAATTGAAATAAACTGTATATTGGGATTTACAACAGAAACTAAATAAACTTATGAACTACAAGAAAATGGCCAACCAATGAACGGCAGCTTTATATATATTTAGGGTTTTCTTAATCAACACTATAGAAAAATAATCATTCTAAGTACCAAAGTAAAAGATATACATATGTGGCCGAAGCATATAGTGATCATGAAAGAGACTCTGCAACTGGCAAAGACAACCAATAAGAGAACAAACCAAGACTTTGTAAACAGCAAGATAATTATAGATAGTTTGTATAATTAATTGTCTGCTACTATAACAAGTAATGGTCCTTTAATTATTTTTTAAAATGATAGAATTGACCGCTCCTCAGAAAGCTGCTATTGTGTGTCTTACCCTGCCATTTGGTGAGTGAAGAGTGACTGCTTTTGACCAGATTTTTTTTTTCTCATTTCATTTTCTTTATTATTGCTTGCAAAAAGATTTGCTGATGAAATTTAACGAATGTAACCTACTTTTTTGAGAAAACACAACATTTAGTCTAGTTTCACAACAATTGCAATGTCTTCATATTGATGTGGATAACATTTGTAGTGGTATGACATACTGAGAATGGGGTTTTATGAAGAACACTATTTTAAAAATTTTGTATAATATAATGATTTTCATTAGAATTATAAATAGTAGTAAGAAAAAAATTTCTCATTGTAGATTATTTGTAAAAGTTAAGACATCAACTCAAGTGTTACATCATTTACAAAATAACACAAATTCGACTATAGTTTTATATGTGTTAATTGAATTAAAAGGAATATATTATGTTATGAAAGAACTATAAGAATTTATTGATAATTATATTATGCAATAATAGAAAGATTGGCACACCATTGATTAGAAAAGTTTTGATATAATATTTTAATGTAACAAAACCAACATCATTTTTTCATAATTTATAGTCTTGCATTTATGAGTGCTTCTTCTAAGAATTATTTATAAAATAAAATAATATACAATTTTTCATATTGAATATGAAATTAAATACTTTTGATGCAATGTTTAATAAAAATGGTATAATTAAGTGTCCAAATAATATACACCTTTGCACCTAAGTGGTATGACTTCATGGTATAACACCACTCCCTGCTATAGTGATCCAGGTCATGTAATGATCTCTCTCATAAATAATGCTAGAGTGTAACATCCTCAACTTCTCCTTGACCTATGGCATTAATGCTAACTGAGTAAGGTATGCCACAAAATGCTATTATTATTGAGATGTAATAGCCGTGGTGGGCATCCAATACTAGCCCTCATTCTGAGAAGAAAATCATGTCAAGCCTAGTGTCATTCAAGGCCTCAAAATCAAAATATGCCAATAATATAAATGATAATTATGCTAGGTTGGCCCCTTATGATCCACTTAATGAAAATCAAATGAAACCTAGTGCTAATATGTAAAGGATCCAGAGATGATATTTATGGAAAGGATCTACAATGCTAGACAACACATGATCTTGAATTGTAGAAGACCAAAGATTGGCATTCTCTCCTCTAATCTCTATATTATATAGAGTATTAGAAGATATTATTATTGGTTTGGCTTAGATCTAAAATATCCTTAGTATACAAAAAAAATTAATGTGGCATAATTAATTATAATTATTTTTAATAAACAAATGAATACCAGCATTTGCATGGATTAAATATTTTTTACTTATCATAGCTCTTTCACTTTGAGAGTGACCTCACTTTTTTGAGGTTGACACACATTTCTCCCTACTTTTAGGAATTTTATCTTAGTAATAGGACTAAGATATATTGTTGACCTCACTTTTAGAGTAAGTTGGTCTAATTTGTCTTAGTTTAAGATTTCGTTCAATGTGGTTCATTTAAGCCTTTGGGTTAAACAAATCAATTGACCAAATTGGGTCTCAAATTGGCATGGTTTGTGTTCAATCATGTATGTGTAATGATTCTAAGGCTTTGGATTGATCCAATTTATCTTTGGTATGGTTTAAGTTGATTTTTATCCTATAGAATTCAATTGGGTCAACCTGGGCTAAGTGGAGAAATTAACTAATTTGACCACCAATTGGGATTCAAATGTGTTTAGTTAAGATTTCTAAGGCTTTATGTATGATCAATTTCAACCAGTTTTAATTTGATTTGGATTTAGCCCATTAAAGTTTAAGTTAGGCTAAGTGAGCCAATTAACTAAATTGGCCTTCAATTGGATGTGATTAGTGTTTTGAAGGTGTTTGTATAGAATGGATTGAATCAATTTTATTTTGGCTTGTGTTTAAGCTAAGTGGCCTCAAGGGTTCAAATGGTTTTGGTTGGGTTAAGTGAACCAACTCGCCTATTTGGTAACCAATTGTGCTGTATTCAAGGAGGTTGGATTTAAGGTTAGGATTAATTGGGTTTAGTTTTGTTTATTCTATGGAGACTTAGGATGAATTAGGCAGTGAGGGCTAGGTGGGTCCCACTAGCTTAGTAGAATTAACCCTAAAGTTCAATCCTATTGGTCTTGGGTTTGGATTTGGTTGCCCTTTAGTCACTAAGAGTGTCTTAGGGATCAAAGTGAAAAAATCCTATTGCTCAGGTAGAATTCCTAAAGCCAAGGAGGAATGTGTTCAAGCTAACTAAAACTAAAGTCAACATGTATGTTGTTGAGACTCTATAGGAGCTTTAAGTATAACGTAACCCATGATTGGTACCAATGCATGCACATTGATAGTGCATATATATATATATATATATATATATATATATATATATATATATATATATATATATATATATATATATATATATATATATGAATTTATTATTTTATATCTTAATGTACTCACTATATTAATCAACTCAGTTCATGTTGCCCTTCTCTAGATCATGAACTCTCTTAAAACCAAGCTCTATTGGCCCAAGATCAATACATGAAACTTCATAAAACTAGCATAAAACATGCTCTAGTTGATGCTATTCAATTCTTTGACATTTTTTAAGTTAACCTACAAAATCACTTATCCTGTAATGCATGTATCTATCACTCATAACTAGAATTAATATATATTTTTTATTTTCGTGTAACCTAGTTAAAAACAAGTAACAAATTCATAATTAGTTTTAAAGTAGGTTTAACATAAACCATCTAATATTTTGCAAAAAAGCTTACTAATTTGATTTTTAAGGAACATTTATCGCATCTTTATAAATTGTTACATTGTTAGCTGATTGTTTGTGTACATGATGTTTGTTCTACATACAGGAAACTTTGTAATAGATTGTTAAATAGCAAATATGAATGTTTTAGCATTACTTTACCTTTTATTGCACTTTTATATTTTATTATAACAAGAATTAATATTTTTTATGTATCCCTTACAAATTGCTTCTAAAGGTGGAGATGAGCCTATGCATGATACAATACCTACCGCCAATACCCCCACCATTGCCACCTGTATCATTCCATCAAAGGCCAGCTCATCTTACCACTCACTCGATCTTGTATTGATTACCTCCTTTTATATTTTTTTTTTCATATCCATCATATCACAATCCCCACCTCCCCACACTATCCCATCATCTTACTACCACCTAGACTATGCAAAACTGACTACCATTCTCCACCATAACCTACTTACCATGTTAGAGCTGAGACTTTTAAGTGAATTAGATTTAGCAAATTCACATAATTATATTAAGCCTAAAAGAAACATGTAAGTATCTTGCCATTTTTTATAAATAAATTTTAAAACTTATATAATATTTTGTATATACTAATAATTTCTATTTATATAGGATCAACCATTCAAAGAAGATAATTAAAAAAAGGGGTATCATTAGAACCAAATTTGATGCTCCATATGTTACTTAAAAGAAGATCCTAATAGTTCGTAATATGTGATTTTGAGAATTTGAGATAAAAAGTTATTATTTAACAAAACTATTATGTTTAATGAGTACTTGGCATTATTTATTTATTGTGTAGAGAGATATCATTTGGCTACCCTAATAACACGTTAAAATAAGAAAGAAATTTAAAAGATGAAGATTTACTAATTTTTAGAACATGTTCAAAGGCATCCACAAGTCTAGCAAGAGGCCCTTATGAACAGCAACCAAGTTCGGGCAAATGTTTGTGCAGATTTGGACAACCTAATGTACATAAAAAAGGGGGAATATAATAAATAGAATTAGGCATCTGACTCTAGAGATATAAAGATCTCATTGTATACTAGTGGTTCAGGTCCCCATACTAAGTATATAAGAATAAGATTATATAATAATTTAATATTTATTTTATTATATGCTTCTTCCAATTAAAACCTTTTTAATAGGTTTACATAAATAGATGTTGAGAGCAAATCCTATGATGTCAGAGCTAAACACATGCACACATTAATGCTAGCAAGACTAATAGTAGGTTGATAGTAGATCGACATGAGTCAAATGAAAAAAAAAAAAATTTATGATACTGATGTATTCTGAAATATCTATTACTAAGATTGGTCTTCCGTAGGATAAATACATGCACCTGAGAGATACTAATCATCTCAATGAGAGATAGCAATGTAGTGAGATGAGTTTAATTTGTAGTAGCAAGCAACAAAAGTCAAGGAGAATGTGAGAATTTATGGACTAGGCTCTTAGGTCATAGGATATGATGCTTATTCCTCTAATTTGAAACCAAAAAATGTCAGAAAAATCAACACAATGAATGTTAAACCGAATAAATAATAGTATATTAATTAAACTTTAGAAATAAATGGTCTGCGTATCATTTAAATAATAATCCATCATGGAACTAATAGAAATATTTTCTACAGAATCGAATCAAGCATTTGTGAAAGATTAGTCTATCCAGAGAGAATAGAGGGGAAAGTAACTCAAGCGTAAGTAAGCATTTATTCATTTAAGAAATTTGTAAATTTACAAAAAAAAAAAAAAACGAAAATAATGTACATAGAAAGTGAAATGATGCATCATATCACTTGTTTCATACATTTTGAGTGTGCTAATATTTGTGAAGGTAACGAAATCTTGAGATCGAGTTTTTTTATTTATTTTTCACATATCGGAGCTGAAAGTAAACAATTAAGAAAAAGAAAAAAAATGGCTAAAGAAAAGAAAAACATACTAACAATATATGAAATTATTTTATTTTAAAAAAATTTTGCACCGTTTTATGAGCACTTCATCTTATTTTTTTAATTTAGCTTAGTCTTTGACATTTGAAGCCTCAACGCGAACATAAATCCTACAGAAAATTTTTTATAAAAATTGTTGCAAATTTTAATTAAAATGATCTTTTTTTATCTCTCTATAATAATGATATTATTATTATTAATATTATTATTAATTCTTTATATGATCCTACTTTTTGATATTAGTCGTTGTCTTGGATCCATCTCTACCGCAAACAAATCAAAAGCCAACGTCATCTTCACTATAGCAAATACGACCTAATCATCATGCCTCCCATGTTCCAATCCTTCACCATTATTGGACAGAAGCAGCGCCAACCATCTCTCCTTCTCTTTTTTTAAAAAAGAAATTTATTTCATAATAAAATGATAAAATATTCAAAGTATATATTTTTAGTTTATATATATATATATATATATATATATATATATATATATATATATATATATATATATATATATAACTATAAACTAAAATGTTTTAAAGCACCGTAAACCTCATCAATACTAAGTTTTTTATTAAAAAAAATTTAAATTTCTCAATTTAATTTTGTTGTCTTCTATCATCCTTTACTTTCCTTTCTTCTATCACATTATATCCCTACAGATTCCTATCTACTACCATTTCATTCTATAATCCCCTCACTTCTCTCATTAGTATTTACTACAAAACCACACCTCTCTCTCTCTCTCTCTCTCTCTCTCTCTCTCGCTCGCTCTCTGTGGTGCAGTTCATGCAATGTCCGGCTCTAAGATCGCCGATTCAACTTCTTCTTCTTCTTCTTTGTTATCATCATCATGTTCTCCGGCAAGAGTTCAGGTGGTCTCGAGGTGGTCTCCGACCAACTCCTCACAAAATTCTCTGACCTCTCTGAATTCGACTTTGAATACGAGAAGAGCAGCATCTGGTCGCCGCCGGTGCCGCGCAGGGCGTTTATCACTCCGCAGGGAATTGTCTGCACCGAAGCTCAGCTAATGGGTAAGCTCGCAAGCGAACAGGATTCTAAGAGAAGAAGGCCCGCATGTTTTCACGTAAGTGCGATATATTTCTTCATTTATTCTTCAACTATTTAATGCAATTCTCCTTGTTTTATAAGATTTCGTAGACTTAGCAAATTTGTAGAATATTTACAAGGTAAAACAGTTTTTATTATGATGTTAGAAGTATTATTGACATATAAAAAACATATTAGGTTAAATTATGTTAACGTGTTCTAATTAAACTTTTATCATGCATGAAAATTATAAGATTATTGATTTATTTTGGAATAAATAAATTATATTAAATTTACACAAAAAAATTAAATAATTTTGAAATTCATCTTGATATAGTTTTTTATTAGAATATCATTTACAAAACTTTCATATTATAAAGCCTAAAGAATCATTTATTTTTCTTCCAGAAAAGAATAATTAATGATGCCCTCTTCAAATAAATCTGCATCTACATTTACTCTTCACTAAAATTTTAAAATTTTTGTTTTATATAAGGTCACATGCACACTTCCATCAACATTAAACTTCTTTTATGTAAATTTCTTTTTATTTGAGACTCATAGCACTAGTTCTTGCTTCCGAAATTGGTTGCTTTTCTCTTAATTAATATGGTTTGTTGTCTGTTTTTGCAGGGTGTGATGAGGTGTTTGTGATGTTTTGGGTTGTCTGCGTCGTTGTTTCATGTCTATTTTATAGAGCAATTACTGTAATGGGAGTAACTCTGCAATCTTCAGTATTCTCTAATAGAAAATATTTTTCTGTTAGCTTATGGCTCAAAAAATAAGCTTATTTTATAAATGTCAAGTGTGTGTATGTATCTTATATATAAATATAAGCAGGGGCGGAACTAGCTCTTTATTTTAGGTTGGACAAAATTTTTAAATAATATAATAATTAAAAATATATAAAATTTATAAAATTAATAATTTTAGAAAAAAATATAAATAATTAGTAAAATAATATCATTAAATTTGTAAGAAAAAATAAAAGTGAGGAAGATTATTAAACTTATATATTTTAATTTTAATTGATTAATTAGTTATTTAAAAATAATGGATTAAATTGATTTTTTTTTTAGAGGAGTGGTTGAATGTGTAAAATATAAATTGAGGATAGGCCAAATATAAAAAATCTAATTTTTTAAAGAGTAAAAAAAATTTAAAAAAAAATTTGAGGGTGGGCATTTGCTCACCCTCAACTAAGGGTAGGTCTGCCCTTGAATATAAGGGCAGATTAGGCACAATTGAGGGGGGCTAATTATCTCTTTTGAATTTTATATTTTTTTTATATGGGATATGAGAAATAATTAAATTAGTTATTTACCCTCTTCTCCACTAAAAATTATTTTTTCCTTTTATTTTTATTTTAACATATAAATTTTACTATTCTGAAAACTGAAACTTGTTCCCTTCCTGTCAATATATGTATACAGACAAACACACACTCTATTCTTAGTATTAAATTCTAAACTATAAAATTCTGACAATGCTACTGATAGTTTGATTATATTGATAATAAAATTGAGAAAGCTATATCATTATAAAAATAAAGAAAATTTCTCATGAGCTCATTATAGAATATATATATATATATATATATATATATATATATATATATATATATATATATATATATATATCTTTAGAAATATTGTACGTACTCTGAATAAAAAAAAACATAAGAAATATTTTAGTACTAAAGATTCATTCGTCTGCCCAAATTCAATAAGCACAAATATAAAATTTAAGCTAAATCACCTTTCTAGTAGTATAAATAACATTATGGAAGATAGAGCAATTTACTACGAACAAATAATATTATCCATGTCTTCGTAAATTACACAGCGAGATACTGTATACATCATTTCAGTGAGAGAAACGTTTAGAGACGACAGGCTTGAAATATTATATTGACATGAGTCAATTGTGATATACATTTATAAATTAAACTTTGACTAAAATATAATGTTGTTTAAAATTAACTCTACTGACGTTGACCAAAAAAAATTAAAAAAAAATCATTTTTCAAAATGTTTCTCGTATATATGTATATATGAATTACACAGATATCCTTTTTTGGGAGATTTAATTAGAAAGATGCTTCTGAATGTAGGTAGAGCAGATAAAAGCTGACACGTGGTCCTTGCAGAAGCTAGGAGAGATTTTTAAAGACAGATCAATAAGGCAGCTTCTGAAGGAAAAGCTTTTGTCTTTTACCTATGTTTGCAGATTGTCCAAGCTGTAATCAGAGAAAGGCATTGTGCAAAAAGCCATACAGCTCTGACCTACCTATGAAGTTTTACTGTTGGTAGCATTTTGAAAGCTTGCACTAAAAGATATAAAAAAAACAGCCTTACTTTCTCCAATAACTGAAGATAATGTCTAACTTAATAGCTCGAGTTAAGCATCATCAGAATTCCATAAGAGATTTCAGTCAACTTGCATTTGACTGACAGGACTAAAATAAAATTATTTACAGAAAATTGTGTAGTCTAGGCACGATTTGGGACTGTATCTTGATAGTTCATCTATTACCTTTCGTGCTTTGGGGGTATTAAGAAATTGTGTAGCAGATGATAATTATCAATTTCAGACTACTTTTATGAAACAGGTCTTTAAACTCACCTATAAGACCAAACTCTTCAGCAACGAGTTAAAATTCTTGTTGGTATTTGAGTCAATGTTGTAACAAAAATGAAAAACAAACAAACTGATAACTATCAAATGCTGTAACAATTTTTGTAGTCTTCACAATATAATATTTTTAAGTGCCACATGGCATAAAATATGTCTTGTAATGATTTTTGGAGCATAATGCAATTTTTTTTATTTTTTTTATTTTTTGCAAAATATAGTTATTCTAGTATAAGAATAGAAAAAATGGTGACAAATATCTTAATATAAATTGTATCAAGATGAGCTTGAATATCATTAAATTTAATTTATGATTAGTATTGTATATGAACATTTTGGATAGTTAATTGTGTTTTAATTTGTTATTAATTAATGAAACATTATTAATGAAGTAGTAGCCAAGATTTGATTGTCTACTCCAGTTTTCAAGATTTGAAGCATTGATCTTTGTCCTTGTCATATGAACAACTTAAAATTTGATGTTTGTGAATGACTTGTGATAGTTAGATACACAACTCAACTTCAACTCCATTCGTAAAGCAAATGAATCATAATTGAAGAGAAATTCTTACTCTAATAGCATATTTTCAATCTTAGCTAAAAAATGAGCTAACCACAAAAAAGTGAAAATTTTTCATCTTATGCTCGATAGTATATAGATAATGTGAAGCAACAAGTCAATAGATTTAATATTTAAAAAAAAAATTCATTCATGTTGCATTCAAGTTTATCTCTAGCTAAAATGGTTAGCCTTAATAAGATCAAACCAAGCTACACATGAGTTTCACTAACAAAGACCAAATTAGAACAAGATATTTACAAACAATTGAAGCCAAATTTGACTTGCAAAGTCTTATTCATGAGATAAACTAAATTTAAATGCACAAAAGGAGAACAAAGCAAAAAAATATGTTAAAAAAAAGAGGTAAAATCTTTGTATTAGAAAAATTAAGAAATATAGTAATTGTTTAGATTAAAGCTTGTGGGGGTAAAGTAAAGGAGCATCAGGCGAAAAGGGTTCTTTCTTAAGTGATTATTATTAATACTTTAGAAAGGCATGATCATCTTCAACATCAAAGCATTACATCAAAATTGAGAGAAACATTATCATCATCTTTTTTGCAAATCTCAAAAGTAATGCTTCCTTGGCCAATACCTTCCCACCAAATGTATACTATTTAAGAATTCAAAAATTCCTTCAAAAGATGCAATGGTAGACACTCCAAACAAAAATCAAGATTATTGAAGTTTTGTTGAAAATTGAAGCCACTTTCATTACTTTATCTTTTTTTGCTTAGCTAAACTTTTCACATTATAACTTGCTTTTATTTTATATTATTTTTCTTGCATAATATTATCAATCAATATAATGTGTTGTAAGTGGACCTAAATTAACTTCAAATGAATTTGAAGTCAATTACCCTAGGATTGAAACTCAATGAATATATAAATACTTGTTATGTAAAATTATTTTGACTGTCATTGAATGAAATTAATTTGATGTGTGTAAATTGCGAGTGAAACTTGATATCTAATCCATTGGAAAAGCTTGGTGACTAAGCTAACCTATTGTACTTTGGTATGTTCAAGAGTTTTATCCTTAGATTACATTATTCATGACGTCCTCTCCTCTGCAACCACTCCTCCACACTTGAAGATCTTATCCCTCACAAAAAATCCTAGCCTAGCCACCCTCTTAACCCACTACATAACACATACAACCCATCTATCCCTTTCCAAACCCTAGAACTTTCCCTTAGCCTCCTTCTTGTCACAAATCTTAAGAAGCAAGTTCAAGTTCCCTCTATAATCTTCTAAACTCTAACCTTCAAAACATTCTCTACACCTCCATTTCCCTTCACACAAATTGACCTAAGGCTACTCTACCTCAACCTCCATCTCATTTTTAAAATCAAATATATCTTTTCATGCATAGATAAAGTGTTAAAATATAAATATAAAATTTTGGGTGTGAGATATATGTATAAGAATTTTGTAAATCTTCTTTTTTTATTAGGAACATAAGAATGATAGTTTATTTTAGAGATAAACCTTATATTCATAGGCTACTTAATATGGCAAACCATTTAAAATAGGTTCTAATATATTTGAATCCAGACCTAGTTCAAACGTTAGCTCAAAGATAGTTTGAACCTAAATTCAAATCAAGCTTCACTAGTGGATTTTTATGAAGTTGTAGTAATGTGTATGTGAACAATAATAAGTTTATAACGGGACTCACTAAGGGCATTGACAAGAGCAATGACATGAGAAGAAGAGTATTATGTGATAAGTGCTTTTTAAAGGCATCAATAAGAGTGGTAAATGTAAATGTGAAGAGTATTTTAAGAAGGGAACTTGTTGAAGGCATTAGTGAGAGTTTTGAGTGTGAAGAAGATAAATTGTTTCATGATGGAAGCTTGTAGAGGGCATCAATAGGAGCAGCTAGTGTGAAAAAGTAGTCAATTTCATAATGGTGCCCACTTGGGGCATTGATAGGAGCGATGAGCGAGAAGGAGAAGAGATACTCATAGGCTTAAATTAAGCTTATGCATAAGTTTAAACAACTATTCAAATCAACTTCAAAATCTTAGTTCGATGATTATAGATTAGAATTAGGCTTGAACAAAGGTTTAAATTTAACTTTATTCATGATGTACTTTAATCATTAACTCACATATACAAGAGGGAGAAATTTTACCCAAAAATAATTTAGAAATATTTCTCTTAGAAAATAAATAAATATAATAGTTATCCAATCATATAAAGCAAATATGGGGGGTCAACTATTCAAGCTAAATTCTCCTTCACCAATTTTGTTAATTGATTAACAAGGCGATTACCATTCACCATGGTTTACATATAAAAAGACGCCTAACTTTGTAGTTGATCTAATTGAGTTGCCATAAAAATTAATATTCTAACAACTACTTGAGCATGTAAAACAACTACATCAAGAAGTCAAGCAAAAAAAAATTGAAGAATTTTATGTAAAATACAAGCTGGCATCTGACCCATGCTATTGCCAAAAGACATTTAAAGAAGGTGATCTTCTCATTATTCATCGCAAAATATATTATATATTGGAGACATGTGCCACAAACTAAAAGCTAAGAAAATTAGTTTTGTACCAAATAATAATCTTATTATAATGATTAAAATAGATAATTGTGAAATATTTTAAGGATCTTAAAAACTTTTAATGTTAAAGTCATCTTTAAATATCAATGGAGTGAGGAGGATGGATGTAGGAATACAATGGAGCCAATCATCGTGAGACATTATAGCCTTGTATTTTATCACACACTATATATTTTCTCTATTAATAATTGTTTTATTTTTTTTCATAACTTGTTATTGTGCTTTATTTTTTTCCTTATAGCTTTCTTTAATTTGGTAAACCACTCTTATTCCTATAGTTGTGGTTGGTTGTAATTACTGGTATATCCAAAGTGAGGGCATTGTGGCTTGTGCCTCCACTTCCTCAACTTAGAGTATTTTCTTAAAAAATTTTAAAGTTTGACATGAAATATAATTATATGCTTTCGAAGTTGAAGAAAATAGAGAGCTTGCACATAAAATATTAGAGATGATAAAGCATGATAATTGAATACTTGTTCATGGACTTGTAATTTTTTGCATGAACAATACAAGACAAAGGTTAAATGTCATTTTGAAGAGTTAAAAAAGTTATTTATACAATTGATGAAGAATGGAATGAATGTATTGGATATATAAAAGTATTATAAGAAATAATAATGATTTAAAATTTAAATTATAGAAAAAAATTATATAATATAGTTGATGCGTAACATTACGACAATAGAAAGCACAATGTTTAGTTTTACCAAACACACAAATAAAATTATGAACCATTTTTTATGAAAAATTAAAATGCAGATAAGACAATATCAGAAAATGAAATAAGGTTAACGATAATGCAGATCTACAATCGATAGTCACGATAGTGGTTGGGTAAATGATAGCTGGATGGTGAGCGATGGTTGAAATAACCGTGGTGGAAGCCATTAGAGGTTCGATGATGGTGGTTCAACGGTGGTCCGGTGGTGGAAGTTGGCGGTGACCGGTGATAAGTAGTGGTGTGGTGGTGATCCGACGATGATCTCGCGATGATGGTTGAACGGTGGTCTAGCGGTGTTGGCCAATGGTGATCCGATGACTGGCTTGTGGTTTGATGGTGGTAGTTAGTGGCAATCCTGCAACCGTCAGGTGGTGGTGACCGATGATGATTTGATGATGGTGGCTGAATGGTGGTCTAGCGGTGGTAGCCAAATGGTGGTCTGACAGCAGTCTGGTGGTGGCAACTGGCAGTTGTCTGAAGGTGATGGCAATTGAGTGTGGCGGCGGGCAGTGATCTGATGATGGTGGCTAGATGGTGATATGGTTATGCTTTGAGATTCTTTAAGCGTTAGAGCTCTCTTATATCTCCAACTTCTGCCCCCTTCATGTGAAGAATGAGGGGCTGTTTATATATTATGAGAGTGACACATCTTGTAAAGATAGGTAAAATCTAAACCACTCCATCAAACAGCTTCAAACAATCCTCTTAATCATGAGATATATTTTAAGTATTTGAATGCTCCAATAAAATCAAAATTAAAAGATCTTAGGCTCGTTAGATTCATTTTGTCAAGACGTTCGATTTGACTATGAACATGTTGTATTTGAGTCTACCTTGGCTGACAAAACACCACCCCAGGTCTACCTTAAACATATAGGCTATAGTCGTGGCCGTAATATAATGGTGTCATTTGGTGACAACAACCCGATCAGAGGACTTTGGTGTGGAGCCTATTGGCCAAATCACGCGAACAGAGGACATGGGCCACATCCTTACTGGCATGAGATTATTTTAGTTTGAATATAGTGATTTATTTGACTTGACATTAGCTCCTTTATGAGCTAGAATTTTCTTAATATGTCATCCCCAACAAATGATGATGGATGGGTGGATGAATTATTTATTTTAAATATTTAAATAATAAATTTTATTTAGTTCAGATATTCACTTAGTTGAAATTTAGTTTTATGATGAATTAGTTTAGGGTTCAAGTATCTTTTGATGATAATATCCCTTCCGGTTGAGATTTTCAATAACGCGGCCATCATCGAGGTAAATAAGTCTGCTTAATCATTTAGTTTATCGCAGATCGTACAATTACTTTAATAATAATGAGAATCGGATCTAGATTTATATTTGTATTTTGAATTTGAGAATCTTAAATATAATATAAATATTTTTTGATAATAGTTACCCTCCGCTTGATATCTTCAATCATATCAAGTGCATCGTCAACTCTACTTATTTACAAGTAGAGGATCGGGTTTATGACTTATGTGTAATTTAAATTATTTAGAAATTGATATCATAACAGACCTTATCAACTCTATTGCAAATATAGAGGATTGGGTCTTATAATCTAATGTAATTTGAGTTCATTTAGAAGTTGATCATTTAGTAGACCTTGTCAACTGTATTTCAAGCATATAATATTAGGCATACTGTAATCACATTCTATAGAGCTGAATATCTATATCTTTTATTGACTTGAATTAACATTGACGACATTCATTAGCTTGTATGCATATAGTCATAAATGATTGAATTGATTTCATCGTTCTTCTCTTTTTTTTTTAAAACTTGCAACATCCTCAGACACCAAGTTTATGTACTTAGTATAAATGTCGATGCTCATGCGAGTATTTGATAATTCAGATTATTTTACATTTTAATTATGAGATTAATTTAGTATTTTTATTTAATCCCAACTTAACCTGCGCAGCCTTTTCAGACATTAAATTTTGCACTTTAAATCTCTATGTCCGAGCACATGTAGGTATTTATAACTTAGATAATTTCATCTAATTAATGAAATCATTAATTTTAAAAACTAGAATTAGAATAAAATTTCTATTATTTTTGGATTGAAGAAAGTTCCATAATTAGTGTATCATTTAATTTAGTATTATCTTCTATCTATTTATACGAAAAATTACAGATCCGGTGGTGAAGAAGACATTTTAAATTAGTCTAATAGCCTATTAGATCCCTTAGAATAATATTTAATTAATTTCTTTTATTTAAAATTGATTAGTCTTTGAATGTTCAATAGACTCTCATTTATATATATTGACAGTTCTTAAACGCATCACAAACTCTATTCAATTTTTTCTTGATCTAATTCGAGTATTTAATAAGACGAATAATATGCTTTAAACATTTTCCAAGGATTCATTGATTATGAAATTTTTGATTTTCTCCAATTCATTTGGAGTGAATTATGATTTGAAAACTACATTCTAATTCCAAGACAATCTTCTATGCTCTCATTGGATATTCAATCAGATCATCTTCTAAATTAATTGAAATGAGATACTAAAGTGCTAAATTTATATTTATTGCCAAAATATTACCATCAAGTTCATAAATCTTTGAGTTCAATCCATTTTTTATTTGAAATATAAGCTTTAAATTCATTTCAGACTCTTTTCCTTTTTTATTTCAATTTTTTTTAAAATTCATATTTATGTTTATTTTATGATATTTTACAATTTAACATAATTGAATTTCATTTTAGATTATTGTATTTTGATGTGCTTGATTTCTTTTAAATAAGCTAAAACCAAATTTAGTCATTAATATTTCGCATGTGGGAGTCAGATCAATTTTACTACCACGATGGTGACGGTATTATAAAAACCACGATTTTTCATCTCACATTCCACGAAGATGAGATTTTCAAACCTGCATAAATAAACAAATGCATATACTATATACACATTCATACATTTTTATACATTCACAATCAGTGTTGATAATAAATTTGCATAACAACACAATTTATTTGCAACCTAAGAGCAATAATATTCAGCTCTAATCTCTCTTTTATTCCAAAGTAATAGAATAGGAAGTGAAAGCCATGAGAGAGGTTCAATTAAATGCCCAAAGAAAGATTGGGCTAGGAAATAAATGTGTTAATTGTCATTTTAACAACCAAACAAATGAGTAAAGAGGATTGTTAAGTTGCAACGATGAGTAAGAAACAGATTCAGTCGAGTGGAACAGACAAGTTGAGAGACGGGAAGGAGAAAGAAATCTCGTGCGGCTTTGGAGATCAAATAGGAATTAGACCTTCGGCTTGTCGGCTCAGTAGCGAGAGAAATCAGGAGGAAAGGAAGGCAAGCAAGACGAAGGAGTGGGATTCAGCTTACGTGCTACGGACGAATGGGAGCGATGGAATTCGAACTGAAGGAGGAGAGTTGTCCATTCGGCTTGCAATAGTGACCGAGAGAGAGAGAGAGAGAGAGAGGGAAGGAGATGGGAAAGTGCCGGAGATTGAGAGGAACTCATCTGATGACGGAGTTCCTTCCGGCTGAGGCAAAAGGAGTGATCGGTGGAGGAATAAGAAAGAGTATGCCGAGAAAAACCAGCCTGATGATGGAGTTGCCTCTCGGCTACCCTCATTTGTGAAAAGAAGAGGTCGGAGAAGGAAGATGGAATGAAAATAGATGCAGGACTTACGGCTTGAGGGGGGATATAGAAGGAGAATCAGCCAGAGGCCTTCGGATTGAAGGAATATGAAAGGGGGAGTTCCGATCGAGAGTCTTTCAGATCGAGAAGGGAACGAATGCCTTTTGGATCGACATGGGAATGAATGAGGGAACCAAACCAGAGCTTACCCTGGCGACTTGAAAGAATCTGGGAGAGAGCGTGAGAAGCTTTTAGGTCCAGAGGGAGCGGGGTTTTGTTTCTTTGGATCGAGAGAGAGGCTGAGTGGAGGCTTCTCCTCTATCGAGCAAATACAGAGGGCTTTTTTTGGCTGCCATTTGGTTAGGGGATTAATAGGGAAGGAAAGGGAGAGAGCCTAATTAGCATTGTCCTTCCAAATTAAGTTAAGTGGGGTATTCAAAATATTGGATAAAATCAAGGCAATGGATCAATCAATTTCAAACTAATTTGAAATAAAATTAGTTATAAATATTATTTATCATATTAAAATAAGTATAAGTTTTTTTTATCTTATGATGAAAGATTTGAATCTTTTAAATAAACTCAAATAATATGTATCATTTTTAGTAAAATTGGATTCAACAATGTAATTCATTTTACGATCGGAGGTCATTTGAGCAATGAGTCAAAGCAAATTTAGGTTAATTTAGCGTCACTCCTCAAGCTATTTTCCACACTTGATCGAATCGACCATGAACGATCTTGTTCAATAGTTTTCAGTGTTTTGGCAACAACTACGTAGTCCATTTCACGAAAGGAGCTCATTCAGATAGCGTCGAGGCCTCTCGACTTTAATATGCGTGAAATTGCTTATTCTATTTATTATCCTTCATTGGATGATAATTGATCGGTATGAAATATCAATTTCAATTGATTTTGATATTCTAAATGCACTAGTGCAGTTGATTTCACGATCAAAGGACATCTCAATCAATTTTGTTCACGATCCGTGCACTTTTGACTCTCATTTTCATGACATTGCGTCTGATTCTTGCTAATTTCAATATGTTTGCTTGAATAAGCATATGAAAATCATTTATAAGTCAAAAATGCCCCCCAAGAAATATGGCGTGTGTTTGAAGCGGACCATGTTTGTTGTAAACTAGTTGACTATGTAAGATTTGACCTGATTTGTTTTATTAACTTATCATGTAGGAAGAGAGGTACCTTCGGTCATATGCTTAGTGCTTTGATGAGCTCATCGAAGGTCTTATCTTAGTGATATGTATATTTAATCCTCCTTTAGCCTTAGCTTCATGTTTAGTAGGCTTGATGAAGGAAGAATTTTATTTATTTTATGATTTAGGTTCCGTCTGCCTTAGCTTCGAGCTTGATGGACTTGATGAAGGATTGATCTGATTTGTCTAACTTGACTTATCAGGAGGATGTGCATACCTTCAGCCATTTCTTATTGCTTTGGCAAACTTGTTGAAAGATTAATATGATTCGTCCAAATTGACTTGTCAGAAGAATGTGCATATCTTCGGTCCTTTGCTTATTGCTTTGGTGGACTTATTGAAGGATTAACCTGATTTGTCTGAATTGATTTGTTAGGAAAATGTGCATACCTTCAGCCCTTTGCTTGTTGCTTTTGGCAGACTTGTTGAAGGATGTGAGTCGATGAACTAGTCTTCGAGACGAGTGTTAGGTCTATGACAAGAAGTCATTAGTCTGACACTTGGTGTTTTAATAGGATGGTTGACTACAAAATTCTCTTAGTTCAGCTATGTTTTATGAACTTCAAGATATCTTCTTCGACCCTATGTTTGTTGCTCTGATTGAACAAGTTATGTAGGTCTGTGCATTATGGTTGCTCAAACTTCTCCTCATATCCTGTCTTAATTCGTCGATCGATTAGAAATATTCTTCAGGTCTGGATCGCTTAAATTCATTGAGTTGGATTGGCTTTGGAGGATGGACAACCATAGTCATTAGACAAATAAGAGAGGGACTCTTTCCTTGTGGCCTTTCTTTTACGGTTTGTTGGTATCTTAGCCACATTTGGGCTTAGTGAGTCCAACGAAACTTGGAAGCTTTTTCTTTAATCTTTGAGATTCTGATGAGTTTAGGAGACAAACCTCTAGCCTTTGAAGTTATCCTCTACAAGTCCTAAGTGGATGTAATCTTGCCTATTATTAGCATGGTCACCTATGACTTAAACAAATATAATTCTATATGTTATTTGGGGATCTCAGCATAAGACGTGATGTCAACCCAAAATAGACATAAGTGTTTTTGTAACATAAAATTTAAAAATACCCCCTGCCTGACAGGAAGATTTTCGAGCTAAGATTAGATGAGACTTATTGTTGATCATATATATATATATATATATATATATATATATATATATATATATATATATATATATATATATATATATATATATACTCATCTTGGGATATCGATAGCACGATATCAACCAAAAATAAATATATAAAAATGCCCCATATATTTGTGGGGAATTTCATAACTCAAAATGCATTCTCATAATCCAAGAGAATTTTGAGTGTCATTTCATATATATATATATATATATATATATATATATATATATATATATATATATATATATATATATATATATATATATAATATGAGGAGTCATGAATATAATATTTATCTATTCATATAATCATATGCACATGATGACTTCTTGAGATAATGACCATTGATGGGGCATAGGTCGTCAACCACCAATCAATAATGGTAGACTCCCTTGTATACCTTCTATGATGTACCTGCTTCACCACGATTCATTTTGTGAGGGTTTATCGGTCTTCTCAGCACTAAGACCAACTCTTCTTTTCAAAAAGTTTGAGGATGCACTATTCCATCAAAGGCCATAGACATTCTTGCTCGATAGATTTCTAAGCTTTGTTGGGCTTCAAGTCTAATTTTATCAAGCATGTCAAGCTTTTCCACCCGTAAATGGCCGTTCTCCTCTTGAGTGAGATTATACTGGATAGCTACTCAAAGTGATGGTAGTTCAACTTCTAGCAAAAACTGCTTCGACTCCAAAAGTTAAAGCATAAAGAGTGGCTTTAGTTGGCGTCTTGTAAGTAGTTCTATATGCCCATAACACCTCAAGCATTTTGATATGCCACTCTCTTTTGTTCCTCGTGAGGATATTTTTGAGTAGCTTGATCAATATTTTATTTAAAGCTTCTGCCAAACCATTGGCTCTTGGATTATAAATTGATGAATATCGCTAATCAATTTTATATTGATCAGCGAATCTATAGATCTTTGTGCTGTTGAATGCGGGGCCATTGTCTAAGATAACTCATCGTGGTATACCAAATCTATAGACAATATTATGAGTGAAGAAGTCGACGACTCGATCAGTAGTAACTTCTTTAAATGGAGTTGCTTTGGCCCACTTGGAAAAATAGTTGGTTGCTGCTAAGATAAAGCGATGACCTGCTGATGATGGTAAATAAATAGGTTTGATTATGTCTGTTCCCCAACACTCAAACGGCTAAGAAGTGACCGTTGGATGCAGTGGATTTGGAGGTTGATGAATGATATTTCCATGGACTTGACATTTATAACACCTTTTGCATAGTCAATACAATATTTCACCATTGATGGCCAACAATAACCCATCCTCTTGATCTTGATTGCCATCTTAGGACTTGATTGGTGTGCACCACAAAGTCCTTCATGAATTTCAGATATCACTTTGCTTGCTTCCTCATTTTCCAAACATCGAACCATATTTGTTCAAAAAACCTGTGATATAAAATATCATTGATATAGACATATCATAGTATTCTCTTCTCCATTTGTGAGGCCAACGATTTGTTGCTTGGCAATTTACCTTCTTTAAAATAGTTGATGAAGGGTTGTCTCCAATCATCTAGTTCTTCTACTATGAAGGCTTCTTGTTGTACTTCTAAAAGTTCTTGAATTTGCGTTCTGAGCATGCTTCTGTTTAGTTTTAAATATTTGGGAGTGTGAGGATCAATTGAATTGCATCGTTTTGATGATGATCCCTCTTCCAATGGGGAATATGGATTCACTTGCTGTAGAACTCGACGGGTGAAAACTTCTATCAACATGTGCTTGTCATTCATGCTTGCCTTCTATTTAGCTAGTTTAGCTAAGCAGTTTGCTTTACTATTTTTGGATCATGAGATTCTAGTCAATGTAACATTCAAAATTTGTGTCATTAGCTCGAGAACTCACTTATGATAATAGGCTAACTCTAGCTTGGTGATCTTATAGATTCCCAAAACTTGATTGATGATTAGCTGAGAGTCTCCAAAAATTTGTAAATTTTTGATACTTATGGCAATAGCTTCTTCAAGACCAGCTATTAAAGCCTCATACCGCTTCATTATTGGTTCAAGGTTCAGTCAAGCCATATGAATGTGTTATGATGCCTTCTTCAGGTGTTATGAATATGAGGCCAATACCGACTTGTGCCTTGGGTAGGTTCAAAGGTTGTGCTAGCTTGATGGATGATGCTTCATCAAAATACATCTCCCAGATTTGCTGCTATTTTCTTTTATTAATAAATAAAATCTGCTCATCAGAGAAGTCATCATTAAGTAGTGAATCAGTTGGGATAGGACGTGCAATAAGGAAGTCTGCCAAGATCTGTCCCTTCACTGCTTTCTAGGGTACGTACATAATATCAAATTATAATAAGAGAACTACCCATCGAGCTGAACAACCTATCAATGTTGGTCTCGTCATCAAGAACTTCAGTGGATCGGTCTTTGAGATTAGTGTGATTTTATGAGAAAGCATGTAATGGTGAAGCTTCTGGACTGAATATCAATACTAAACAATATTTATCTATAGGAGAGTAGCGTACTTCGACTCTCACTAATATTTGGGTAATGTAGTATAATGCGCTTTCTTTATTTTCTTCATTGTGTTATGCAAGTAGAGCCCCGAGGGACTCCTCTAAGGCTATAGTGTATAAGATAAGAGGTTTCCTTGGGATAGGAGCTGCTAGAATTAGTGGATTGAGTAGATACTTTTTAATTCTCTCAAATTCTTCTTGCCATTCCTTGTCCCATTTGAATGGAGCATTCTTTTTCATTAGCTTCACAAAAGGTTGGCATCTTCCTGATAGGTTTGATATAAAATGTCAAATGAACGTGAGTTGTCCTTGTAAAGAGCGAAGCTGACGAAGGTTCCTCGGTGGAGGCATCACCACGATCGCCTTGTTAGGGTCAATCTCAATTCCTCTATGTCTTATAGCTTATACAAGAAATTTTCCTGAGGAAACCCCAAAAGCACACTTCTGAGGATTCATCTTGAGATCATACTTCCTGATCCTTTCAAAGACAATGCTTAAATCTTTAAGGTGATATTTTCAATCAATGCTTTTAATGACGAGGTCATCAACGTAGCATTCTACTTTTTGATGAATCAACTCATTGAAGATGTGTGTCATGGCCCTCTAATATGTAGCTCTGACATTCTTCAATCTAAACGGCATGATTGTGTAAGAATAAATATCAATTGGTGTTCTGTATGATGTGTGTTTCTTATCTTCAGGAGCCATCTTATTTTGATTATACTCTGATGATCCATCTATAAAGAGAACATGCCATAATTGAAGGTGTTATCCACTAGCAATTCTGACACAGGGAGCAAAAATCATCTTTTGGGCATGCCTTGTTTAAATCTTGAAAGTCGATGTAGAGTCGAATCTGACCATTCTTGTTCTTTACAGGAACAATGTTGGCTATCCAGTCTGCATACTTCTCTTCATGAATGGAACCTGCTTCAATTAGCTTTTTTGTTTTCACAACCACTTGTTCTTCAACATCGGTCATTCTTCTAGGAGCTTGTTTGTATTGAATCGAGAATTGATAGCTAGCTTCATATAAGCGGCATATAAGAATATGTCCAAGCAAAAGCGTCCTTGAATTCACAAAATATATTTTATTTCTTCAATCTTATTGTGAAGGCACTTGAAGGTTGGATGGGGTTCTTCTTAGTCCCAAATTAATTTCTTTCAACTCATCCATGGTAGACATTTGCACCATCTTCAAGTTCTTCAAGTCTTTGGTTTCTTACTTCCATCGATTATGAGAATGGCTTCATAATAGTTGTCTTTATTTTCAATTTCGGTTTCAATCTCACTTTCGATTACTATATAGCAAGTGTTCTTTTGATGATATTTTTGTTAGATGTATCTGAGACCCTTAGTGGTATAATTATCATGTCTTCAAATGGTCTATGGACTCTTTGAACTCCATAAGTTATCAAAGAAGAGAGCTCATCATCTATCAGTTTCAACATCGATTCCAAGTTTGTGCATCATCCTTCGAATTTTTGGAGGATAGTATCTTGGCATTCTGGTGGGCACCATCTCTTCAGATTCTGAATACTGAATAAGCCATTCAGAATCATAGTGTTGACATTCCTTAGATCTATAGAATGAAGTTCCCAATATGCTCCCCCCAAGTAGTGGCAATATATAAAAGATTTTTAGTTTCTCAATTTTGTGAACATCACGTGATGTGACTTCTTTGAAATATCGAGGAGGAACTGGTGTAACTATGAATGAATCATTTGATACTAATAGGGTAACAGCCCTTCTAGATGAGACACATTGAACTTCACTTGTATAGATGGACTCAAAATTATAATCAAAATCATTGATATTTATCTCATTTACTTTTGTTGAAGGCCCACATTTTTCCTTAAGTTCAACTAGAATATCTTCTTCTCCTTCTGTATTACTGTCCAAATGAGGAACATGCCTTTTTAGCTTTGGTGATGTGTTATAAGTTCTAGAGTGATTTAATGTAGATTTCTTTCTTCCTTTTCACTCCTTCTCTTCTTTGGGTTGCTTCATAGTTTTGAAGTTGGAGCTATAGATTGTTGAGGCTTACTTTCTTTCGAAAGAAAATATTTTGCATCCTCCTAAATTTTTGTCTTATGAATTGTAAATGGCTGAATAGTGAAAAAAATCTTATGTTCTGCTCCATTTCTTATGTACTTCATACATTGATGTAGAGTAGACAGAACCATACCATATTCATGGAGCCAAGGACGGCCTAATAGAGCTTTAAATGAGGTGTCGGCATCTATCACATGAAATTTAGCTTTGATATGGAGTTCTCCAAACCTAAATGGTAGAATGAAAGATCTGAGAGTCCTCTACCCCCATTTCATTGAAGCCTTGGACCATCAATTTATCTCATTCAAGATGTTGAATGTCTAGAGACAACCTCCTAAGTGCTCACAGACTCATAAGATTTACTGATGTTCCTTGGTCAATTAGAATTTGATTGATTGTAATTCCATCACTTTCTACAGTTACATATAATAGGCCATTGTGTTCCATTGTCCTGAGCATAAGATCTTCTTTAGAGAAGATTATAGGGAGATCTTGAGCTTGTAAAACTTTAGTCATCCATCTTTCAGCAAAATAAGCTTCATATCCCTTCAAATCTTTAAGAGCTTGATTCAACGTTTCTTGGAGGTCCTTCAATATCAAGAGAGCCTCATACACATTAAATTGTGCAGTGATCTTTCTCGGATGATAGATATTATAATCAATTCTTTTTGAATTCTTCTTCTTAGGGTCTTTAGGGATGATATCTTCATTAACTTTTGTCTTCATTTTTGGTTTTGTGCTTATTTGATAGCCCTTTCTTTAATGGAGGTGGTAGTATATTGCCACTCCTTAGTTGCACTTGGACTACTTTATTCGGCTCAAACTCTTCAGATGAGGTAGCTTCTTCAAAGTCACCATCTACCCCAGGAGTATGGATGCTTGAGTTGCCAAGCTTCAAGCAGCTCATTTGGGATGTCTTTGAAGGCTTAGACTCATCTTCATTAGGAAAACATAGGTCTTCTTTGAACTATCTCCCATTTGTCGCACCATCAAGCATGACTTTGATGTTATAGGTTTAGGAATTCTCCTGCTTGGTGGGACAAACTTTTTGAGTTCATTTTTGCATATTGCATTTTTTAAAAGCTGTTTGATTGCAATTATTCAGGCATGGATCACATTGGGGGTTGTTCGACACCACAAAAATAGCTAGACATGTCTCTCTAGGAAGTAAGTCTTTATCATTATTTCCTTCTTCATTTGACTCAGTGATCCGAAGTCTTGACATATAATCAGTAAGCCTAATAGTCTGTCTCATCGGTTGATGATACTCCTCTAGATTATTGATGATCATTTAAATTATAGTTATCTTCTTATTCTTCTTTTTTTTAATTGACTTCTTTGATTTATGAGGTCTACATTTAGCTGACTGCTCCTCATGCTGTGGTTAAGTAGCCTTATCAAAATGCTGCTAAGAAGCTAGAATACTTAGTTTAGGAATTTCTGTTAAGTCCAATATAGGTTCAAGTGGTGATTTCTACTTAACACTAGAGACATCTTTCAGCTGCTTCAACATTTTCATACTCTTCTTAAAGACTACTATCTCCTATTGCTCATCTTGTATTGCTTTTTCTTTCGCCTTCTATTTCATCAATAACACTGAAGTGGACATAACCACCCAGACAGATTCTTTTTTAGGATGAACATGAACACTGTCAGATAGTGTGAATTCACCCATTCTATATTTTTTCTCCAGCCAATCCTTATAAACATAACAATCTTCAATTGGGTGGCTAATTACCCAATGATGGACAATATTTTGGATTATCAGTTTGACCTGACTCTTCGAGTCTTTTGGAGTAATTCTAATCCTGCTTTAAGCACATGAAGGAATAACTTAACCACACTTTTCCTCTTGAAAGAGTATTCCTTGCTCATCTTATCTTTTAGAGATGAGTGCACTCGCTCATTATCTCTCATTGATTTCTTTGATTGGGAGTTAACTGATTGCTTTCCCCCTTCATCCGCATAATCGGGCTATTTTCCTTTATCAACATTGTAAGTTGCTCGATTTCCACTACTCGAGCTATAGGAGGCTGTGTGAGACTCATTCCTCCTTGAGTCTAAGAATTTATTCTTCTTCACCTTTTCTGAGTGACCCTCAGGTTTTGAGCGATTCAGCTTTTTAAACTTTGCCACTCGAAATAATAGCTCTTGAAATGTTGAGATAAAGGCCATGCATAAATATGGTGCAATCTTATCCCATCAATAATTAGATTGCATGTTCTTCTTCTAGCTGTTGTTCATATTTTATGCTCATATTTCGCCAATGTGAAATATATTTAGTCACTGACTCATCTTTCCTTCTTCATTTTAAGGAGAGTCAGCAATTATAATCCTTTCGCATTGACAAATCTCTTGACGAACATCATCTAAAATTCAACAAAAGTCTTGACCGAGTCATTAGACAATTCATCGTGTCATTCAAAAGCAGTTGAGGTTAAACTACTAACGAACTGATGGAATTGTAGTGCATCATTGCCTCATGTATTGCCACATGTTTCTTTGAATTGTGCCATGTGTTGCCTGGGGTTTCCAGTGCCATTGAATGTATTGAATTTAGGCACCGAATAACCCTTAAGGTATGGCACTTGATCATACTCTATCGGGTACAGATGACCTTTGCTTACCAATTTTTTTGCCTTGTTAGTGGTAATGACAGCTTTGATCTTTTCATTTATAATTATTTCCAATTGAGCTACTGTCACAGGCTCATATATGTTTGGCACATCTTAAGGGTTGGGTTGAGGAGCTAGTTGATTAACTTCATTTCTCCCCTCGGGTGCATTCTGTGCTCCAGAAGCTTAAAGCATTGAGTTAATTGGTGGATCAGCAGATGTAGCATTAGTTGTTGGATGGTTGACAAGTGGAATAGATGCTGGCATTGCTACTGCATTTCTCTATATCATCTATAGCATCACATTCATTTGTGCCATCATTTGATTCATCTTTACATTTAACTGGATGATCTCTTTATCCTTTGCCTTCATCCGTCGTTGCATTCATTTCTTCATTTGGGCTAACATGGTAGTGTCGACAAAAAAAGAGTTATCCTCTTCTCTTTCTAGTTCTTCCTCTTCATCACCTGAGGACATTCTTGAAGCTCCTCCTTCTGTTTGCTCAAGAGTTGGTTCTTCAATATGAATAGGAGGTGTGGCTCCATCTATGTTTGGTATATGCAGATGGTTCTCATGTCTTTGTACCATACACTACTTCCACTTCCATAGTATCCTTATCATATTCTTCATCTTCTTGTAATCTGACTTTAGAACGTCTCCTCCAATGAATTTTTGGCTCTGGATTCGAGACAAACCTCTCTTCAACTGGAGGGATACAATCAAAATCAACTTTCTTTCATGGAGATTTAGTTGACTGACGATGTGATTCCCTGGAATATTCACCTGGGTGTCGACCATCCTGTAATTCATCATTAGAAGATTTGTTCTTTTGAACCCATTTTTGTCTGTTCTTATCATTGGAGGATTTCCAAGAGTGCGAACTAGATGTCACACCTTTTTCTTTATTTTCAACAATTTCTCTTCTAGGTCTTGGCCTATAAGCTTGCTTGCTCTTCTGTCGGGACCTTTCGAAGTAGATTCTAGGATATATGGTTGGGGTGTCACGCTTCAATGCTCACTATATGGGATTTGCTTGAATCGATCATGAGCTCTCGCAACAGGTGGTAGTCTACCAGATGAAACATTATCCTTATCATAGCCTTTGGATCTTCTTTTCATTAGGCTATTTCTTGGCAACCTTCAGCACTCGATGCACTCTAGTAGATAAGGTTTTAGGAATTTTCTTTTGGGGAATTGGAGCTTGATGTAGTGGTCGGTCCCAAAAAGATTGCTTTAATTCACCAGTAGAGCTAATCCACTTTACCCATTTCAGGTTCTCGAATTTATTCTAGGTGGGAATACTCGCTTCTGGTTCAGAGGCTAATTGCATAACATGTTTTTCAGACAACAATTATTGAGCTTATAGTTCTCTATTCAACTTTCTTCTTTGCCTTCTTGTTAATTTTCTTTCAGATGAGAAAGCTTCAAGATCATGTTTTCCTGGTACAAAATGTTCAATTGGCGGTGGTGTTTTACGAGCATGAGACTTTCGCTAGTTCTCTCTTCATAATGCAGTGTCAAAATATCCCAATCTTTGAATTACAGAAGCTCTCTTTTGGGGAGCTTCAATAGTAACTACTTCAATAAATTTTCTCTATTGCACGTGTTGATGTGCATGACGTCCAGATATATCCTGGATTAATGTGACATTGGCTTTGGCTATAATTATTGGAAAGTCAACACTACCAAATTGAACGGTAACTCCAACGCCTCCAATGTTGATAGCGTGCGAATGATGTTAGACAGGCTCAAACTTCAACAAATGGAGTATTCTGCAAATCCATCTTCACAAATGAAAGACGGGGGTCAATAATAATAAATAAATATTCTATCCCATACTTTCAAATGGAGAGATAAAACAGAATAAAAATAAAATAATATATTCAAAATAAAATTTCAAACAAATAAAATCATACTTAACAAACTATTATGTTAATTAGTGGTTTTATTTTATGACTAAATTTCAATTTTGATTACTTATACTCCACTACTACTATACTCTAAACTTGACTAGCCAAAGATGGAAAGAGAAACCAGTCTTCAGCGGAGTCGCCCGAAATCTATGGGATCCAAAAATTTGCCACCGACCTCTCAATGGAGAGAATATGATTTGATATGTTGGTAAAATTTTTAAAAGGTAGATGGAATAGTAGATAAGACACTACATAGTGATTTCATTCTCATTTTGTGAGAACTTTAGATCTGGTTCCAGATTTTCTATAGGCACAGCACCTATAGTTAATTACCCTCTCAATGTTGAGATAGAACTTTCGATTAAGGCTAGTTATTAGCTCGCTAAATGCGTAGCGTATAGTAGCAGTATGTGGAGTTTAAAATTTGGGGTTTATAATTTATGAAATTCACCATTATTTAACTTAAAGCATATGGTTGGTGGAAAGATGATGTGCCCGATCAAGATCTCATGGTTCCATCATCCCGGGCTATTGTGGTCCATAATCTACTTAGTTAGAGGAGCTAGTCGACCCAATCTAACCGAAGGATCCTTGTCACCAGCCATGGGTTACATCGTCCAAGTAATCCTTGTAGACCTGTGATAGTGTTTGTCCAAGGAGACAATCTTAAGTCTACCTTAGCTAACAAAAGGGCATTGTACATATCAAATATACCTTGTGATTCGTAACTTAAAGGGCCGAGCCATTGGGAAATATACAGGCTACAGTCGTGATCGTAATATAATGGTGTCATTTAGCGGCAACCACCCAATCATAGGACTCTGGTCATAACCACATCATATGTGGAACCTACACAAACCGCGAGCAGAGGACAAGACGCGTCCTTGCTGGCATGAGATTATTTGAGTTTGAATATAGTGATTTATTTGACTTGACATTAGCTTCTTTGTGAGCTAGTTTTCTAAATCCATCATCCCCAACAAACGATGATGGATGGGTGGATGAATTGTTTGATTTAAGTATTTAAATAATAAATTTCATTTAGTTCAAATATTTACTTAGTTGAAATTTAGTTTTATGATTAATTAGTTTAGGGTTCAAGTATCTTTTGATGATAATATCCCCTCTGGTTGAGATCTTCAATTAACGTGACCATCATCGGGGTATATAACTCTGCTTAATCAATTAATTTATCATTTTAGATTCTATCTACTCTATTACTTTAATAATAGAGGATCAGATCTAGATTTATATTTTGAGTATTTTTAATTTGAAAATATTGAATATAATATTATAAATATTTTGATAATAGTTACCCCTCCAATTGATATCTTCAATTAACTCAGTATCATTAGGAGACTAGTATTCTTTGTTAGTAGAAAATTAGGTCTATGACTTATGTGTAATTTAAATTTCTTAGAAAATTGATATCATAACAGACCTTATCAACTCTATTGCAAATATAGAGGATTGAGTCTTATATTCTAATGTAATTTGAGTTCATTTAGAAGTTGATCATTTAGTAGACCTTATCAACTCAATTTCAAGTATAGAAGATTTGGCCTTTGTAATCACATTCTATGGAGCTGAATATCTATATCTTTCATTAGCTTAAATTAACATTGACGACATTCATTAGCTTGCATGCATATAGTCATAAATGATTGAATTTGTTTCATTATTCTTCTCCTTTTTTTAAAACCCGCGCAGCATCCCCAGAGACAAGTTTAGGTACGTAGTATAAGTGTCGAGGCCCATGTGAATATTTAATAATTCAGATTATTTTATTTTTTTTAATTATGAGATTAATTCTTTATTTTTATTTAATCCCAACTTAGCCTGTGCAGCCTTTTCAGACATTAAAATTTGCACTTTAAATCTCTATGTCCGAGACACATGTATTTATGATTTAGACAATTTCATCTAATTAATAAAATCATTCATTTTGAAAATCATAATTAGAATAAAATTTTTATTATTTTTAGATTGAAAGAAGCTCCATAATTAGTGTAGCATTTGATTTAGTATCATTTTCTATCGGCTTATACAAAGAATTATAGATCCGGTGGCTGATAAGGTTTTTAAATTAGTCTAATAGCCTATTAGATCCCTTGGAATAACATTTAATTACTTTCTTTTAATCAAAGTTGATTAGTCTTTGAACGTTCAATAGACTCTCATTTATTTATATTGACAGTTCTTAAACTCATCACAAACTCTATTCAATTTTTCCTTGGTCTAATTTGAGTATTTAATAAGACGAATAATATGCTTTAAACATTTTCCAAGGATTCATTGATTATGCTTATTATTAATTATTTGATCTCATCAAAAAAATCTCTTATGAATTCTTTGATTTTCTCCAATTCATTTGGAGTGAATTATAATTTGAAAACTAAATTCCAATTCCAAGAAGATCTTCTGTGCTCTTATTGGATATTCAATCAGATCATCTTCTAAATTAATTGAAATGAGATACTGAAGTGTTAAATTTATATTTATTATCAAAATATTCAGTTCAGTTCAAGTTTATAAATCTGTTTTAGTTCAATCCATTTTTTTTATTTGAAATATAATCTTTAAATTCATTTCAAATCCATTGTAAGCTCCTTTCCTTTTTTTATTTCAATTTATTTTGAAATTCATATTTATGTTTATTTTATGTTATTTTTATAATTTAACATAATTAAATTTCATTTTAGATTATTGTATTTTTGATGTGCTTGATTTTATTTTAAATAAATCTTGATTCTTCTCCTTTTTTTTAAGTCCAAAATTTAGTCAAAATTTTGGCAGCATTTCGACATAAGTTGCTTCTAATAATTTTGGCCTACTCGTCATGCTCTGATGAGCGTGACGGTTGATGTTTTAAAACTCCTCGGCCGATTTTTCATCTCGTCACACCCTGATGAGCGTGACAAGGTCTCTAAATCAACATAAAGAACAAATGCATATACCATATACACATTCATACAATTTTATACATCCACAATCAGCGACGCTAATAAATTTGCATAACAATGCAATTGATTTGCAACCTAAGAGCAATAATATTCAGCTCTAATCTCTCTTTTATCCTAAAGTAATTTAATAGGAAGTGAAAGCCATGAGAGAGGTTCAATTGAATGCAGGAAAGTAAGATCAAGCTAGGAAATAGATATGTTAATTGTCGTTTTAGCAACCAAACAAATGAGTAAAGAGGATTGTTATGCTACAACGATGAGTAAGAAACAAATTTAGTCGAGTGGAACAGACAAGCTGAGAGACAGGAAGGAGGAAGAAATCTCGTGCGGCTTTGGAGATTGAACAGAAATCGGACCTTCGGCTTGTCGGCTCGTTAGCAAGAGAAATCAGGAGGAAAGGAAGGCAAGCAAGACGAAGGAGTGGGAATTTGGGTTAAGTGCTATGGACTAATGAGAGTGATGGAATTTGAACCAAAGGAGGAGAGCTATCCATTAGGCTTGCAGTAGTGACTGAGAGAGAGGGAAGGAGATGGGAAAGTGCGGGAGACTGAGAGGAACTTGTCTGATGACATAGTTCATTCCTATGCAAAGGGAAGGAGGAGGAATCAGGGTATGCCGAGAGAACTCACCGATGATGGAGTTCTACCGCCTCTAGGAAAAGTGGTGGCCAAAGAAGGAAGATGGAATGAGAACGGATGCGGGACTTATAGCTTGAGGAGGGAGACGGAAGGAGAATCAGCTCGAGGCCTTCAGATTGAATGAGTATGGGAGGGGGAGTTCCGATCAAGAGGGAACGAATGCCTTTCGGATCGAGAGGGGAATGAATGCGGGAGACAAACTAGAGCTTACCTTGGCGGCTTAAAGGAATCTGGGAGAGAGCGTGAGATTAGGTCAAGAGGGAGCTGGGTTTTGTTTCTTCGGATCAAGAGAGACGCTGAGCGAATGCAGATTCGGCTTCTCCTCTATTGAGCAAATATAGGGGAAAATATTACGTCCGGAGTCCGCACGTAGGTTTACGTGCGGACTCCAATCGCATGACATTAGACGCTTAACGCGCCAAAAAATGATGACGTAAGACGGAGACGGCGCTATTTTCTGTAGTTTAGCGACCGGCCCACCCGACCCAACCCGATTTACCTCGTAAACCTCGGGAACAAAATATCTCGTCGTTCGGTATTCTTTCTTAATACTCTATGCGGTTACCTAAGAGAATTTCCTCGAGCTCCCCGTCTCGGCCCACCTCGCTCGATCAGCTTAGGGCTTAGCAATTTCAAATTGAGGTCGTTGGTTACACGAGGTATTTCCACATGTCGAACTTGAAAGATTTTAGGGTTTCTCGTCTTTGTCCATTACAATCCATCAGTATGTGTTTCTAGGTTTATTTATGGCATCCCTTTGATTTTATATGGCTACCCTCTGTACTGCACTTACCTCTGCATCTCCCCGATAGAGAATTTTGGGTGCTTTTTGTTGATTGTTAGTACTCTCAAAACAGCATCCTATACTTTCTTGAGATTTTGTATTTTTTTCACCATTTTTCCCATTTGGAGGGCATACTATGGCTAGAATGCTATGAATAACTAGGAAGTTGTGTTTTGCTTTGGGTGTGTTATGGAGAAAATGAATTGCACTGCACTGCACTGCACTCCTCCTGCATCTCCTCGATATTAGACAATTTTGGGCTATTTTTCTTGATTTCCGGTTTTGAGACAATGTTTACTGCTTTTCTGTGGAAGTAGATTAGAGGTTGTTTGGAAGCTAATTTTGATGCTTGTTTGCAAATGTACTCTCCGAACCCCAACTATACCCTCTATACTTTCTTGAGATTTTGCATTTTTTCACCCATTTTTTCCCGCGGAGGGCATACCATGGCTAGAATGCTATGAATAACCGGAAGTTGTGTTTGCCGCTTGGGTGTGTTCGTGGAGAAAATGAATCGCATCTCCTGCACCTCCCACCCAGACCTCCGATATTAGAGATGATTTTGGGCTATTTTTCTTGATTGTTCTGCCTAGAGACAATGTTTAATGCTTTTCACGTGGAAGTAGATTAGAGGTTATTTGGAAGCTAATTTTGATGCTTATTTGCAAATATACTCCAGAACCCCAATCTGTAATTCTCTATACTTTCTTGAGATTTTACATTTTTTCAATCCATTTTTTCCCGTTTGGAGGGCATACTATGGCTAGAATCCATGCATGAATAACGAGAAGTTGTGTTTTGGCTTGGGTGTGTTCTCAGGAGAAAATGAATCTTTTTCGATTTGGATGTGTTACATGGAAAAATGAATCGTACCTTCACCTCTTGTAATGTATATACCCTCGATATTAAGGTGCAATCCATTATCTTTGTTAATATTGATTACTTTATTTTGAAGTTCAACATAATGCAAGGATAACGTCGATCTGCCGGTATCGAATTATTTGATAATATTCCTTCACTAGTGAAGTGAAATATTGAAGCGGCTTCACGAACCAATTGATTGCAGGCACTTCGGTTGCCATAACCTATATATCTATCTTGCTGGGGCAAGCCTTTTTTCTTGGGTGGGCGGTGCATTTCTTTCACCGGATGAAGTAGGCGATCTTTGGGGATGCCAAAAAGGGGAGAAAGTTTTATGGAAATCCCCATTGATCCGATATAGTTCGATTATAAGAATCTCGGATAGCTTCGTTGCGACGCATTTGTCTGATTGTACATACATTTTCTTATTTCAAATTTGTTTTTGCATATCACAACTATAGAGTAGCTTCTAGTTTAATTACTACTGTAATATTGAAAAAATTCTTCTTTGAAGCCATTTGGGCCTTCTTAGTATCAATTCAATGGCATTACAAAAGATATGGCCGCTACATGAGTGGCTTTGTCCCTCTTCTTATGGTATGTTCGGATACGTCAGTTATGTTTTACTTGATGTGAGCAAGTTAACCTGTATAAATTTTTCGTTGTAGATCTGGGCGGCTGAGCACATTATTAGCATTAGGCCACCATTTCGTCACGCGTATTATTGCGTTGGCTAAAATAAAGTTTCGGTGTTGCCGACGATTTGAAAGGAAGTGCAGGACATTAGTTATGTTCATTCATTGTGTAGTAATGCATTTTATGTTGTTTATCTATCTTGGCTTCAACCTTTCGAGGACTTATCGAAGAGGAGACCGGCTCATTGAATCATCCTCTCCCTCCATGAAACTTCCTGAGCTCCGCCCCCATCAGCATTGGTATTGCCTCCGATTCTCGTATATCTCTCCCAAATATTCCCCAACCGGTGTGTCTTGCTTGCCCTCTTCTACCCCAATCGAAGGATCATAAGATAGGTTATTTGGTTTGAGGGAGTTGAGGGAAGTTGTGGCATCTACCATGCGATGACAGAGAGCATGGCTGCTATTTGGTACCACTGCTGCCGAAGAGTGCTTCCATCCCGTGAGGTGGAAGCTACTGGAGAAATGGGGTCGGAGGGGCATTGGGGCTTGCTTCTCCTTTGGAGGCTACCAACCGGTAGTGGAGACCTTTATAGTGGAAGCCCCCTCGGTGGAGTCTTGTGCCAAAGAAGCTCTCAGGCTGGAAGGGAGGCTCCCGAGCATACTATCGGCCCTTCATTTGGCGACCCTGCAGTGAAGGCACGGTGATGAGGAAGAGGAAAGCTATGTTCTCTCCGTTCACCACTTCACTCTGATTGGTCATTACGATTTTCCTCCACCCATGGAGTAGCGGTATGTTAATTTCATGAATAATGTGATGATAGATGACCCGTTGTTGGTTTCACCCTTCTAATTGAGTGATGAGCCATCAAAGCTATCTAGTTGTGGAGAGCACCGATCAGGAAGCGCGAAGTTCGATTCTCGAGCTTTAGATGACAATGGATATACTTTTAACAATTATTTTCAAATAAATATTATCTGAGAGTAGAAGCGGCATGTGCTTCCCATAGAGATGGCATGCCATGCTCCAACTCATGGACGGTGTGCTCGATTCGGGACAAGTAAGTCACATCTTCCTCCTTTCAAATGTATCCTAACTACTTATTAATTTCTCTGCTAAATTTACAACTATTCTGATAATGAATCGGTGCTCGAAATATTATTATTTGAGAGGATTGATGATTCTTGAATGGATTATCACGTATGCCGCGTCGTTATGAGGCGTACTCCCGTGCGAATTTCTCCCATTCTTACATTGGGTGAGTTACTCTCAAATATTCATTCTTGATATCCATGTCTATCTGACTTATTATAGATGTTATTTTCGCAAAATTATATATATGGCTAAAAGAAAAATATATGCATGTCACGTATTAAGATTTAATTTCTTTATTTTGTTTACTTAATATACATTGTAACATAAAGTATATATATATATATATATATATATATATATATATATATATATATATATATATATATATATATATATTTTATTTATTGATTATTTTAAAACCAAAAAATGGTGAGATAAAAAAAGAAAGAAGATGCTCCATGCGAGCTGAGCGGTGTATTTTGTGATTTCATCCAGTTATTCTATGAATAATGATAAACGAGGAAGGATAGAAAGAGTTAGGACTTAGATAATTAATTAAAATAAGTACATATGATTTATTTAATTCAATGTTAATATTAAATAATTTGAATTTTTATCTTAAAATAGAGTTAGAATCAATTTTAAGCAAAATTTAATTAAATCAAAACCAAAATATCAATATTTATATAATAATAATTACCTATTTTAATTTCTCATTTACTAATCATCATTTAATTTTTCTAAATTTGTATTATTAAAATCAAAAATTTAATTTTTAAATTTTAATTTACGAAATCCTCTCGATAAAACAAATCCAATGCACACTCTAATTAAATTTTAGAAACATGTTAGTATAACTTGGTATAAAAATATATTAAATTTTAATTATCTATTATTATAAATTTAATTTTTTTTTATCATAAAAAAATAAAAAATAAAACCATATCTATTAAAGCTTAAATTTGTTTATCAACATGCATAGTTTCATAATAACATAAAATAGAAACACGTTTTAGATGGTCCAATTAAGATGACAATAATGCAAAGGAATATCTTTCAAAAATAAAATTTTAAGTAACTTTTATTGGTGTTCGTTTCAAGACTTTACTACAGTTATGAAATACAAGCATAATGACTAAAACAGAAAAATGAAATTAAAAAATGCCTTGGATAATATCATGCATCAAAATGCAAAATGTAATAATATCCATCATTAGCTTAGTGTACCCTTGATATTGGTTGATTGATGAGGTCGGAATTCTGTAGGATCGTAGTAATGGTACAACATCTTAGTAATGGATGAATGTTTTGGCGCATCAATGTGAAATATTCTAGGCTTACTGAAAAGCAGCATAACAGATAGCAGCTGGGTGCATCCGTTCTGACACTCTCGGACTTCACTTTGGTTTCTAAGACAAGAAAATAAATGAATTAAATATTTACGAAACCTAAGTAATAGCAACTTAGTGGCAAGGGTAAGTACTTGTGGATTTTTTGGACTTCTCCCAATAAGAGCCTTTACATTGGTTACGTCTCTTGATTGGATCCTTCAAACTATCCTGCGATGATGTGATCCTTCTTCCTCTTAATCATCAAAGCGGTGGAGAATTCTCCCACTGAGTCCACTTCATCGATAATTAAGAGAATGCAAGCATGTAATCGCAATCTTATTACAGTGCTGGGAGCTAATTTGATATGCATATCGACTTATATGGTTCCTTGAAAATAATGCGGTTCATCTCGCTTTCCACATGTACTAACCTTACGTATGAACCATGGAGATGTCCCTCTTTGCTATAGACCATGAGGAGGTACTTATCCGGAATATGACATCATTCGGCTAAGAACTCTAATGCACAAAGTATGCCCATCATTTCAAATTTCCAAGAAATATCTGAGACACATCAAAGTGGACAATCCGGTTTTGGATGCATTCTTCTTCTAAGTTCCTCACCAAGTACTCCATGGGGCTATCATCTGAAACAGTAATAGATAATCCCCCAACTCCATGTAGAAATTCTTCTTTGAACATAGAGTAAAGCTTCCTCGTATAAAACAAAGCTTGCTTAAGAATTGGACTACTCTAACAATAGAACAATTGTGGATACACTTGAAGTCTTCATCATGTTCATTTCACATGTTTCCATCACCTTCTCCAATCCCAAGAAACAATCATCATGAACTTGTTGGTTTGAAATACCATGACACATTTGTTGTGGCCTCACTATGAGTTGACAAGATGCCCATACAAAATTTATCTTTGTTGAATGCGGTGGACCATTTTCCTAATTTTGTAAGTTTGATAGCCAAGCATGATCATGCAAATTGCCTTCCTCTAGCATGGCGGCGCATCCTCAAACTCATCCTCACATTTGCTCGTAGCATGGAATAGCCCTTGAACTCTCTTGTTACTACTAAAGCAATGGACCTTGGAGGGCTTTCTTTGAGATATGCCATTGGCACAACCTATGGCATATATTACATTCTCGATAGCTCGTCGCGATCTTGATCAATAAATATCGTTATAGGATGCTGCACACCCATCAACCAAGAAATGTCGGAATAACCATGTGAATGACTTCGATGGTCTCTTAGACAAAAAAGGCTAATCGAATAAGGCGTTTTGCCAATGATGATTCACTCCAATGGTGGAGACAGATTATATTATATTGAGCCGATAGCTAGTATCAAAATTATCACATCCCCAAAATAATCAAATTCAACCCTAGACATACCATTGCTCCAAAAAAACTCACCAGCAATCGACGCATCCCATATGCAAACATCTCGTCCGCTGCTTGTCTTTCCTTGAATAGTTGTATTAATTCGTTGCTATCACCACTTGCAATCCGTGACCTTCGCTCTTTCTGGATGAAATTGAAAGCATCTTTTTTTGTGAATCCAATATTCTCTACCCCACCAACTTCCTCATTTAGATAGCAGCGGTTGTTACGCTTCGCTCATCATCTTCAAAAGCGATGCCTTCGATGCATGCGTCTGCGAGAAGATGTGATCACCTCTTTGCCAATGAATGATTATGGCTCTCTATATATTTTTTAACCGACCAATTCCCCTCCAAATCGAATCATCGCCGGACAACCAGTCCTCGTATCAGTTTTCTGGAATTTTGTTATATGGTTTGGATTGACAGGTTTTTTCCGACACTTTCCTGCACAGAAAATCTTTCGATTTCAATTTCTTAGAGTTTGGCCAATAACTTGTATGGTTTTCTAACTGAAGCTAGTTTGATGCATAATCATATCATAAGCTTGGTTTAGTTATGCACAACCGTGCTAGCGAATACCCAAATTTGGGTCATTAGATAAAACAACTTCATCATCATTGCTCATTCACCATTCATCATGAAAACATAGCAGTTCCGAGATAATAGAGAGTCTGATGAAACAGAAATGAAAGGCATAGAGTGTACTGTTAGTCCAGAGAGTACAGACACAAAAATACCCAAAAAATCTCGAGCGACCACCAAATTGCAACCATTAAATTTTAATTACCATGACAAACTCTGAAAATGAACCTAAACTGACAAAATCATCACACGTAAAGTCTGAGGGCCGCAATGCAGAAGGAGTATGGAGAGTATAGAAAATGCAGAAGGTATAGATTCATTACATACACAGTACATGAGGTATATGAGTGCGAAGGTATAGAGTGAGAGGAATGTAGGTATAGAGTGAAGGTATAGGTTTAGAGAGTGCAATGGTATAGAGCGGATCTGAGTAGGAGGAATGCAGTGCAGTACTGAAATACGAAATCTCCTAAAATTGCGAAACGACCACCTCATTGCTTGGTTGGGATTTAGTTACCATGATCGAACAACAAGCTCAGTGAAACAAAGCTGGAAAAAATCATCTACTCGAAAAGGCGGTACAAAGTACATATGTAAATAAGCACTAAAAAATTAATCAAACACCAATTTTCTCAAGGATTACTTGTTTTCTCGACAGACCAAAAATCATGAAAAATAAATAGCTCGAGATTACAGTACCCAGCAAAGTTCACCGCATGCAAAAATCTGCTGAAAGAACTCAAACAGTGTAAATCTAACTTAAATAAATAAATTACAAACTATCATTTGTCATTTTACATATACAACTCCTTAAAAGATTACGGTCCATTTTATTTACATCATCTATTTCCTCAACGCCTCCATTTCCAGATTCATTCTCCTTCTTCATAGCTCTTCGTAATGCTCGGCAAATAAAAAATCAATTTAAATGAAGATATTTAGGTCTTTTAAATTTCTCCAGCGTATACTCATTCCCATGATTTGGTCGGGGGGCTAAAGCGGAAAATAAACTCGTCTTCGGCGTCATTTTTTTTAAGCGCAGCCTGCGGTCATCGATTGAGTCCATACGTAAACCTACGTGCGGACTCCGGACGTAATATTTTCCCCGAATATAGAGGGCTTTTTTTGGTTGCCGTTCGGTTAGGGGAATAATAGGGCAGGAATTATGGGATTTGAGAGCCTTAATTGCAGCTTAATTGTCCTTCCAAATTAAGTTGAGCAAGATATTTACAATATTAGATATATTCAAGGCAATTTAGGGTTCAATCCAATTTCAAGTTAATTTTGAAATAAAATTAGTTATAAATATTATGTTTATCATATTAAAAATAAATATGAGAAGTTTCTTTGTCTTTGTATGACCAGATCATATTGAGATTTGTGCTGAATCTTGCTGAAATCAAACCCACATATTATGGGTATCATTTCTAGGGAAATTCAATGTTCCGGATTCAAGCGTAATCCATTTTACGATCGGAGATCATTTGCGCAATGTCGAGATCAATCGAAGCAAATTTGAGGTAATTTAGGCTGTCTCGAAGCTTGCTATTTTCTCCACACTTGATCGAATAGACCGCGAAATATCTTGTTCAATAGTTTTCGGTGTTTCGGCGACAACGACACAATCCATTTTGTGAAAGGAGCTCATTCAGATAGTGTCGAGGCCTCTCGACTTTAATATGCATGAAATTGCCTATTCTATTTATTTTCTTTCATTGGATGATAATTGATCAGTGTGAAATATCAATTTCAATTGATTTTGGTATTCTAAATGCGTTAGTGCAGTTGATTTCATGATCGAAGGACATCTCAATCAATTTCAGTCACGATTCATGTGCTTCCGACTCTCATTTTCATGACGCTGTATTTGATTCTTGCTGATTTCAATATGTTTGCTTAATTATAGGTCAACACAACTATGCTCAACACGTGGAACACTTTACTACTGTCCACCTTGATTCAAACTATATATTCGCTTCATCATCATCCAAACACACAAAAATATTAATGAAGATGCAGGAAGAGTAAAACTGATAAAAAACTGATAGAAACATTAACGAACAGGAACCAACTCAAATGTAAAATGGTTAAATATTTCAAAAAAATTATAGCTTAGAACAACAAAGCATATATGAACCATTTCATTGCTAGTTCTACTTGGAATGAAAAACACTATGTGCTGGATAATTTTAGGTTTGGAAAATATTGAACACAATAATGCAATGCATAGTAATTGAATGTATAACTGGATGATACATGAATGTTAGTCTAAAAATGCCACATGCATGAAAACCTCAAAGATCTTGTCATGGCTATAATGGTATTCCTCTTACATGAAATCTTATCCCACATGTATTATGAAATTTCATAAATCCCAGTATTCTTCTTTAATTCATTCATTAATGTACTTGTTCATGTAAGCACATGAGTCAAAACTTAAGAAAAGTTTTAGTTAAAATTTTGCGTCATCTAATCGGCAAGGAACCCCATAAACTGTTAGATTATCTATTAGATGAAACATAAGGCATATACACCACCTAAACCATGGGTAGAATAATGCTCTAAGGATATCCATGATAATGAACGTGGAAGATCAATATACATCTCAACATGGCTATAAATGACTCATCTTAGACATGCATGTAAAAGTTTAATATCAATTTGCCAAGTTTGAAATATTTTGGCATTGACATTTTATTAATTTGATATTTATTTTAAGTATATATAAATATAATTATTGTAATTTCTATGAAAAACAGAGTTATCTTGGATGTGAATTCCTATTAAAATATACAAATAGAAAAGAATTTGAATACATTTATTGTTTTAAATAAGATCCACTAAAATTAAGAATATTACTTTTTTTTTTTAACATTTTTAACTAATAAACATTCATCCTAGTGTGCTGTATGAGATTTGTATAGTTCTTTGTTTCTAATAATTAATTTTGTAAATGCTCACTTAAATAATTATTTAATATTAATATACTAACACAAGCTCTTAAACTTGAAGATCTCATCTTAATTGGCCTAATGCCTCACATATTTTTGTTTTGGTATAAGTTTCTAAGATGTTACCCATCTTAAGAGTGATTTCATACGAGAATGTTTGATATCCATAACTATTATAATTGAAATAATACATCAACTTATAAGAATGAGATGGTAGACCAAAAGTTCAAAAGTAATAATGACAAGAGTGTTAGGGGCAAGAATGCATTGACCATAGTTTAACACAAAGATGCATAGATCATAAAGAAATAATGAGAGAAATATAGTGTTTCTCCAGTAGTCAGTGATGTGTATAGTAAAATAGTTTCAAGTATAACAATGGTAGTTAATAAGCATCTAAAATCTTTTCAAAGTATAAAATCATAAATGCTTAATTGAAAAATAGTGCCTATGGAAGAAATTAGAATGGAAAAAATTTGTGTGGTACAATTCATCTGATAGATAAGAAAGTGTCTATATGTGCATTTTTATTTAAGGTAGAAGTTGAAGGGTGGAGCTAGGATAATTAAAGAAAAATCTTAAATTCCATGAACTTGTAGAGTGAGCTTGCAGAAGCATATATGGAGTGGATCCTACCACCTTTTGTTAGGCAACAAATGAAAAAGAAATTCTTTATGTTACCCCAGAGGATTTAAATAATAATGTAGTATGAGTTGGAGTTTATAGTTTAGGCTTAGTCTATTCCACAATTTATTAATATAATTCAAAAAATGTTATAGAATTTTGGGATGACTAACATATGATATAGATAGCCTTAAGAATTAATGATTTCTAAAAATTATAAAAAGAGAAAAAGTTGATAGAAAATAAAAGAGAAATTATGCAATTTAAATGATAAAGAAATATAAGAATTATAAATAATTTTATACGATAACAAAATATTATAAAAAGAAAATTAAGAGTTGAAAATAGTGCACTAATATGCAACACATGAGAAAAAAATGCATTGAGAAGAAGTTACATTGAAACTTGCCAAGCACAAAATAAGATAATGCTTATTAGGATAATTAAGAAGAGATATCAGATTCTAGACTTGTATGGTGTAATTCAAAGTTGGAGGTAAAAATTCTACTCCTAGAAGGTTTGACACTCCCAAGAGGGAAAGGGAGTGAATTGGTGTAGCTTTAAAAATAATTAAATTTTTTTAAATAATAAAAAATTGAAAATAAAATTTATTTATTGAAAATGCAAACAAAAGAATTTTATTTTTAAAGAAATATTTTTCTCACAACACAATTTTCATATCCATAATATTTTTTAAATTATTCAAAAGCATTCTTAAAAAGCTCATTTCATAAGCAAGCCTAGTAAATATGGCATAAAAAATAGAATTATCAAAAATATAGTGGTTCAATGCCGATAGCCTATTCCCCAAGACTTCCTCATAGGATTTCCATAAGTCTCACCTTCTACTACCACAAGGAAAAGAAGCCTCTTTCCTTCACAACTAATACATAAGTCTTGCATCCAGTTTTTACCAAGCTAGAAGCCAATTATTCTAAATCCCACAACTGGGGACACATGGAAATCATAGTTCTTTTGAGATAGAAAATCTCCCATAAGAAATTATTAAAAGCTTTCAATCAACCCATATTTAGAACAAAAGGATGAAAAGGTGTTTAGAAAAAGAGGATGAACTTTAGTGTAATATCACATTTTCTCTTTCTAGAAAACTCTCTCTCGTTAGGGTTGTATGTGGTCGCTTATGAAATTTCTAATAGCTATTCTTCATCTTATTTCATATGGAGCCTAGAGTATAATTTTAAATTAAGTACATTACCTCTTCGACCAATCCTTAATGCTACATATGCAAGATACAATTTATTTTAGTCAAAGTATAGTATGATGAAGATCTTACAATGTAATCATTTTAAATAAAATGGAATCAAACATTTGACTAAATTAAAATTAATTTTAGGTCATCCTTAACGCTGAATTAAAGATCACACAATATAATTACCATGTCAAATATATTTAGGTAATTAATCAAAAATATGATAAATATTTTACTATTATGATTATTTTAAATTTTAAATAATTAAAAAATTTAATTTAATTTAATCAACTTGACCTGAGATAACGATCATATAATAGGTGGCACACTATATAGATTAATTAATTCAAATTTTTATTGTTTTTTTATATAAATTAATTTTATTAATATTATTTCAAATTAATAATTATAGTATGATATCTTTTATACAGTATAATATTAAGATCAATTTTTATTAATTAATATATCTCCAAAACATAACAAAATCAATCGAATGTAAAATGAAATTAAACCTAATCAAATAGTTTGATTTGAGATCATATAGTAAACTTTGAGTATTTTTTTGTTCTTATTGGTCATAGAACATGATCTATAATCACAAAGTACAATTAGTTAAATGTTATTTTTTTTATTTTTATGCTTGATTTTATTTATGCTCATTTCTCTTATTTGTATGTCTATTTGTCATCTTGGAAACCTCATCACTTGATAATAATAATAATAATAATAATAATAATAATAATAATAATAAGATTCATAAAATAATTAATACAAACATAAGCTCATGAAGTAATAATCTCTCCTTTTTTTTAATGATGGCAAATATAATTTGATTATGCATTTAAAGTTTGGGTTGTTAATGTAAATCCCTTTGAATTTATGCATTTTAATATTCCTGTTTACTTTTTAATGAAACTACAAAACATTATTATGAATATATAAAAAAATGCTTAATATAAGAATAATAAGTACAACTAATAATAGAAATAAAAAAAAAAAATTATAAACTCAGATTAACCGCACCCATAAACAGAACCCAACTATCAATCCTAAATTATATTTATGCATAAATATTTCTTGTCCTAAATTATTATGGCTATTAAAAAATTCATATGACAAATTAATTTATGTTCACAAATTACACAATAAACGAGCAATGGAATTACTCCTAAATTCACTGTGTAAAACTGCAAGGATTACATAAATATTATGTACAGGATGGTGTGTTGATAATTACTTGCAGCATTTGAAAGAGGAGTTTACTTAACTAATTTTAATCATAAGATTACATATTTTGAAGCTATTGTTATCATGATGGTGAAAAATGTTGAAAAGGACAAATATTATCCATTTGATGCGTTCTTTCAATTCTTTAGAAGTTATTTATATCTATTTCACATTTTTGTGACCAGTAACATGATATTTGTATACATTATTGAAGTCATCATCTAAAATACTGCATGTAATGGTTAGTGTCATGAAAATGATGCCAAAAATATTTTAATTAATTTTCTCATATTTATATCGATAACTTTTACAAGTGAGTTCTATTATTACTCTTAAAGAACAACGTTAAACCAATTCAGATTAGACTGTATAAGTTGTAGACAACTAAGCATTACATGCAAAACAACTTTTATTGACTTCTTTTATTGAAATCTATGCCCACTTTTTAAAACATTAAAGTTTCTTTTTTTGTACAAAAAATAAATTTAAGTACTTTGGAATCATTTTCTTTTTTTACAAATGATAATAATTTTTAATCATGTCATTGGAGTAAGTACAATTTTCTTATCAGTAAAATGCGTGGTATTGATTCTTCGTGAGGGGTGACTTGAGAGAAAATAGGTGGAGGCATGTGGTTAAGGTCTGAGAATTATTCTTAAGCAACATGCAAAATGGGTGGGGCCTCGGATGGACACCTCTTATCAAAGTCTGACTAAATAGACATCTTTAATTACCATCACTTCAATCCACAGAATCATTACTTATAAATTTAATGACTAATATATAATAAAAGTACTACAACAAGAAACTTCAGTCATATTTTTTTAGTTAAAATAAAATTTAGAATTGACATTTTTTTATTTATTTTTCGGAGTAAGTGACATTTATACATACCACTCATGAAAATTGTGGCTGCAACTCAAACCCTAATATTGAATATATAGACATACGTCAGTTAAACTGTTGCACGATTGTTTACTCCATCGATGGAACAGATATCATTAAGCAGTAGTAAGGATTTCATTTCGAAACTTATCTGCTGTCTTTTATGTTATACAAACCAGAACTGATGTCTGCTTCAGGAAACCACTCCTGGTTATTTCTATTTCAAGATCCTTTAGTATTTATTTATCGCTGTTCTTTCTTGATGAGGGTTCATTTAATCTGTACAGAGTTTGCAGAAAATATAAATGCTCAATACGAAACATAAGATCTGAATCACTGCTTAATATTGAAAAATAATGAATGTGAAGAGTCACTTCATTGGTTTAAACGTGCTTGTTCACTCATATTGTGTTAAAAAAAATGGTAATGTTCTTGCAGGAAAAAGGCCAGAAGCCCAACAAATTATTCAGCCACAACTTTGAATGGATACTGAAAATATAGAGCAGTTTGTTCTTGTTCAAAAAACAAAAACTACAGAAACAAAAGGTACCACAAATGTACTACTGTTCCTGGTCAAATATGAGAAGCGCAGAAGCAGGATCTTCAGTTAAGGAGAAGGTTATGAGCAGTGAATTGGGAATATTACTTTCCATTCTTTAAATCTTTCATAAAGTTCAGAATTAAGTAGAAGTCTATTTTTTTAATGGACATACAGGTATTAACAGTTAAGTTGGTCAAGATTCGGGCAGCCTATATGTTTATGGTACAAGCGGTGATATCACGAGCTGCAATCACTGAATAAATGTGCAGTTGATAGCCAATTGGTAGTTGTCTCCATTGTGACTAGAAAGCGTGGTTTTTTTAATCGGAACAGTTTTTTTTCCTAATGCAAAGATAATGGTTGCATGCAATGAAAGCCTCATAACTTCAAACTTTGTATATACCTTTGATTGAACTGCTTTTAGATCTTTAAATTTATTAAACCTTTAAAGAAAGATCAAGCTTTTAAAAATGGACTGATATTGACCTGAAGAAGAAATCAAAGGTTCAACAAGGATTGAATCAAATGATGAATAAGTACTAAAATTATTTTATACCATTTAAATGATGCAATAATGATATAATAATAATGCAATAATAATATTTTTTTCAATTTAATATACAATATTATAATTTAGGATACTTTGTACTTACACATTTTTAATATGATTTTAAATTAAAACTATGAGGCTGATATTTATTTTCTCTAATTTTAATCTAAATCTTTCATTTCTAGCTATCCAATGAAAATCAATAAGTCAAAAATTGATCAAGAGAAGAATATGGGGCGGGGTCATAAAAAGTCAATTTAGTTTATTGATTTGATCGCTAGTTCTAGTTAGTTTTGAGTGAACATGATTTTGAGCCTATATCAAACTTTTTGAAGGACAGATCCATAGTTGATCATACCATTATGATCTTGTTTTTAAAATCATGGTGAAGATATCTCAAAATTAGATTTGTCACAAGTTAGGCCAAAAGCTTTGCATAAACAAAAGTTACATGCATGATATAGCATATAACACTCAAAAAGTTTGGATAAAAAATGAGTTCATAAAATCAACCAAAAATAATCAAGTAATTACTAATGATGATGATGATTTCTCATAGTAAAAAGATGGAGAAAGTAAATAATAAACAATGAATATTTTTTTTCAAAGAATGTCTTGTCCATATATGTGTTCTCTTTTGAATCTCATGAAAGACTATGATTTGCATTTTTTAACAAATATTCAACATTTTGACCTACAAATAGTAAGTGTTATTTAATAATTATTTAAAGACTGTGATTTACCTAAGTCAATAGTTGCAATAGGATATGAATTGTATCATCAATGAAATAGATGCTCATGACTCATTTTTGCATGAAGCATAGATTACGAAGCAGCCTTCTTCACAAGTTCAAAGATTATGTGATCCAAAAGAGAGATCACATGAGAGTAAAGTTTGATTTTTGTGGATGGTCGAGTTTTTGTTCATAGAGATTTAGTAAAGAGATTTCATCTTTTCTTTCACTTGCTCTAAAAAATTTGCTCTGAGTTTGATGAGATCTTCTATATCTTTCTCAATTTAATGAGAGAGAATTTTATCTACCTTGTACTCTTCTTAATTTGTAGACCTACAATATTTTAATAGTGGAATCATGTGTACTTCCTTCGCCTATGGAGGTAAATTAGTCTTGACCAAACCACTTAAAATGTGAAATTGTATCTTTGTGATTGATTTATTATTTTCATATCATATTTGTGTGTATATTGCAAATTTTATTTCTCTTAGATTAAATTTAATTACTCTCTTTGACAATCTCAAGGAGGCTCGAGCACATCTATTGCAACAAATTAATATCAAGTAATCTCAATGGTGTTATGATAGCCTTTATTTGTACTACTAAATATGATATTGAGAAATTTAATACAAAATAATGATTTGAACATAAAAAAGGGTAAAAAATCTCTTCATTTGAACATCCAAAAATTGAGCATCATAGACCCAATGGGATTCCTTAAAGCTTTGAAGAAAGTGAATTCTTTAATTGACAAAAGTGTGAAATAAGGGAGACAAATAAAAAATCTCTTTATTTGATCATCCTAAATTCAGGAGACAAAAGTTTTCATTGTGTTAAATCACAATACCACACAAAAGCTAGTGAAAAAAGTTATAATCAATTTACTTGATGAAATTGTTTATCGATCATCTTTATTTGAAGCAACAATTGTTTGCATTTCAAATAAAAGATGATACATTAGTGCAAGAATACTCAAATGCTTAAAACAAGCCATTTTTGGATTTAGTAAATCTAAATTCAAAGGTTGAAGAAGAAAAAAAGCTTTAAAATTGTTATGCCATTTAAATAGCAACAATAAATAATTTCACATCTATCAAATTTAGATATGAAAGTTAAAGAGGTATATAAAGACTTGATATTGCTATGTTCTTGGACACCCTCTTATGAGCATATTATTATCACTTTATTATAGCCAAAGACAATTCTTATGGAAAATATATACTTTTATTAAATTTGTTGTGGAAGCTCAAGAAGAAAGCCAACATAAAAGCCATATGATAGGACTTAATTTTTAGGATAGGTTGAAGCCTGAAGAAAATAAGAAAGATAGGGATTAAAATCAAATATCAAAAAGAAAAGATATCATCACTACTTTAAAAAGCCTACACTTTAGAAATTTGAAGGTAGATTATTAAAGGAAAACTCATAGAAAAATAGTAGTCTTACAAGAAAAAGAAAACTTTGAAGCGACACCAAATATAGGTAAGCAAAAAACACGCATCTCGTCTAATCTTGATAGCGACAAATTATTTTATTTCTTTTACTAAAAGTTATATTATTAATTCCAAATGTTCATATCTCATGACCCCCTCCCTCACCACTTCTCGCATACATGATATAAAAAGAGAACAATAATAAATATCTTTGTTGTACCATCACAAATTAAAAGATATATATTTTTTTATAATGTATTAGATCAAAGTACCACACATAAAATGTATGGAAAGTTATAATTTATTTACTTGATGAAGTCACCTATCAAAATTTTTTTTTTCATTTGAAGAGACAATTATCAATATTTCACAAGAAAAGAAGGTGCAGAAGTGTAAGAATATATGGATGTGTATAACAAACTACTTTTGGATCTAGTAAATCTAAATGTGATGGTTGAAAAAGAAATAAAGCATAAATAATGTTATGCCATTTAAATGGCGACAAAAAATAACTATGGATCTAGCAAATTTATATATGAAAGAATAAAGAAACAAATAAAGCTTTGATATGGTTATGCTCTTGATCACTCATGAGCATATTAATATAACATGGTTATATTGAAGGATACAATTTCTACAAAAATTGTGAAGTCTACACTTCCATCGAATGAGTTAAGGCTGGTGCAAGAAGAAAGTTAATAGAGGGTTTATTTTTTAGGATAGGTAAAAGTTCAAGGACAAGTATGATCTTAAAGGAAATCTAGCTTTAGAGCTGCACCAATTATAAATAAGAATAAAGATGAATCTTATTTAATTTCAATGACCACAAATTATTTCTTTTTAATCTATTAAAGATTGGACTCTTGATTCTGAATGTTGATATCACATAACACAAACTCACCACCTTAATAAATGTGAAAAAAGAAGAGATAAATAAAAAATCCCTTATCATCATTTTGGGAGATAAAATTTTTCATAATATATTAGATCAAAGAACCAAAGAAGAGATGTGGAAGTTATAATTGATTTATTTTACCAATCATTTTATTTGAAGCAACAAATATTCACATTTCACTTCAAAGATGGGGCATCAATGCCAGAATATTAGGATGTTTAGGACAAGGTACTTTTGAATCTAGTAAATCTAAATATGAGATTGAAGAAAAATAGTAAGCTTTGATAGAGTAATGTCATTTAAACAACTACAGAAAACTACTTTAAGATCTATTAAATTTAGATATGATGGTTGAATAGGAAGATAAATCTTTGATATTGATATGCTCTTAGTTACCTACTTATGAGCACATTCTCACCACTTTATTATATATAAAAAGAACATAATTTTTATAATAAAGGTGAAGTCAAGAGATAGGTTGAAGAAGAAAGTAAATAGAGGGAATGCCTTTTAAGATAGGTGGAAGCCTAGAGAAGGTAAGAAAAGTGGAAAAAGAGAGGTTAAAATCAATGTATAAAAAAAGGATAGTGCCACTACTGTAAGAAGCTTAGATGTTTGCAATTATATTTATAGATTATTGCAAATACAAATCAAGAATAAATATGCTCATAAAGAAAATATAGCTTTGAAGCAACAAAAACTACAAATAAGAAAAAGATTCAACTTATCTAGTTTTGATAGTTCAAGTTATTTTGTTTCTTCTACTAGAGATTGGATTATTGATTGTGAATAATCATATCTTATGACCATCCCTCTCCACCAAAGAGATTAGTTCTTATAGGTTTACTGATGATGGAAATGTCTTTGCAGGCAATGGTATGAACTGGAAAATTAGTAAAGCTATAAGAACTTTGGAAAGGACAAAAATGGCCATATCTGACAAATCTTATGCCTTCGAGCTATTTGGACTCCAATAGGTTTTAATTCATTATTGAAGGTAGGTGTAATAATTTTTATGAGACAATACAAGTTAAAAAACCTTAAGGTAATGCAATGGTATATGATGCATCAAGTTGATTTATATTAAAAAAAAGAAATAAAAAGGGGCCCTCACCTCACTATTGCTATATCATACCCATGTCTCTATATTCGACTCCCTCGTCTCCCCTTAAACATGTTTGATGACCCCTCCATGCACATGTGTGGGGATTAAATGCGAGGACATCACACATATCTTGGGGTTTTCATCTGAGTGAACGAATGCAACATTAAAGAATAATAAACTACATCGAAGGGTAGAAATATCGCTCTACAATGGATTCAATCACTTAATAATAATTCCTAAGGTTGATGGTCCACTTATACATAAGATTTTTCTCCATTTTCTTTTCCATGTGGCTAATCTCATGAAGTGCAAGATAGCTAGGTTGTTATTAATTAAAAGATTTAAGAGCCTAAATTAACTCTTTAATTATAGGGTTGACCTCCATGCATGCGCCATAAATCAAGTCGAGCTCACAAGGTGAATTCGATGACATTCAACATGCAAATCTGAGCTAAATACACTCGACGGAGTCAAAAATATGTCGAAATGATCTCTGATCGACGAACGGACTTCGCCACAATGTTCAGAATGCTGAAATTAATCAGAATATAGATATTTCACCATTCAACGGTCGATCAATAAAGAAGGGGGGTCGTTGAAACACCTACGTGCATATCAAGGTCGGGAAGTCGCGACGTTGCCCAAATGATCTCCGTTCGTGAAATTGATCACACCGTTAGTGTTGAAATGTCAAAACCTATCAAATGAGACTATTCACACTCAATTTGAACAAGTTTGCATGAATATCGAGCGATCAGAAGCTACGACGAGAAAATTTGAATTGAAATTGACCCATTGCATCTAAAATATCAGAATAACTTACGATTGACATATATATTGCCTATATGATAATATCGGCGCAAAAAAAATAAAATATTCCTAATTAAAAATAATAATAATTTTTATAAATACCCACTTTAATCCTAAAACCCTAAGGGACAACCCTAAAAATCTCCACTCAGTCCCCAAAAACTCCCGCTCTTGAGCTCCTCTCCTGTCTCCAACGTGTGAATAGCTCCGGCACCCATCCTCGCCCTATTCCCATAGTTAGTCGCGCGCGACATGAGCGTCCCGCTCACACAAGTGAAGCCCCTCCTTCATCCGACGCTCACATGCGTGCGGTCGTCTGCATGTCACCAGACCAGACGACACCGGCGACACTAGCAATCAGCGCACGTCATGAGCGACGCCTCACGCTCATCAGCGCCTATTTGCCCCATCGTGGCGCGCCGGCTCCGGGTCCCCGCAGGCGTCCTCACAGATACAGCGTCTCTGCACGTCGTTTCGCCCAAAGCCTGTGATGAATATAAGTATCCATATACGCCTTTCTTGGCGTGACGGAAAAATCTGTGCTTGCTTACATGTGTATAAGTACCCGTACACGCCTTTCTTGACGTGGCGGGGAAATCTATTTTAGCATGTACTTTAGAGCCCATACATGCCTTTCTTGGCATGGTGGGATGGTGCATTCAGGTTGTGGTTTATACCACCCATACACGCTTTTCTTGGCATGGACTAGGCCCAGCATACTCGAAGTATCCCCCTACACGAGGACGACACCAGGATGCTGTCGAAATATTGTTAAAGTTCACACCGACAGGGGGACCTACACAGCTTGACATAAAGCCATGCCACAATATAAAATTACTTTTTAAACTAACATTGTAGGTATATAAGTACTCGTACACGCCTCTTAGCATGGAGAAACTGTTCAACACCTGAGCCATACATTCTTTTTTTGGCATGGTGGGATGACACATTCAGGCCATGATTTATACCACCCATACACGCCTTTCTTGGTGTGGTGGGTAGGCCCAGCATACCTGAAGTAGCCCCTTATATGGGGACGATGCCGGGATGTTACTAAAATGCTGCCAAGCTTTTACACTAATAGGAGGCATAAATAGCTTTAAAAAAATTCAACTACAAAGCTAAAAATTAATATTTTAACTTGACATTACAAGTATATAAGTTCCTGTACATGCCTTTCTTAGCATGGAAAATCCGTATTACATGTAGGTGCTTCAGAGACCCTTACATGCCTTTCTTAGCATGGTGGGATGACGCATTCAGCCGTAGTGTTTACACCACCCATACATGCCTTTCTTGGCATGGTGGGCAGGCCTAGCTCCCGTTGTAGTCCCCTATGTGGGGATGATGCTGGGAGGCTGCAGAAATACTATCAAAATTTTATTTAAATTTATAAACTTACAATAAAGCTCAGTAAAAATAGGCAACACTATTCAAATCTCTAAAGTTAAATAAATTTTAAATTAAATAACCCGCATGGGCCCCAATACTATGTTGAATGCATGAACTCAGTGCCTGAGGATGCTGCGCGGTTTGATTCCCGGTTGGGTCTTAGGATTGGGTTCGGATTAACAAAACCTAAAAAATCAAATAATAATATTATATGAATTTCAACTCAATAAGACATATGAGAAGCTAATTATGTTGTATGATAGTAGATCTTATCCTCTATTATAAAATTAATAAAGTCAAAGGATCTAGAATAGCAAAATAATACATCCACCCCAATGATGGCTGCGTTGAATAGAGAATTCAACCGGAGGGGATACTTTCATAAAAAAATGTGTTAGCAATTTCAAATCAAATCAACTCAAATTAAGTATCAATATGAATGTAAAATCTAACATGTAATTAAGTATTAAATGCTTAAATGAAATTTAATCTTTAAATAACTTACAGGTAAAACTCAATCCACCTTTTGCAATTATTTATCGAATGTGACAAATTAAGAAAAACTCTGGCTCACAAAGGAGCTAATGTCAAATCAAGTATACAATTATGTTTACTCTCAATCAATGCCGCCAAGGACGGGCCCATGTCTTCCGAATGTGGGTTTAAAGAGCTCCATATATGATATAGTTATGATCAAAGTCCTCTGACTGGGTGGCTATCGCCAAATGAAACCATTATATTATGGTCTGAACTGTAGCCCGTATGCTCTACAATGGCTCAGCCCTTTAAGATGTGAGCTATAGGGTGCACCTAATTGGGAAAAAAAGCCATCTACCAGCTAAGGTGGACTTAATCATATCTGTTTAGACAAACATCACCCCAGGTCTATAAGAATTTCGTGGACGATGCAACCTATAGCTGCTGACAAGGATCCTTCTGTCAGGTTGGGTCGACTACCTCCTCTTACTAAGTAGACTAGGGACCGCGATAGCCCAGGATGACGGAACCATGAGATCTAGATCGGGTGTGTCATTGTTCCCCCAACCATCCGGTTTAAGTTAAATATAATGAATTTCATAAATCTAAATTCTAAAACTCCACGTCCTACTACTATATGCTATGCATTTAGTGATCTAATGACTAGCCTTAATCGAAAATTCTCTCTCAGCATTGAGAGGGCTAATTAACTATAGGTGCTTCTGCCTATAGGTAACCTAGAACTAGATCTAAAGTCCTCACAAAATGAGGGTGAAATCTCTCGGTGGCATCTTATCTACTATTCCATCTGCCTTCTAAAAATTTAATCGACATTAAATCATACTCTCTTCATTGAGAGGTTGGTGGCAAATTCATGGAGCCCATAGATTTCTAGCGACTCCATTGGGGACAGATTTCTCTTTCTATTATTTATATATAACTTGCTTTAATATTCTATCATGTTTGTTCTGTTATATCTTTGCATCATGAAAGTGTGGGATGATATATCAATTAGTGATTACTAATTTTCATCTTTTATTTCATAGATGGATCTTCAGAACACACTGTTTACTGAGCAGCTAGGCCGCAGAGCTAACATTCGCCTGGCTAATGCTATAATCAACACCGGAGATGCTTGAGCTACTATACAATTTGATAGCTTGGACTTCCCAGCGTTCATTGCTCAAATTGCTGCTAGGCCATGAGATAATCATGCTCAATTTGCTATCAACTCGTGCAGCAGGCCAAGTCTACCAAAGCTTCTATCGCTACTGCTGTCAAGGTTCCTCGGAAGAGAGCCTTTATATTCAAAAGGTAGGGACACATTGAAGCTCCAGCCATGAAGAGAATTATAACTAGATAGACAATTTCAGTGGTGCATCCAAACGCTACTTCCCTACAACCTTTCCCTTTGCGCAAGACCAACATGATGTTGAAGCTTACTCATATGGATGAAAGCTGTCTAGAAGGCTGAGGAGAAGAATGAATGTTGAGCTGTGTGCCCATCAGCTCTTACCGGACCCCGGTGTTACACAACTAGCCTTACAACCATAAGCGAGTATTCCCACTCACAACTAGTTTGAAAATCTCAAGTGAGTGAAAAAGGAATAGCTCTAATTGTGATATTAAGAGATCATTCTAGGAGCAACGGTACCAAGCTCCAACCCCACAAAGGAGGCATCCTGAGACTCTATCCTCTAGCATGCACAGGGTGCTAAAAGTTGTAAAAGAACAAGGCCTTATGAAGAACAGATATCAAAGACCAATTATTAGTGAAGCTAATATTGCTCCACTATAGAAGCTACCACCAGTGGTAGTAACAACTCAGGAGCATTACAAATAATCATGCACAGTGAGCATCGGGGAGTGACACCTGAATCGCACATTCAGGAATTTGCTATCGAAAGATTCTGGCAAAAGGAAAAATAAGTCTGAAGGCCGAAGCCTCAAGAAGAAGTTGGCACAAAAAGGCAGAAAGGCGTGACATCCGATTTGCATATTCAGAGATCTGTTGATGACAGGACTCAATAGGAGAGGGTTCCTGAAAAGAATGTTATAATCAATGAGGCTCGTGGTGGTTGACACTCTGGAGAATCCTTCAGGGAATCCCATCACCAACCTAAACGATCTTCCCTTGATTTTGATCTTAGCCCTTTGATTGAGGAGATGATCGTTTCACACTCTGAGCCTAAAATCAGATGGAGATGTCAATCAGAGATAAGCATGAAGAAGAAGAAGATATCATAGGGATAGATGTGGTGTATATGGTATGACACATCAGAGAACCATCCGGTGTATGATAGTACCGATTTAGGCATCATGGAGCCGCACCTCCTATCCACATCGAAGAACCAACACAAAGTCAAACGAAAGTGAAACCTTTTAGTTCCTCCTTAAGTGATGAGTAAGAAGAGGAACAAGAAGAAGAATATAACATGTTATTCATTGACACTGCTACACTTGCTCAAGTGCAAAGGCAAATGCAGCGGTAGATGAAAGCAAAGGATAAAGAGATCTCTCAACTGAATTCAAAGATGAATCAGATGATGATGTAGATGAATCTCATGATGCAAATGATACAAAGAACACTACCGCAGTGCCGACACTATTCCTCCAGCCAATCATAAAACAACCAACACTGCACCCATTAATCTACCAGTTGAGCAAAAGCCATAGACCTATAGAGCACAAAGTGCTCGTGATGGTAGAAATGAAGTCAATTAATTGACCACTCAACATACTCCTCGACATATATTGAGAAAATCTGAGATGGTGACAACCATATAGCTCGAAACCATCATAAGTGAAAAAATCAAAGCTGTCATAGCTGTAGAACAGGTAGAGAAACTAGTGAACAGAGGTCGCCCATATCCTGTAGAATATGCCCAGGTGTCATATCCTAAAGGTTACTCAGTGCCAAAATTTCACTCATTTGATGGCAATGGTTACCCCTAGTAGCACCTAGCATAATTTATAGCAACTTATGGTAACACTATGGGCAATGACATGCAGGTATTTCGCCAATTTGTTAGCATCTTAACTTCAACTACTTTTGAGTGTTATGCAGAGTTGCCAAATCATTCAGTTAAGACATTCATTGAGCTAGAGGCAATATTTATCAAAAGATTTTCTAGTGCAATCAGAAAGACTACTATAACTGACCTCGCCTTGGAGAAAAGGTAGAATGATGAGTTAGTTATAAAATACATAACTCGCTAGCACAACATGAGCATAAAGTGTGAGAAATAGCTGGAAGAGGAACATGCAATTTAGCTATTAATGGGTAACATTGATGATAAAATGACGCCCTATTTGTGCATGGCTTCCATCACCACCTTTCAAGAACTATTTGATCGGGTGGTGAAATTTGGAAAGCTAAATCTTTCCAAGCTTGAAGATCATCCAGACATAATAAAGAAAGGGACAGTCTCAGAATCAAGGAGAAGTGAATCTCACATTGCTTCATACGATTCAAATAGAGGAAGACGAGCAACCTATAATGCAGATAAGGGGGAAATCACCCATTTATTTTGAAGAAAAGGTCAGACAACCCTTCAATTCTCAACCAAAGTTAATTCTTGGAGGCAATGACAAACCCAGAACTTTCTTGTGTAATGGTGAGCGCCCAAGACAATTATTAGGAGATGATGATCAAATGCATCCATCTCTTAAAGAGAAAATGAATAAAGAATACTCTTTCAAAAGTGAAAGTGTAGCTAAATTATTCCAACAAGCACTCAAGGCAGGGTTAGAGTTGCCAGAATGTAAAAGACCTGAAGAGTTAGGATGAACTGGCAGCCCAAATTACTGTCCATATCATCAGTTAGTTAGCCACCCTATAGAAGTTTGCTATGTATTCAAAGACTGGCTAGAAATGCAGTACAATAGAGGTGAATTCATGCTATCCAATAGTATTCTTATTCACCCAAAGAAATAATCTGCAATGGTGGTTACGTCCTCTTCCGTGCCCTCATAAAAAAATAAAGCAAAAGAAAAGGCAGTTGAGGATGATAAATGGGAGACTGTAGTCTTAAAGAAAATTGTGAAAATGCTAAAGCAATTAGAAGGCATTCTTGGTGTCAAGTGGAAATCATCATTTGAACCAGTACTAAAACTAAATGTAGGGTCCACTTTAATAGGTCATGCTCTTCAGAAGCAGTCCAAGGTGGTTGGTGTTCCCAGACCTGAGAAATAGCCCATTAGGAGTTCGTTAAAAACTCCCAAAAGACCAGCCAAATGAAAGAAGATAAAGAAGAAATCTTTCACCCAAAAGATTATTAATAATCTTGAAGAATATTAATAACCAACAAGACAACTAATTAAACTTGTTGATTTCATGTCAAGACTCCAAATCATTGAAACAAATGATGAAGGAGATGATGACGAAGAATCTCTTTTTGGAGAATTCTATTGAGTTACCTCAGTGTCCTTGGATACTCTCCGATGGAATTCATTTCTTCAAGATAATCCAAGAATAAGAACCACCAACAATGTGGCATTCAAGCCTTGCCTGATGGTGAAGCAAACAGATGCTAGCTCGAAAGAAGACTTGCACTTTCTGGAGGAAGATGAGTTAGAGTCATCAATATCACCATTGATGAAGGGCATAAAATTGGGAAGTGATTCTGAAGTCTCCATCCGATCCTTTGGCATGAACAGTGATTTTGAAGGGGAGACTTCTTTAGAAGAATCTAAGCAAGATAGAGCAGCCCCAGTACAGCTAAAAAGTGGCAAGGTGTAGTCATCATCATAGAAGAAAGGAACACCAAATAAAGCCAATGACAAGAATATAGAAGTTAATGAAAATATCATTCCTAAAGATCTAAAGAAGAAGTATAACGTGGATAAAGGAGTCGATTACAACATCTTGTCACACTTGGGGAAGATTCCTGCACAATTTAGTGTGTATGAGGCCCTCTTGATGTCGCAGGATCTCCGTGAAATCTTAATTCAAGCTCTTAAGAATCCAGAGAAATATGAAGCATACTTCGCCAAGCGGTGTATGACTGAAGTATTATAATCTCAAGACCTTCTGATGATCACCTTCTCTGAGGAAGATCTTATGCTTAGAATATCAGAACACAATCGCCTGTTATATGTCTCTGTGGAGAGCGATGTTGTCATAGTCAGTCGAATCCTAATTGATCCAGTTTCATCTGTCAATCTCATGAGTATACGAGCATTGAAAGAATTGTCTCTCGACATTCAACATCTAAGAAAAGACAAATTAATGATCCACGACTTCAATGAAAAAGAGCAAAAGACTCTCAGATCTTTTACTAAGATTTGGGGAACTTTACACAGAAGCCAAATTCTACATCATTGATGTTGACATCTCGTTCAAGGACTTGTTGTGTCATCCTTGGCTGCACATGAGTACAGAATAGTCCTGTCTACTTTGCACCAATGCATGAAATATATAAGAGATGAGGAAGAACACATAATTCTGACAAACTTCAACCATTCATAGTTCATGAATCTAAAATCTACAAAGATGTGAAATACTATTTGTTGAAGGAGCCCAAGCCTCAACAATTCAAGGCTTCTACTTCAAAGGCTGCAAAATAATCCAAAGAGGTGAAGAAGAAAAAAGGATGAAAGAAGGTGATGCTGACTCTTCCTAAAATAGCTAGCGCATCACCTAAGTTGAAAAGGCTAGTCCCTCATCTGGGCAGTGACATAGAAGAAGAACAGGATGATCTTTCTGTCAAACCTAAGGGAATAAACAAGTCTCTGGTGAAAGGAAAGAAAAGTTTAGAGTACTCAGACCCTGATTATGATTCTGAACCTACTTACGAAGTGAAGTTTAGTGTATCTTTTCAAGAAGGATGGTAGACCTATTGATATCAAAAGATTCATTAGTGGTCGTGCCAGTTCCTTTTCAACACTTCAAGGAAATCACTCTACATGAGGCCTACATTATTGAAGAGTTAAAGACTTTCTATATGCCTCCCTTGTCTAGAAGTAATGAATGTGGAATTTCATTTTACAAGTCTGAGGAGTGTTATCAGTAGGATTCTGATTAGCTCATGCAATTTGATGATTCTGATGATATAGTTCTCATAAGAATGCCAAAATATTATCCGCCAAGGATTTGCAAGATGATGCTTAAATTGGGAGCCAATATTGGAATAGACAAATGGAGGACCCACTTCTTTGATACCCTATGGGGTATAAAAAGTCAACAGACCTCATGAAAGTGTGATAATCATACATCTAAAGGTCTTAGATACATCTGACGTAAACACCGTCAAAGAAAAACCTATTATACGGTAACAAATGAAAAGATTGACACTGGGAGCGAACATGAAGATGATCCTTATGATGTCAACTTATCAAATGATGAAGTAGAAGCCAAGCTAGTGCCTGAAGAGCTTGAAGATGGTGGACAAACAGCTACCATGGATGAGTTGAAAGAAATCAACTTGGGAACAAAAGATGATCCCCACCCAACTTTCATCATTTCCCTTCTACCTGATGAAAATATTGAAGAAATGAAAGCTCTGCTATGTGAATTCAGGGGTTGCTTTGCTTGGAAATACTCTAAAATGCCAGGCTTATCCCCCAAGGTGGCATTTCATAAACTTATCATTAAACCAGATGCGACGCCTGTTAAGCAAGCTCCAAGATGAATGAGATTAGAGATTGAAGAACAGGCAATTACAGAAACTAAAAAACTGATTCAAGCAGGCTTCATCCGAGAGGAGAAGTATGCCAATTTGATAGCCAACATTGTCCCAATTAAGAAGAAGAATGATCAGATCCGTATCTCCATTGACTTCTGGGACCAAGCTTTGCCCAAAAGATGACTTTCCCCTTACAATATCAGAACTACTAGCGGACAATACCTCTAACTATGACATTTTCTCATTCATGGATGGTTCATCGGGATACAATCAAATAAAGATGGCTCCTGAAGATGAGAAGCACACATCATTTAGGATGCCAATTGGTATTTACTATTACACAGTCATGCTCTTCGGATTGAAGAATGCGAGTTACATATCAAAGGGCCATGACACGCATCTTCGATGAGTTGATTCATCAGAAAGTAGAATATTATATGGATGACCTCATCATTAAGAGCATAGATCGAGAATATCATTTTGATGACCTAAGGATGGTCTTTGATAGAATTAGGCAGTATGATCTGAAGATGAATCCTCTCAAATGTGCATTTAGGGTTTTTCTAGAAAGTTCCTAGGCTACGTGGTGCGACATAAAGGAATTGAGATTGACCCTAATAAAATCGAAGCGATAGTGGATATGCCATTGTCGAAGAATCTTTGTCAGCTTCATTTTATACAAGGACATTTGGCATTCATCTGACATTTCATATCAAATCTGTCGGGTAGGTATCAACCATTTGCTAAATTAATGAAGAAGAATGAACCATTTAAGTGGGATGATGAATGTCAAGAAGCATTCAATAGCATCAAAATATACTTGTTATATCCACCAATTCTTACAGCGCCAATCTCGGGAAATCCTCTTATTTTGTATACAGTTACACTAGAAGAATCTCTTAGAGCATTGCTTGCATCGTACAATGAAGAAGACAAAGAAAATGAGCTATACTATATCAGTCAGAGATTGATAGGAGATGAGGCAAAGTACTCTCCAATTGAGAAGCACTACCTTGCATTGATCTTTGCTGTCCGAAAGCTTTGAAATTACATGTCATAAAAGATAACACTCATCTCGAAGATCGAACCACTAAAGTTCTTGATGAAAAGACCAGCGCTGACAAGTCATTTGGCACGATGGGTAGTGCTCCTATTACAGTTCAATATTACATTTGTATCTCAGAAAGCTATAAATGGGGCAAATACTAGCAGATTTTCTTGTTGCACATCCTATCCCAACAGATTCAACAGTCAATGATGATTTACCTGATGAATAGATTCTGCTTATCCATGAAAGAGAAAAGCTGTAGATCTGGGAAATGTATTTCGATGGTGCATCATCTATTAAGCCTACTTAGCCCCCAAATCTACCAAAAGCAAGAGCTAGCATTGGTCTCATCTTCATAACATCAGAAGGTGGCATAATGAGGCATTCATACAGGCTGACTGAGCCAAGAACCAACAATGAAGTTGAATACGAGGCATTAGTGGCAGGTCTCGAAGAAGTTGTTGTTTTCTGCATCTAAAATTTAAGAATCTTTGGAAACTCTCAATTGGTGATCAACCAAGTGTTGGGTCTCTATAAGATTAATAAACTTAAATTGGTGTACGATCATAGGCGAGTGCTTGAGCTCATGAAGCAAATTTTGAACATTAAATTAGCTCGAGTTTCTCGATCGAAGAATAATAAAGCAGATTGCCTTGCCAAGCTAGCAAAAGAAATGGCAAACATAGATGACGATGATGTGTTGATTGAAGTATCCATACTCCCCACAGGTAGAGGACATCAAACTCAAGCGATCAGGAAGCAATTCAAATTACTCTTTACTATCCCGAAGAACAACAAGTAAAGAGAGAGAAAAACTCAAAAGTACTACAAACAAATCATTCGAAGCTTTCATAGTGGAAGAGCCTCATGATTGGAGATAACCCTTCATCAATAATTTCAAGGAAAAAAATTATCAAGCAATAAATTATTAGCCACATTAATTACAAAAAGGATCCTATGATATACCTATGTTAATGATACATTGTACAATACATCTTTTGAACAAATGTGGCTACGATGCTTATAGACGGATAAAGCCAACAAAGTTATGTTTAAAATTCATGAAGGACTTTGTGGGGCACATCAATCAGGTCTTAAAGTGGGAGCAAAAATTAAGAGAATGGGATATTATTGGTCGTTGATGGTTAAAGATTGTATTGATCATCCCAAAAGGTGCCATGAATGCCAAGTCCACAGGAATCTTATTCATCAACCTCTGAATCCTCTGCACCCAATAATAGTATCCTGAATTTTCAAAAGTTGGGGAATGAATATAATAGAACTAAGTGATCCCCCATCATCAGGGCATCGATTCATTTTAGCAGCTATTGACTACTTCTCCAAATGGGCTAAAGTTGCTTCGTTTAAGAAAGTCACTGCTGATCAAGTCATTGACTTTTTCACCAACAATATTGTCTTTAGATTCAGGGTGCCATGATGAATCATTTTAGACAACGGCTCGGCTTTCGAGAGTGCGAAGATATACAGATTCGCTAATCGGCACAAAATTGATTGGTGGTATTCATCAATCTACAATCAAAGGGCCAATGATTTGGTAGAGGCTTTCAATAAGACTTTAGTGATGTTGCTCAAAAAGATTCTCGTGAAGAATAAAAAAGAGTGGCACACCAAAATGATGGAAGCACTCTGGGCATATAGAATAACTTACAAAATGCCAATCAAGGCCAACTCTTATGCTCTAACATTTGGAGTTGAAGCTGTTATGCCCCTAGAAGTTAAGCTACCATCACTTCGAGTAGCTATCCAATTCAATCTTACTCAAGATGAGAACGCTGGCCTGTAAATGGAAAAGTTGGATGTGCTGGATGGAGTTAGACTCCAAGCTCGACAACTTTTAGAAATTTATCAAGTGAAGATGTTCAAAGCATTCAATAGTTCAGTATGTCCTCAGACATTCCATAAAGGTGAATTAGTTCTGGTGTTGAGAAGACAAATCATCCCTCATCACAAGATCGATGATAAATTTGAAGCTAATTGGGAATGCCCTTACATCATAGAGAAGGTCTACGAAGGAGGAGCTTTCTAGCTTATTCACATGAATGGTCAATAATCGATACCACCAATCAATGGTCGATATCTCAAGAAATATCACAACTGACTACGGATAAGTATATAAATACTTAGATGAATCTTGCACTAGTAAGGCTTTCATGCTAAATATACATGTAATGTCACTTGAAAATTCTCTCATAAAATGAGAACACATTTTCAAGTTACTGTGAAAGCCTCCCATTATTAGGCAGGGGGCATTTTTATATATTTAGCTAAGTTGACATCGTGCTTCAAGCCGAGATCCTCAGATAATTATATATAATAATTATAATGAGCTCCATTTATTTATATGAAAGAAGTTCAAACTCTGTAATACATTTTTGAACTAGTCTACAATCCCCTTATTAGACATGGGGCATTTCTTTAGTTTTTATAAATCAAAGCTGTTCAATCCTTCCCTGTGAAACATGATATCTTCTTGTTTATGCATTCAAGTTAACATCGAGCTTTATGCTGAGATCCTTGAATATATCTATAACTGTTATTGTTAAAGTTGCAGATCTTACATGAATAAAAATAATTCACTTCAATGCATGAAAACACAATCTTAAATGTCAAAGGTTTATCTCTTAGATTTGGCAAATTCTGAAGATTAAGTCAGAAAAACTCCCAATTTTAGAAGCTTCAATCAACTAAGTTGGAAAAATATCAATATCTACATCTTCAAGTCTAGGACATAGGCGAGTTCTAAAGGTCGAACTCAACAAGCCCATAAGTGGCTGAGTTGCTGACGCTCTCCTCACTCAACAAGTCACAAGAAAAGGCAATAGTAAAAGAGCCCCGATTCATTAGTCTGATGACCAAACCACTAAGCCATTATAGTTTAAGTTTAAGACTCGAGTTTGTTCTAAAGGTCTAACTCGATAAGCCCACAAATGGTTGAGTTGCTGATGCTCTCCTCACTCGACAAGCCGAAAGAAAAGGCCGCAATAAAAGAGCCCCTGCTCGTCAGTCCAATGATTATAGCTATTTAATCTCAAACCAAATCTATCTTAATGACTACAAGCAATCAGAATCTAAGAGATCTTTCCACTCGATCGATGGACCAAGACAATCTGAGAAAACTCTCAACTCAGAGCTACCTCAAATTAATCTATTTATTGCCTACAAGGTGATATTACAATCCCTTTTCAAGTGAGCTGATCAAGCACAAAGCACAGATCAAAGCAATTCCCTCATCAAGTCTGCAAAACCAGAAAGCATAGGACCGAGGAAGCGATTCCATAGTTCACACAAAGGCAATGGTTGAACTAAAAGAATTTCATGGTTATTCAGTCTGTTAAAGTAAACATTATTAGACCGATAACTAAATATTATAGACCTAATATAAGCCAAAAGGCTGGGTAATCTGTATGTAGCCAACAATAAGTTCGTCAAAGTAGCAAGTACAAGACTTAGGGCGTACATACACTTCTTAATAAGTAAATATGGATAAATCAGATTGATCTTTCATCGAGTTCGTCAAGCGTAAAGCTAGGACAGAAGGAATTTCAAATATTAAAATAAGTAAATCAATTCCTCCATCAAATCCAATTAAGCATGAAGCTTGGGTCGGAGGAAACCCATATCTACAATGACACAAAAGAAAGAAACCTTCAGCGAACCCATGGAAATTTAAAGCTGAAGTGACTAAAACTCATGGCCAGCCCAAAGGGCCAACCAGTTTTCAATAAACATGACTCGCTTTAATAACGAATCATATTTGTTGGGGGGAATTTGTTGAGCTCCATGCATGTGCCATAAGTCAAGTCGATCTCAGAAGGTGAATTCGACGAGCTTCAGTGCGCAAATTAAAGCTGAAATACACTCGACGACACCAAAAATCAATCGAAATGATCTCTAATCGATGAATGGACTTTGCCATCATGTTTAGAACATCAAAATTGAACATAATATATATATTGCATCATTCGACGATCGACCGATTAAGAAGGGGGGTTGTCGAGTCGCCTACATGCATATTGAGATCGGGAAGTCATAATATTGCCCAAATGACTTCGTTCATGAAATTAATCATATTATTAGTGTAAAAATATCAAAACTATCAAATAAGATTATTTGCACTCAATTCAGATAAGTTTGTGCAAATATTGAGCAATCAGAAGCGACGACACATAAATTTGAACTAAAATTGACCTCGATTCGACGTTGACTTGAACCAAACGACCTTCGATCGTGAAATAGATTGCGCCATTACGTCCAGAATATTAGAATAACTTAAGGTCAACATATATGTTGTCTATATGATAATGTTAGTGCAAAAAACCTAAATTATGCCTAATTAAAAAATAATTTCTATAAATACCCACCCTAATCCCAAAACCTTAAGGGACAACCCTAAAAATCTCCACTCATCCCCCAAAAACTCTTGCTCCGAGCTTCTCTCCTGTCTCCCACACGTGAATAGCTCCAACACCCATCCCCGCATTGTTCCCACAGTCGGTCACATGTGACACAAGCATCCTGCTCCCACAAGTGAAGCCCCCACTTCATCCCGACGCCTCGTACCCGCACAACCCACATGTAGCGTCGTGCATCAGGGTCCACGTTTTGCATGCACTAGCGCGCCATGCAACACTCACGCGACACTTGCCAGCGCAAACATGTGCTCGAGAGCACCCGTGAGTGCCCCGCCCATGCGCGCCCATGAGTGCCCCCGCATGCCCCGTGCACACCAGTGCTCACCCAAAGCCTGTGTTAAATATAAGTACCCGTACATGCCATTCTTGGAGTGGTGGGGAAATCTATGCTTGCTTGCATGTGTATAAGTACCCGTACACACCTTTCTTGGCATGGTGGAGAAATCTATTTTAGCAGGTACTTTAGAGCCCCATACATGTCTTTCTTCGCATGGTGGGATGGTGCATTCAGGTCATAGTTTATACCACTCATACACGCCTTTCTTGGCATGGTAGCAAGCCCAACATACTCGAAATAGTGGATGACACCGTGATGCTGCCAAAATGCTACCAAACTTCACACCGACAGGGGGACCTACATAGCTTGACATAAAGCCATGCCACAATATAAAATTACTATTTAAACTAATATTGCAAGTGCATAAGTACCCGTACATGCCTTTCTTGGCGGGGCAGAAAAATCTATTTTAGCAGATACCTTAGAGTCCTATACACGCTTTTCTTGGCATGGTGGGATGATGCATTCAAGCCGTGGTTTATACCACCCATACACGCCTTTCTTGCCATGGTGGGCAGGGAAAACATACCCGAAGTAGCCCTCTATACGGGGACGATGCCGAGATGCTGCCAAAATGCTTTCAAACTTGTACACTTGTAGGAGGCATAAATAGCTTAATAAAAATTCAACTACAAAGCTAAAATTAATATTTTAACTTGACATTACAAGTATCTAAGTACTTGTACATGCCTTTCTACGTGCTGGAGAAATCTGTGTTACATACAGGTGCTTTAGAGACTCATACATGTCTTTCTTGGCATGATGGGATGACGCATTCGGCCGTGGTGTTTACACCACCCATACATGATTTTCTTAGCATGGTGGGTACGCCCAGCCCCCATTATAGTCCCCTATGTGGGGACGGTGCTGGGAGGCTGCCAAAATACTATCAAAATTTTATCTAAAATTATAAAATTGCTATAAAGCTCAATCAAAATAGGCAACACTATTCAAATCTCTAAAGTTAAATTAATTTTAATTTAAATAACCCACATGGCCCCGACACTATGCTGAATGCATGAATTGAGTGTCTGAGGATGTTACACGGACTGATTCCAGGTTGGGTCTTAGGATCAAGTCTCGGGTTAACAAAATCTAAAATATCAAATAATAATATTATAAGAATTTCAACTCAATAAGACATATGAGAAGCTAATTCTATCATATGATAGTAGATCTGATCCTCTATTATTAAATTAATAAAGTTGACATGATCTAGAATTGCAAAATAATACATTCACCCTGATACTGGCTGCGTTGAATAGAGATTTCAACAAGAGGGGATACTTTCATAAAAAATGTGATTGTAATTTCAAATCAAATTAACTCAAATTAAGTATTAATCTAAATGTAAAATCTAACATGTCATTAAGTATTAAATGCTTAAATGGAATTTAATCTTTAAATAACTTATAGCTAAAACTTAAACCACTTTCCATAATTATTTGTTGAAGGTGACAAATTAAGAAAAACTCTAGCTTACAAAGGAGCCCATGTCAAATCAAGTACACAACTATGTTCACTCTCAATCAATCTCATGCTAATAAGGACATAGCCTATTTTTTCTGACTGCATGGCTTGGCCAGTAGGCTCCACATATGATGTAGTTATGATCAGAGTCCTCTGACCGGATGGTTATCATCTAATGACACCATTATATTACAATCATGATTATAGCCCGTATGCTCTCCGATGGCTCTGCCCTTTGAGATGTGAACCATAGGGTGTATCTGATAGGACAAAAAGCCCTCTGCCAGCTAAGGTCGACTTAAACATATCTCCTTAGACAAACATCACCCCAAGTCTACAAGGATTTCTTGGATGATGCAACCCATGGCTGCTGACATGGAACCTTCTATTAGGTTGGGTCGGCTACCTCCTCTGACTAAGTAGATTAGGGACCTACAACAACCCATGAAACCATGGGATTTAGATCTAGCACATCATCGTTCCTCCAACCATCCACTTTAAGTTAAATATAATGAATTTCATAAATCTAAATTCCAAAATTCCATATGCTGCTACTAAATGCTATGCATTAGCGGTCTAATGACTAGCCTTAATTAAAAGTTCTCTCCCTGCATTGAGATGGGTAATTAACTATAGGTGCTTACGTCAATAGGAAAATTGGAACCAGATCTAAAGTCCTCACAAAATGAGGGTGAAATCTCTAGGTAGTGTCTTATCTACTATTCCATCTTCCTTCTAAAAATTTAACTGACATTAAATAAAACTCTCTTCTGAAAATTTAACCTACTAGGTTGTTATTAATTAAAGAAAAGATTAAAGAGCCTAAATTGACTCTTTAATTATAGAATCATGTTTGTTGTGTGCTACTCATAACCAATGCATCAATTTACAAAGTTTATATATTTTTAAATATTGAATTTATTTTAAAATGGCTTGGGTATGTAATTATGTGTCCATGCATGTAATAATTAGAGGATCAAAATGTGAAACAAATATATATGGGGAAAGGTTGGAGTAGCTCTAGTGGTAGATAATATTTGAGAATCTCCTTATATGATTTAGTAACATAAAACATTGGTCATTTGATGACCCAGTTGGAAGAGTAGATGAATTAGATTTGACTTATGTTAATAAAGGTAGAGGTAGACCTAAGAAGATTTTAGTATAAAAATGATCCTTTTTATTTGAATTAAATGTGAATATGACACTTAATAAGACATAATGGAGAAGAAGGATTTGTGTAGTCAACCCCACGTAGTGGGATAAGGGCGTGTTGTTATTGTAGAAGTCCAAATCAAAGTTTGAAGGGCGGTCTTCTCTAAAAAGGTAATCATAATCACTAGGAAATGTTCCATTATGTACAATGAGTGAAAAGTCTATACAAGATAAAGAATAATATACTTATGGTTATATAACCTAAGGTTTCTAGTTAATTTTATTGATTAATGGCTGTGGTGTTTATTAAAGGGATGTGGGACACCACACAAATCTTAGGGAAAACTTATTGAACTGATCAGGTATGACATTAAGGAATGATGTACTATCTCGAAAGATAGAAATTATCACCCTATAATGGACCTAATCACATAATAAGGACTCTTAAAGCATGATGAGACTTCGAATGTATCAGAGATCTTTCCCCTACTTTACATGGAAAAGTAAAGTAGGGTTTATTTTAAGCCGGGTTTGTTAAGTTCTCTATGGAGGCAAGCCCCCATAATTAATTACATCCCAAGGAATGGAAATACCTTAAGAATACTCTCGATTAAAGTAGACAATTAGGGTTTCTAAAGATTTCAAGGTTAAGACTATCAAAGGGTTGGCTGTTTTAGAAAATCAAATGAGATAGATCAAGGAGAAGACTTATTTTTGGAATCCAAAGTAAGAAAGTAGGAAATGCCTATGATACTAGGAAGCCTAGTGAGCATTCCAATCTACCCTATAATTGGGCTTTATATTTTTGAAATTAAAGAGAGTTAATTATTTGAGTTGACATTTTATTAGATTGCTAGGGCTTATAATTTCATAATATAAGATTTTGAAAATTTCTAAGAGGTGAGGATTTATGCTTGTAGCATTCAAAGGGAAACAACTACCATAGATCCTAAATTTAGGGAGCTTTAGTGAGGGCCAAAACATGACCTAAATCTAAGGCAAAAATGGGTATATGGTTTACCTCCATAAGAGAGAATAAATCACCCAATTACTGGACTTATAACGCCAGAGTGATAGCCAGCTAACTCCTCTTACACTTTAAATCCACGTAGACAAGTCTATGCTTTGCAAGATGGCTAGACTATTATTTATTTAAAAAAGAGACTAAGTCTTTAAACTCAATCCCTAAGAGATTAGAGCATGAGTAGTATGAATTCATGACTTAATCTAATGCAAATTTTATAAAATTTATTTGATTCTTTTTGAACTCTTTATTTTGACACATGCTATGGGATTTTGTATGCCTAAATATATGAGAACTTGATAATGGGCCAAATCAAGAGAGAAAGGGGTGCTCTTCCATCAAAGGCTCTCACAGGTTAAGCCTTCATTCTTTGGCAAAGATGGAAACCCCCTCTTAGCAAGAGTGGAAGAATATGACATGGATGATATTATACATTCATTCATCCAACTAAGGGGTTACTAAAAATTTCATTATCTTGATTTAATTTCTAGGCTTTATGGTGAGGTTATGAGTTACTTTAAATTTTAATTATGAGTTGTTAATTGGGGTAAAAAAATTAATATCATCCTAAGAGCCTACTGCATCCAGGCCACACATTCAAGCATCAATCATAAAAAAACTATGAAAAGCATATTGTTCTAATGCGCAATCTAAACACAACATCAAACAATTTTATAAACTACTGTAAAAGAATAAAAGGCCAGTACGGTCAGGTTCCACCATACACCCCGAAAAGAGAAAAAAATTTTTGGTAGCCGAGCTCTACCCTTATAGAACCCGGATTACAAGAAAAAATAATACATGCTATAGGGGTCTTCTTTTCTTCATTTCTTCCATCTCTTTTTTTTTTATTTGACTTACTCCAAAGGCATCATAGGGCACCCCAAGGACTAAGCCTTCTGGCCACTGCTCATCCTAATCTTCCATAACACTAATCCTAATTTCTAATGCAAAATTACATTAAAAATAGGAAAAATAAATCTACACCTACAAAATAAATATTAGCTAAACACACCATACAATAAAAGTAATTATATGAATAATTTGGACTTAGCACCCCACACATGGGTAACCAAGCCCACCTGTCCTAACATGAGTTATGCTTAGGGGCTAAGCAACATGCACAGCAAACACATTTATATTTTTATTACAGTGGCCCCTTAAGCACAACCCCCTGCAGAAAATATGATTAGGCTAATAATGGCCTACCATCCAGCCTACGAGGCATACACGCTAACATCCAGTCTAAAACATTACATCACAAAATAAAACATAACATCATACATACAACACCCTAACTTAGCACTAGAAATGGTGACTTAGTATGCTAATGTGTGTGTTTAAGGCTTGTGTGGCAAGACTTTACTAGGCTTCTTTAGTTTAAGTTTCAATTTGGAGTTTGAATTTGTTTAAATTTTACCCTTGGGTGATTTCAATTTAAATGATTTAATGATTTATTTTTCATTTATATTTCCCTTTTATTTGGATAAAATGATGTTTACATTTTCAAGAATGAAGAGTAGAGTGAATTCCATTTGTAGATAGAACTCACTATTCTACATTCTAACTCTAAAAGAATATACTATGGTCCTTAAGTATCTTAATTAGCCCATTTAAATTTATGTAATTCATTTGATTTGATTTAGAATTTAGAATTTGAGTTTGTTTAAGTATTTGATTGATTGATTTTGATTTCGATATTTTAGTTTAATTGTATCTTGTTCAATATCCTTAATTTCTAATGAAGTTTAAGTTTATTTAAATTCATGTATTTTCGGTTAATTAATTTTAGATTAGATATTTTGGTTTAATTAAATCTTGATAATTCAATATCCTTTTAAATTAATATTTAATTCTTTTCTTTGATTATGGTTATGTGACTTAATTTTATGCTTATTTGATTTGATTGTGGTTCATTTATTTATAATTTGATCAGATTAGATTAATTGAGATTTTATTTTGATTTTACTTGAGTTTGATTCTTTGTTTATCAAAGTTTGGTTTGTATTTTGAATTCAAACATTGGATAGTTATCTAGTTTATCTTATTTAAGTTGGTTGAATGAGATTTGATTTGATTACATATTAAATTGATGAGAGTCTTTCTTAATTTAATTTAATTTGATATAATTTAATATGATTAGCTTTATTAGTCTATGAGTTTGCTTAGGTTCAATGTGATTATGTGGTTAGTTTAATTAAGAAGTGTGTTTAGGTTAATTATAAAGATTTATTTAATTTTCAATTTGATTTCATATTTGTTTAGACTAATAATGTAATTAATGACTTAGTAATTTAGGATTAATTTAGGTTTTGATTAGTATTTAATTGCATTTTGATTATGTTTGATTAAGCTTAGGTTTAATGTGATTACTTTAATTAACTTAATTAGTTTATTTAAAAGGTGTCATTAATTATTAAATTAAATAAAGATTTGTTTAATTTTTAATTAGATTTCATATTTATTTAGGTTAATGATGTAATTAATGAGTTAATGATTCAAGTTTAACTTAAGATTTGATTAGCATTTAATTGCATTTTATGTTTGATTATGCTTAAGTTTAATATGATTAATTTAATTGACTTAATTAGTTTATTTAAGAGGTGTGATTAAATTAATTAGTAAATTAATTAAATGTTTGATTTGAATTAATTTTAAAGTGATTTATACAATTAATTTGATTTATTAAGATGATAGATTAATTTGTTAAGTTTGCATAATTAGGTGTTTATTCAATTAGATTAGCTTAAGGGTAATTAGTTTAATTAAGGAGTGTGTTTAAGTTAATTATTAAATTAAATAAAGATTTATTTAATTCTTAATGATGCAGTTAATGACTTAATGATTTAGATTTAATTTAGGTTTTGATTAGTATTTAATTACATTTTGATTATGTTTGATTAAGCTTAGGTTTAATATGATTAATTTAATTAACTTAATTAATTTACTTCAAGGGTGTGATTAATTATTAAATTTAATTAGGGGTTTGATTTAATCTTAATTTTAGAGTTAGCTTTAATGTAACTTATTTAAATTAATTTGATTAATTAAGATGATGGATTAATTCATTAAGTTTGCATTAATTAAATGTTTGATTAAAGGTAATTAAATTTTTAAATCATTAGATTAATTAAGGGTTTGTTTAATTAAAGATTAATGACTTAATTTCTCACATGTGAGTGATTTGATTTAGTTAAGTGTTTTCCTTAAGTTTGATTTGATTAAAGGATTATTATTATTACCACCATTATTATTAACTGAATTAATTATTTATTTCATTTCGATTAAGTTTGCTTATTTTTTATTGGAGTTTTATTTGATTTGATTCATTTTTTATGTTTGTTTGATTTCATTAACATGTTTGACTTAGTTATTAAGTTGAAATATTTAATGGTTAATTAATTATCTTATTCCAAATGGATGTGATTTAATCATATGTTAATTAAGTTAACTTTAACTTTATTTAGCTTAATTCGATTAATATTAAATGATTATGTTGAATTGGTTTATTAATCAATTTGATTTTTTTTAGTTTATTTAATGATTAATTAGTTTCAGTTTATTTATACTCATTAAGGAGTTTCATATGATTAAGATTCCATGCTAATTGTTGGTTTAGTTATACTAGTTTGAGCCATGTTAAAGTTTCCTAGATTTGTTTAATTTTAAGTTTGATTTAAGATTTAATCATTTAATTGAGTTTTATTAACTTAAATTGGTTTAAGCATATTTAATTTAATTTCTTCTAAGGATGATTTTTTTTTTGATTTGAGGTTTGATTAATGATTGCTTAAGTGCTATTTCATTTCTAATTTTGATTTGATATTTAAATTATTTTAAAATTATGTTTAATTAACTCCTTAATTGATTAAATTTTAATCTTAAGTATTTATTTGGGGTTCAATAGGATTTAGAAAATCACATTATTTTCTTAAGAGTCCTAAATGTCAATTGAAGTAATTTAAGCCATTTTGAAGATTTTTGTAAATTTTGAATTTTTGTTTGATTTATTTTATTAAAATGGACAATCTGAACTTCAAAATTTAATTTCTCCCAATCCAGAAGTATTTTTCACTTAAAATTTTTATAATAAGTGTGCTTCAACTTTATTTCAGTCCCTAAAAATTTCAACTTAATATGACATATATATTTGGATTAACTAATGAAATTTAATTTTCACCAAAACTCAAATTAAACTCAAAATACTTAGTAAAATTAGGGGATTTTAGGTTTGTTGGATTCCTCTCAGAAAGATGAATCCAACGAGCAATTGTTTGTAATTTTTGGTTAAGTATTTTATTTTATTTATTCATTTTTGAATTTTTAGGTGATTTAAATTAATTTTTTAAATAAAAAAAAAGCGCACTAGCGTCGACCATCGTGGGAAAGACGGTCAATCAAAGAGCGACCGACTCACTGGACCATTCAATCACGGATCGGATGATCCATCGATCGCAATCAGGCCAAGATCGCGGCGATCAAGCATGATTCGAAGCCATCCGATCACGCCGCATGATCGGACGTCGTGATTGCACGATCATCCAAAGCATCACGATCCAGTGTGTAATCCGAAGGTTCGCAAACCACGGATCGGACGACCGTAGTCCCGACGGCGAACAATATTTTCAAGCTTTTTAAATGGAAAAATAGGATTTCTAAGTGAAAACTTATCCAAATGGACCCGTTTTCACATCGATTCACATTGAAAAAATTTTATTTTTTAATTGGGATGATTTAAAGTAAAAATGCAGGATCATCTAGGGAAAATTCCTAAAATCGCAAAAAAATTAACACAAAATGCAAGAAATCGTAAGGCCGGCGAAAGTTTGATGAAATTTACCTTGTCAGGGATGATTTTCAGCGGTGATGAAGATCCGAATGAACTCTTAGGTATGTGAAGAAGCTTTGGAATGATTTTTAACCTTCGTCTCCCTTCGGAACGTCATTTTTTCTAATGTTTTCCATCTCCTCATGGGAAAAGTAACTATTTGTATTTTTGAGCTCAAGAATGGCTCAAAGAGGTGAGGGATGGGTTCCATTTTTTTTTTTTGCTTTGGGGAGATTTTAAGAGTTGAATGGTGGTGAGAGCAAGAGGTGTGAAGCCTCATTTCCCCCTCCTTCTATAATGACCGAAAATCCATTCTTTTTTTGAATTTTTTGGCTCCAAATTGATTGCTATCTTGCTTGGGGTGGTTGTGATGGATGATGGATTGATTGAGAACTTTAGATTTTTGCTCCAAAGTCCTCTCTTGCTATCATATGATCAGTTCAATTCAATGCAAATATTGAGGAGGAGTTAAGTGCATGTGATGGGGGAGAATTAAATGAGATTGGGTGGAATCCTATGTGGGGGAGGATCCATGAGGGGTTTAATTATATTGGGTTGATTTTGGGCTGATCCCAAATGGGTTTGGGTCTGGTTTGATCAGCCCCCAATGGGTCATGGCTTAGTTTTAAGGGATTTGGCCCAATTTGAGTCATATGGGTCATATTGGATCAAATTAACCAATTTGACCAAAATTGGCCAAATTAGCTTGGGTCATGGGTTGATTTATGTTCAATTGGCTAATTGAAGATGAATGTCATCTTTGGTTTGATTTAATTTGAATTTAATTTCGATTTAGGCCAAATTGACCCTTTAGGCCAATTTGGGCTAGGTTGTCAAGTTGACCAATTGGTCAAATTAGTCTCAATTATGGCTTTCAAGTTTAATAATCAATTTGGAATGAACTTTTCAATTGCAATCAATTGGGTTAGATGATTTGACCCAATTTGGTCCAGGCCAATTTGGGTCAACTTGGAACAAATGGCTAATTGGGCTTGGTTTGGCTCAATTGGTGGTCAAGTCATATTTAAATATTTATTTTGGGTTGATTCAAATCATTAGTTTCAATCAATTTGGTGTAGGATGAGTTTTGGTTCATTTGGGCTTAGGGTTGACTTGGTCAAATGACTAACTTGACTTGGTTTGACCCAATTATTGCAATTGATCATTCTAGGGTGATCAACAATCATGGTGGAAGGTTTTGGTGAGCTTGGTTCAAAAAGGGGATTGGAGTTGGCTCAAATGGGTCCTTTAGGTCACTTTGGGTCAAGTGGACTTATGTGGGTCAATTGGTTTGGTTTTGATTTGATTCAAGTTTAGTTGAACTTTATATATGAGCCCTAGATTGAAATATAAATTCAACGATAATCAATTTGGATTCTAAGGGATTTTGGCTCATTTGAAAATTTCAAGTAAAAAGGGCTAGGTTGGGTTTGAATTAGGTTGCTTTCGATTTGAATTGATGATTGTAGGTTTCATTTATATTTAGGTATATAATTGAATGAATGATTGATTCAAGAGAAAATTCATTGGTTTTGACTTGATCTAGATAGAATTGGCTAAGTCCAAAGAATTGGCTTAACGGGTTTATATTGAGTTTGGATTTGATTTTCTATATAATTTTGGTCATTTGAGTTTGTATTTCATTTATATTTGTGAATATAAATGAAGAAATAATTGATTTATAAAGAGATCAATTGAGTTTGATTTGATATAAAGGGAATTTTGGCTAAGCTTATGAATGTGGTTCATATGGCTTAGGAAGGGTCTTAGGATTTGAATTTGATTTTGGCTTTTAATCATTTGGAGTCAAATTTGAAATTAGATTTGGAATTTAAATTTGAATTTGAGATTTCTTTTGAGGATTGAATTTGGGTTTGATTTGAGAAAGTGTATCTAGATTGGGTTTAGGCTATAGGATAAGTAATTTCCTTAAGCCCTAAGACATAGCCTAATCTTGATTAACACTTCTAAGTATCTAGGCTTAGGTTAAGTGTTCACCTAATCACTATAAGTGTCTTATGACTAAGGAAATCTTAGTGTTTAGAAAAGTCTTAAGTCTAAGGAGAGGAGGTTAAGAGCTCACTCCAAAAGTAAGGTCAACAATGGCTAACGATTTTAGATGCGATTGGATGAGTTATTTAAACGGAGCTATAAGTTTGCTAAATTCAGTTACATAAAAAATATATTTTTTCTAAGAGCTTAACAAACATCTAGGCTTCCATAATAATCACAATAAGCATCACCAAAGAAACTTATAAAAGACATATAGTTATAGTGTGTATTATAGAGTAAACACAACATTAAATAGTTAAATTAATTTATAAAAGGCCGACGTGGTCAGGTTCCACCATGCACCCCTGAAAAATACAAGCAAGTGAGCTTTGCCTTTATACAATCTGGCTTAGAACTAAAAAAAAATAGCCTATGAGGGTCTTCTTGTCTTCTTCTTCATGGTGGAGATGTTCCAGGCATCACAAGGCCTCTCCAAGACTGCATCCTCTAGACAATGTTTATCCTAAACCCCATGGCTCTTATATAATTCTAGTTACAAATTATATTTAAAAAAAATCAAGTGCCCAATAAGATATGGATCACTAAAGAAAACAAGCATAGAACCAAGCTATTATAATTCAAACATTAGACTTAGCATTAGTAGGTGCCAAGTCATCATAGCTTAATGAGTCATGCTTAGGAGCTCAAGCAATTAAGCACTTAGAAGCAATTTGTTAGCTTTAATTTTGTCATAGTGGCCCACATTTAGAATGACTCCCTGCATACAATATTGTTAATAAATGGTTCCCAAACATTCAATCTATGAGTAAACAAATCCTAACATTCAGTTTAAAATATTATACCACAAAACAAGAAAAAATTAATACATCATAATCAAACATAGCTTTATCCTAAGTTTATGATTGATAGCCAACCAATCTAGTGTGTGTGTGTAAGGATTATTTAGTGAATTATTTTAAGCATTAATGTTTGAGTTTTAGTTCAAGAATAGGGTTTAATTTGTTATCATTGAGTGGTTTTGATTTAAGTGATTAATGATTTAAAATTAAGTTTTAAATTATAATTTAATTTAGATTTAAGTTGGATTGAATGTTTTAAAGAGTGTGAGGAGTGATTGGACCTATTTGAAATTGCGTCCAAATTTTCTCACACCATAGCTCTAATAGGGTGAACACTCTAAGATTCTAATGAGGATGACTTTTTTTTATAGATTTTTAATTAATTTAATTTATGGCACATTATTTTAACATTTGCTTAAGTGATAGGCTTTAATCATAGTTTAGATGACTACATATATTTCACAAGACATTTCCAAAGATTAGAAAGACATTTTAGGGAACATTTCATAATATTTTTATTAATATTTGACTTATTAATAATTTATTATTATTATTTATTTATTAATTAAATATGTAAACTCCAAATCATCATCAAACTATGTCCAAGAATTATGAGAATACAACACATGAGAAACATCTTATTAAAATTTAAAATCATTTTTTATGATTTTTATATTATTTTATGTCTTTAAAGTATTTAAATTAATACATATTTTATAAAATCATGAAAATTTATAGGATGTTGGAAATGAGGTCTCAACACTCCCAAAAAAAAAATCATTGCATTTGAGGTTCAATCAAATTTTCTATGATTTATTAGATTTATTCAAGAATTTAAATTATAGAAAATATCAATTTGAAATTAGTTTTGACTAAACTATTTAAACCCGAACATTATGAAATTATTTTCTTAGGTCAAGAGGAATCTTAGAAATATTTTATAAGGTTTTGGTTAATTTTTTGAGATCAGTTATTATATAATATGTTTTAATAAACTCTTTCTTAAAGAAAATACAAATAATATTAAAATTATTTAATAAATACCCCAAGATGCTTCCTCTAACTTGGAATAATAAGAAATGCACCTTTGATGATTTATAAAATTATTTTTATAATATTTAATATTTTTATAATATTTAAATATTATTTAAATATGAATTTTATTATAATTTTAAAACATACATTATATTAGCCCAAAATTTTATGAAAATATTCATAAGATTGTTCAATTACTTTAGAACTATCCATAAAATTGTTAAGTCATTTAAATTTAATTTGAACTGCTTATAAAAATTTTAAGTTATATATCAATTAATTATTTGATTAATGGGCTTAAAGAAGATCAAGAGTATTCGATATTTTTCTTATGATATTCTCTATATATTAAGTGATTTAGAGCATTAAAAATAGTTTTTATAACTTTCATAATTTTAAATTAATTAATTAAGTAATCTTGCACTTTAACCTTAATAATTTGATAAATAACAAAATACAACTAAAACTTTAAGAAACATTAGAAAATTAAATGATAACATACATAACATGTCCTAAAGTTTCAAAATAATTAGACTTATGCTTCATGAATAATTAAAAAAAAAAGATTTTTAATTAAGTTCAAAATTACTCCCAAAATACTAATACAAATTGAAACTTTGGTTTCATTTGATTTTTCTCTATTGGTTAAGCACAATGAGAGATCATTTGCATTTCTTTTTTGAGTTTTGTATGATTTATTATAAAATTTAAAACTTTTGCCTAATTAGTTTCTTAATTAAAGAATAATTAACCCCAAAATTTGAAATTTTCTTAAGTAAAAATCAAAGTGCTTAATCATTTTCCCTGTGTTCCTCTATGTTAAACCTTCAAGATAAATTTTTAGTACTTTTTTTATTTTAAAATTATTTATTAAGTGATTTTTACTTTCTAGGATTAAAAAAATTAATATATCTTAATATACTCATCCACTTTATGATTTTGTCACACTTTAAAAAGATTTAAGGGAGAAAAGCATGAGTTGTTGTTGACCTCACTTTTAGTGAGGTTGACAACCCTTCTCTTAGACTTATGATTTGATCTAGGCACTAATGTTCTATTGCCTCGAGTGAGGTTGATAATCACCCTAATCTTAGTAATTAGGATCTGCAATCATAGATTAAGAGTTTCCTAATTAGGCACTTAGGATACTACAATTAATAACTAAGTGTACATTCTAAACTAAAATAAAAATAAAAATAATAACTCAAAATGAAACTAAATATGAAATTAAAACTAAATTCAAAAGGCAACACATTAAGAAAAAAAACCTAGGGTTGCTTAATAGGCCTGACCTAACCCGATTGGATTAGGTAAATTCAAATGAAACCCAAATCTAACAGAACTAAATATAAGTATAAATCAAGCATATTTGAATTGAAATCTAAATTTAACTGTGCCCAGATTAAAGTAATTGGGTTTGATTAATTCAATTAACCCATTTGAGCTCAAAATCATCTAAATCCAAGAAAAATCAAACAAAATTAAAAATAAATCAAATCAAAAGAATATAATCAATGCATAACTATAAATGAACCCAAAAATAAATCTAGATGAGGTTTAAAGTAGTCAATCAGATCATTTGACCTATAGTTGATTGATGTGGGCCCAACCAAATCAAAAGCTAAACAAATCAAAATTTGAGCAATTTAAGTCATCCTAAATGCTTATATTTATCAAATTAATATAATGGAATACAAAATTAAATAAATTTAAATTCAATGATGACTCAAGTAGCTTAATCGAGTTACTTAGTCTAAGTGAACCCAAATGGACCCAATTGAACCTAAACTCAAAATAAATTAAATTAACTCAAATTAAATATTTTGAAACACTTTAGGATCATATTTCAACATAATTTCATCTTTTTTCGGGTTTGATTTGACCAAATTAGTCATTTGGCCCAAGTAAACCCAATTTGATCGATTAAGCTCAATTTGGACTAAAATAGATCTAAATCTAAATGAAGTTCAAATTAAATAAAATTAATTGCTCAAAATCATTTAAAATAATAAATAAAACATAATTGAAGCTTGAATATACTTTAATTTTGATCAGATTAGTCATTTGGCCCAACCATTAAGCTAACTTTGGGCCAAAAACAGGTTTAAATCAAAACTCAACTCAATCCAAATTAAACTAAATCAATGCTTACAATTATTCTTAAGTTGATTATTAAACATGAATTAACTCTCAATTGCACTCGATTTAGCCAATTTGGTCAATTGGTCAACTTGACTAGAATTGACCTAATTTGACTTACATGAGCCTATCAAGCCAAAATTAAAATAAATTAAAATTCAATAAATTAAAATTATATCAAATTAATCACTTTAAATCAATTAAAACAACTTAATTAAACTCAATTTAACCCTCATTTGGGTCTGATTTATATAATTTGGTCAATTTTGCCAATAGATCCAAGTGAACCTAATTTGACCCAATTAGGCCAATTCGAGTCGAACTTAAAATAAATTCAAATTAATCATAATAAATCAAACTTGATTTCACTTTAAATAACTTAATAAACATGATTTAAGCCTAATTAAATTGAAATTGGATAAACCAACCCATTAGACCCAACTTAATCCATTTAAGCTAAATTGGGTCAAGATGAATTCAAGTCAACCCAAACCCAAATTAAACCCATTAAACCCTAGCAAATCTCATCACACATGAGTTGAGATCTAAGCCCATGTGAAGGTGAATTAAAAGTTAAGAGCGGGGGATGTGAAGGAGAGAAAAAGATGCAAAACTCTAAAATTTTTAATCACTTCACATCCCCTCTTATTACTTTTTTTTTTTTTAGCTTGGAGTGATTTTTGAATCACCCAACCACTCCCATAATGAATGATAGCTACCACATAATCAATAGCCACACCCCCATATCACTTTTTTCGTTATGATTTTCAGTCATATTGAGAGAAGGGGGGAAAAAAAAGAAGTAAAAGAGCTCTCTTTTTTGGCATTCAACACCTTCTGCACCTCCCAAGAAGTAAGACCAACTCATCCCCCACCTTTCCACTCATAAAAAATACCAAATTAAGTACGCTCCAGTAAAATATGGTGGTGGGAAAAGGAGGAGGATCATGTGGGAGCTTTGACTTAAGGCAAGGACCAAATTCGATGTAGGAAATCCACTTAATATTGGCTTGAGTGAGGTAATCTCTAAAAAAAATTTTAGAAAAGCCATAGGTCTTCATGTTTGTTCAAAACTGAAGTGATTCTATATTTTTCTTTTAGATCTCCATTGAACCTTCCATTTTGACCCTCCCCAAGGCGAAATAAAGTGACTTCCGGCTAAGATTGCTGGAAGATCGCAAGATCCGGTGATGTTTAGGGTAGATTCCATCCATTTAGCTCTTTTTGGTATGCCCCCCATGAGAGAGACAACCTTGAGGCCATCCATCTTAGTTAAATAGAATGGATGAACACAATTAAATCTCAATTTTGATTTATTTCATTTGATCTGACCCGAAACTAAAAAATTCATAAAAAATAAAATACTAAACCAAAAAATACAAATAAAGGCTCAATGGATTTATCCTTTTAAGAGGAATCCAATAAACTAAAAATTCCTAAATTTGGCTATATATTTTAGGAGTAATTTGAGTTTTAGTAAAAACTTTATTTCTTTAATTACTCATAAAATATTAAACCAATTATGTTGAAAATCTCAGAAAATAAACTTAATGTTATTGTTTACCTACAATAAAAATTTCAATTTAAATAGCTTTTTTTTTGCTTAAGAGTTATTAATTTTTGAAGTAAATTAGCTAATTTTGAATTCATAATTAATTAAAAATTATAAAAATTATGAAAATTTATTAAAATAATTCAAATCACTTTAATAAACATCAGAGATGTTAAAAGCATAATTAGACCCATGGATCACACTAAATCATAAAAAAATTAAATTAATAATTAATTAAGTATTAATTAATCACTTTAATTATAAAATTTAAAAAATTATAACTAATTATAAAAAAATCTAAAAAATATAAATAAACCCTCTATAGAAAACTTAGATAGAGAAGAATCTAAGAAAAATAAAAGCTCCAAATTTTATCAAGTGTACAATGATTAATTAGAATGTTAAATTTCACTTAATTAATATAATTAAGCTTTAATCACTTGCTGAATTAGTTTGAAATTCGGTGTGATTATCTTATGGGATAACCTCTGCTTCCCATAATTATTTCAAGTTATTTGCTAAGCAATCTTGGTGATCTAAATTTTGAAATTTAAATTACTTATTTTATGCATTTAATAAATAATTAAAATTAAGAAAAGTTATGAAATTAATTATAGAAGCCTAATTATGTATTAAAATAATAAAAGTAATCAAAGAAATTAATTAGGACCTTTATCCTTGATTATTTCTCAAAATCACTATAAAGGACTTTTATTTAATTAATTGAGTCATTAATTACCTTAGAACTTAGAAAATTCATAATAAATAGTGTAAACCTACAAAAATTTTGATGAAGCCGACTTTGTGCTTAACTAACAAAAGATTTCAATGAATTCAAAATCTCCAATTTGTTTGGGGTATTTTAAGTGTAATTAATGATTTTGAGTTTTCTCTATTTCCTAAATTAATTCTTAAATATAAGGTCAATTGCATTAGGATTTTTAGGACATGTTTATTTCATATTTATGCATTTTTATATATTTTTTTATAATTTTTGGGCTTATAATTAAATTTATGGGCTTAATTAATTAATTAATTAATTAATTAATTAACCTTAATTAATTTATGAAAATCAACTAAACCAGCTTTGAATCAATTAATGAACAGAGATGGGTCAAGGAATAACTTTAATAATTTTCTCTCCTCATTAAAATTAAATGATTTAAATTTTAAAACTAAACCCTTAATGAATACGATTAGGCTTAATGGTACTTATCTTGAAGTGAATAACCTTAGGAATTAATAACTCCAAATATGTTATGTGGTGATATTTAATTACTTTGCTTCATTTATTCATAAATTTATCTTTTTTATATTTCATACACTCATGTTTCAAAAATAAATAAAAATGATTTTATTTAATTACATGTTTTGAATTAAATAATGTGGCTATTCTCACTAGTAAATTTTAAATTATTTTCTTAATTAATATAAAATAAATTTTAATTTAAATGAAGATCAATATGAATAATTAAAATTAAAATTTAAAATCCTATATGTTTGAACTACAATTTGAAAGGTATTGACCTCACTTTTGGAGTGAGGATTCAATCTTCCCATCTTAGATTTAAGAATCTCCTAGATACTAAGACTTTGTTAATCATAGGACACTTCTAGTGGTTAGGAGAACACTTAACCCAAACCTAGAGGCTTAGGAGGAATTGCTTTAGACTATGTCTTAGGACCCTAGGAAGCCTACCCATCCTATGGCCTAAACCATGCATATGCCTACCTCCTTAACCAAAACCAAAACCAAATCTCAAATCAACTTAACCAATCCTAATTGAATTCTGATTCATATCCAAGCTCCAAGCCAAACGATTGAAACCCTGACCTAAGTCCATTTTAATCCCTTAAGGTAACCATATGGACTTAACCAAAGTTCATTCAATCAAAACCAACTCAATTGATTTTCATAAAAGCACTCTAACCTTTTAAATCTTCATTCCAAACTCTACTAAAAAATCTACAATCAAGCCAATTGATCAAAATCAATTCATTTAACCCAAGCTAGCCTATTTGAACCTAAAATATCCAAATGAGATAAAATCCAATTAAATCTAAATAAATTTCAATCAAAACCAACAATCAATCCTAAATAAATTAACCAACTCAATTCAGCCAAAAATCAACTCAATTGACCCATTAGGCTCACTTGACCCAAAGTGACCTAAATGACCCATTTGAACCAAACTCCAATCCAACCCAAATTGGATTGAACCAAACCCTCCAAAATCTCTTATATTGATTGTTGATCATCCTTGATTGATCAATTGCAACTTATTGGGTCAAACCAACTCAATTCAATCACTTGACCCAAGTTAACCCTATTGACCTACATGAGCCAAATGAACCAAATCTCATTCCAATGCAAATAAATTGTAACCAATGATTCAAATCAATCATAAACCAACCCCTTGAACATGACTTGACCATTAATTGAGCCAAACCAAGTCCAATTGGCCTCCTGACCCAAGTTGACCCAAGTTGACCCAATTTGACCTAAAAGACTAAATTGGGCCAAATCAAATCCTACATCAAATTGATTGCAACAAATGACTCAAATACATTTCAAATTGATTATTAAATATGACCAAAGCCTCCATTGAACCCAATTTGATCAATTGAACCCAATTGACCCGTTTAGCCCAAATTGACTTAAAGGGTCAAATTGGCCTAAATCACTCATAAACCCAAATTTATTAAAACCAAAGCCTACAATCATCTTCAAATGATCAATTGAACCTAAACCAACACATAACCCAAGCCAATTTGGCAAATTTGAGCAAATTAGTCAACTTAGCCCATTTGACCCATATGAACCCATATGAGTCAAATTCAAATCTACTTAAAACTAAATCAAACCAATTTAACCCAAACATCTCAAATCATAATTTGAACTTGTGTCAACCCATGGCTTGACCAAATTTGACCATTTGGTTAACTTGACCCAACCTAGCCTAATTTAACCTATATGGGTCAAATTGAGCCAAACCTAACCAAATCAACTCCAAACTAATTCAAACTTGGCATGACCCATCCTTGGGTCACCATGGGTCAGCCTAAATCAAACCAACCCAAGTCCAACTCGATTTAACCCATTACCCATTGGGTAAAGCCTTCAAAATTGGACAAAGCCCATTCTTGGATGGTCAAACCCACTCTCCCACCCTTAGCAGCCACCCTAAGCTCCAAATGGACATGAGAACCACTAGCTCACCTGACCCAAAGCTGGTTGGTTTGGCCAAGAGCCAAGTTGAGGTGAGCTAACCCACTTCATCCCATTGGCACACATTGCAAACCAAGGACAACCACCTTAGCCCTTGGCAGCCACTCCACTTCACTTAGCCACTCAAATTGAGCCAGCTCACCGATTCTCTGCCACCAACGGCTGTCTACGCCGGTCGGACACCTGCAATTTTTAGAATCAATCCAAACCATCTGTTTGGATGTGGAGGAGAGTATACTCCCCCCATTCGATTCAAATGCACATTCAAAGTTTCCTAGAGCATGAACGACTCAAGGCGACCTCCCTGAGTGCATTCCTGAGTTCCTAGAGCCCCCCCATCATCGAAAACACCAAACTTGAAATAGCACAGAGCCAATCTCCATCCAACCTCCTCCAAACTGTACTATTTTCAAATTAACTTTACCCACACCTTCACCAAGCTTCGGTGAGGAGAAACGAATCGATTTGAGCACCGGAGACCACTCCAAGCATAACTCCAATGAGGATTCCAATGACATTTGATCCACAAAGCCATCAACAAGGAGGCAAGGTGCAAGCTTCTCAGTAGGGCTTTGTCTCTTCAAGACAATGCTACCTCAGTCAGTTAACTGCTGGTCTTGAGCTCCGGTGAGGTAAATTTCAGCAAATCATCAAAATCTCTAATTTTTTTGAGGCTTTGTGAAGCAAAGTTTGATTTCGTGTGAATCCCATCATAGGATCCCTTTAGATCTCCTCCATGAACATTTAGGGATTGATTTTGATGCCTCACGATCTCCGGTGAGCTCGAATCGAGCGAGGGAGGGCCAATGGTGTCTATTTTCCATCGCTCGAGGGGGATGAAGAAACATCTACCGTTTATTCTACATGATTAGAATGGACGGCCATGACTAATCCATTAGATTGAGTTTGATTAAATATTATAGGAACTACGCGATTAATCTGAACCATCCGATCTTAGATCGGATGATTGGGATGAAAGCGCATCTGCTGCCGCCACATCAGCGCTGCATCAAATCGTTTAAGTGGTCAATCTCACAGTGCCACGTGAAAAGCGCTACCACGTCAGCCACCCGTGTGGCATCGACAGAATTAGGGATTAATTAGTATTTAAAAATGCAATTAATTGGCTAAAACTTCCTAAAATTATAACTAATTATAAAAAAATCCAAAAAATACAAATAAATACCATTTAGAAAGGTAAAATAGAGGAGAATTTAATAAAAATAATTTCATTTGATTTTGAATAGTGATTAAGGCTTAATTAGAGTTTGAATTTTTTTAATTATCTTAATTATGTCCTAATTACTTGGGCAATTAATCCCAAGTTTGGTATGATGATGATGTAGAATGACCTCTACCTCTCATGATTTTCTTGGATTTGATGGGTATGTAATTAGGAAAATTTGAAGTTCAAATCTTAATTACTATCTTAATTAATTTACTGATTAATAAAAGTTCTAAACAATAAAAATTAATTAATTAAAGTCCATCAATCATTAATTAACAGTGGGATGATGAGGGTGAGTGATTAGTACCTCTTTCCTAATTACTTTTCCCAATTTATTTTATTAAAGAGAGTTAATTAATATATGGCTTAATTAAGGAATTGATTAATTAATTAATTAATGGCTAAATTAGATCAAATTAAATTGCTAATCCCTTTAGATAATCGACATTTAAATTAAGGGTTTCTCTTTATGTATTCAATAACATAAAGACCCTTAAGGAAATTATGATTAGCCCATAAGTGTGAAAAAATCATAATAGTACTTAATAAGATTATTTAACTTAATTAATCTCTAATCATGAGCCAATTGCATTAGGTCATTTAGGAGCATTGCATTTTTATTTTCCCTCATGTTCATATCAATCATGGCTCATGATTAAATGATTAATCAAATTAAAGAAACATAGGAAAGGCTAATTAAATGGATTGCTTAATGGTTCAACTTAATTAAATAATAAAAATCATTTAATTATCTTTCCTTAAACATACTAAATCACCAACATGGGATGAAAAATAGCAAATGATCTCTCCTCTTTAAGTTCAATCAAAATACAAAATCAAAATTAATAAGAAGCTTTGGTTATCCTTAAGTAATTTCATTTAATGTGACTATCCTTAAGAATTAGTATAGTTGAATGAATTATGTGGAGATATTTGGCTATTCTTCTTCAATCACTTTAAATGTTGTATGGCATGTGATTTTATACATTCATACTTTTAAAATTAAATAATCAAATGAATTTGCTTATGTAAAATTGCATGTGTTGGCATAAATTTTAATATATATGTAGGGATATTATCACTAATAAATTCAAAATTACATTTCAAAAGTTATAAATTGATAATGAAATGTAGAGTGATATTAGCTATGAATATATACATAGGACTTGCATGTGCTTATGGCTTAAGCATTTGAAGTTTGGCTTTCATTCCTTCATTCATGTATAAATTTACATGTGTTTGAATGATAATGAGTATATAGTGTGGACATCCCAGGAATACGAGACTTTAAGTAGCCCCAAAAAGGTCATTTGGTTACCTCACTTACCTGGTTAACAAAGGCACAAACTTATTTAATTTCATTCTAATGTATATTTGTATTAAAATTTGGATAGAGCTTTAATTTACATATATAAATAATTTAATTAAATAAAATATAATATTTTGCATGATTTTCATTCTTATAGTTATGTATACATTCATATGTATTTAAGATAGCAAGTATATAGTCTGAACATCCCAGGAATACGAGGCTTTAAGTAGCCCCAAGGAGGTTGTTTGATTATCTCACTTCCCTGATTAACAATGACACATACTTGCATCTTTTATACATGTGTTTGTGTATGTGATTAGAAGATGCAAATACCCTTTTCTACCAAATGTATGTATCCATATCATTTAAGTATGCCAAAATATATTGCATGTATAGGTATACTAAGTGTTAAATCATATGGATGTTATGAGTGATGAAAAGGAATGGTCCAACATATTCTATGTGATGGTAATTCAACCACATTAATCTTAAGATGACTTTCATGTTGAATGAGATTTTTTAAGATTAACCTAAACTTAGGATTAATAAAATATTTAATAAATCATTCAATAAAATAAACTAAATCATAAAAATCTGCATTTAGGAAACAACCTCAGGTAAGGATGAGGAGGTTAAGCCTCTTTCTTATCCTTACAATACTTAGATGCTAAAGGGCTGTTTGGTTGCCTGCATTTGGAATGCACTGCATTCCAAGTACACACTTTTGAACATTTCAAGCATTTGGTTGCAAGTAAAGTAAAATTCCAGTGTAATGTAATGCATTTTAAATACACTAGAAAGGCTAGTTTGCATGTATTTGGAATTCGCTAGATTTGGGCAAAAATACACCGCCAATGTGATGAGCGGCGGACCGCCATCGACGCCGCACCGCCGTAGCCCGACGACGAACCTCCGGCCATACGCCACCATGCCGCCGTTCGTTCTCGGTACGCATCGCCATACAGACCGCCACACCGCCCCCACCGCCGATGTCAAAACCTTCAGTTTACTTTACATTACATTTTGTCAACCAAACAAAAAAACAAAGTCATGAATTTGTAAAGCTCTCAACCAAACAACTATAAAGTAATCCTTTTACACTGAATTCTTTTACAATGCATTCCTTTTACACTGCATTCCAAATGCAGGCAACCAAACAGCCCCTAAGTGAATATCAAATAAAAAATACAAATTAAAATCCACCTATCTCTTAAATAGCTTAAAATGAAACAATCCTTAATGCTTAACTTGAATAATTCCAAACCTTAGCCAATTGAAATTTTAAAGCCTAGCTACCACATACCACATTAAGCCTAAGCACAAACATTAGAATGCTAAGTCACCACTTCAAGTTTTGGGTTAGGATGGTGTATGTAATGATGTCATATTTTGTTTTGTGATGTAATGTTTTAGACTGGATGTTAGGATTGTTATTTGTAGATTGGATGTTAGGCTGTTGTTAGCCTAATGATATTTCATGCTGGGGATTGTGCTAATGGGGCCACTGTAATCATAAATATAAATGCTTCTACTTGCAGGTTGCTTATACCCCTAAGCATAATCCATGTTAGGACAGGTGGGCTTAGTTACCCATGTGCAGGGTGCTAAGTTCAAATTATAAACTATAACTACTTGGGTTTATATGTATATTTAGCTAAACTCTATTTTGTAGGTGTAGTTAGATTTACTTTTCCAAAAATGTAAATTTGTAATAGGAATTAGGATTAGTGCTATGGGGATTAGGATGAGCAGTGGCTAGAAGCCTTAGTCCTAGGGTGCCCTGGGATGCCTCAAAGTAAATAAAATTAAACCAAAGAAGAAAGTGGATAAAGGAAATAAAGAATGAAGACCCCCATAGTGTCTAATTTAATTCTAAATTGTAATATTATTTTGTAATTCTATGTTGTATAAGGGTAGAGCTTGGCTACCCAATCTTTTCTCTTTTTCGAGGTGTACGGTGGTACCCGACAGCACCAACCTGTTATTCTTTTACGGAATCGATTCATATTTGATTGATGTTATGTTTGGATTGTATAATAGAAATTATATCTTCTTCATAGTTTCTTAATGATTGATGTTTGAATGTGCAGCCTGGATGCGGTAGGCTCTTAGAAAAAAATTAATTTTTCTACCCCCACCAATAACTCATAATTAAATTATTGTTTTTAAAAATTCATAACCTTAGTTTAAAGCTTAGGTCATAATCAATATAATTAAAAGATGTATCAACCCCTTAGCTGAATGATATATGTGATAATGTTATGCATATCATCTCATTTCTAATCTTGAATAGGGAGGGTCTCCACTCTTGCATGATAGGAAAATTCTTGACTTGTGAGGGCATCCCTTGAAGTAGAGAACACTTCCTCCCACTGATTTAGAAAATAATCTAATTTCATCATGCATTTAGGCATAATTATCTCAACCCTTTATTCAAATCAATGTGTCAAAATGAGCTAATAAAATTATAAAGCTTTGCATTTGTAGACTAAGTCATATACTCATGTCAATCATGATCTAATCTATTAGGGAGCATGTTTAGGACTCTAGTCTCTTTCAAAATTAAATAATAGCTTAAACCATCTTGTAATTTCATAAGACTAGCCTACATAAGATTAAATCGTAGGAGGTGCTAGATGGTGGCCACTCTAGGCGGTTATAAGTCCAGAAGAGTTAGAGGGGTTTACCCCCTATTATGGAGGTAGACCCTCATGCCCTCTTTCCACTTAAATATAGGTCGTGCTCTAGCTTATGCTAAAGCTCCATAGATTTAAGATCTAAGGTTACTAGTTTTCTTCAGGCTACAAGCATAAATTCTTACCTCTTAGGCATTTCCATAATCTCATGTTGATGGATTATAAGCCCTAGCAATCTAATAAAATCTCAACTCAAATTAAAACAATCCTCTCACTTTCAAAAATATAAAGCCTCACCATAAGGTATACTGGAGTGCTCACTAGGCTTCCTAGTATCATGAGCACTTTCTATTTATCTTTCTTCGAATTTCAAAATAAATCTTATACTTGAACAATCTCATTTGATTTTTCAAAATAGCCAATTCATTGATAGTCTAATCTAGAAATCTTTGGAGTTAATAATTGACTACTTTAATCAAGAGTATTCTTAAAAAAAATCTCATTTTCTAGGATGTAATTAACTATAGAGGCTTGCATCCATAGGGAACTTAAGAAACTGACATAAAATAAACCCAGCTTTACTTTTCCATATAAAGTAGGAGAAGAATCTCTGGTATATATGAAGACCCATCATGCCTTAGGAGTCCTTATTATGTGATTAGGTTCATTATAGAGTGATATTTCTATCTTTCGAGATTGTACATCATACCTTAATATCATACATGATCACTTCAATAAGCACCCCCTACGACTTGCGTGGTGTCCACCCAGCGCATCCAAAAATAAGCATCATAAAAGGTAAATACTCTAGAAACCTGAGGTCGTAGGGCTACTAGTCCGAAATATGTATGCAAATGTATAGGGTATAATTAAATCATTTTCTTCTATAATTATTAATGAAAATACATTAATTCATTTATACATTAAGCATGGAATAATTGAATTATATATATATATATATATATATATATATATATATATATATATATATATATATATATATATATATATATATATATATATATATATATATATATATATACATACATATACATGTATTCATTAAATCAAGTTATTCAATTAAGTATGTTATCTAATTAAATGAATGTTATGTGATGATGAAGCAAGGTCAAGACAAATGTCACTAAATTAGTCATGATTTAGTTTATTAATCTTGAGATGTCTTTCATGTTTAGATAAAATCATTTAAGCCAAATCCAAACACTTAGCTTAATAGAAAAATTTATAACACTTCATTAAGATGATTAAATATCTTAAAATTCATCTTTAGATTCAACTTATGGTTGGAGATTAAGGTGGATCTCACTCCTCCTTTCTCAATTTGAAATTCTAAGTTTAAATAAAACATAAGAAATAATAAAATAATAAAGAAATTAAGAGTTAAGTTTAAAATTCATCTTAAACTATTAATCATTTAAAACATGATCATCATTTAATGAGAAACTTGAACATTCATCATTAACTAAATTTAAACATCAAAGCCTAACTTTTCCATACCATACTAAGCCATAACTCACACATTAGAATGCTAAGTCACTAATCATAGTTTTAGGTTAGATTGGTGCTTTGTGGTGGATTGATGTAATATTTTTTGACTAATTATTAGGAACATTTGTTCGTTATTATGGATGATAAGGCATTATTTATTAGATTAATGATGTATTTTATAGGAAATTGTGCTTAAGGGATTACTGTAATAATGAAAATTATAAATGCCTTCATTTGTAGGTGTTATTTTAGTCCTTAAGCATAATCCACTAGGACAGGTGGGATTGGTGACCCAAGATAAGGCGTTAAGCCCCAATGTGTGAAATATAATTATTTGGTGTGAATGTATGTGAAGCTTACCTCTATTTTGTTGTAGTTAGATTTTTATTTTATAAAAATGTAATTTTTGCAATAGGATTATGATTAGAGCTTTGGGGTTTAGGATGAACAATGACTAAATGGCTTAAACCTTGATGCCTGGAGTATTCAATCCATGAAGCGAAGATGAAGACTAAGATTGAAGAGCCCTATAGCTCTATTTTGATTATAAATTATAATCCGGGCAGCATAAGGATAGAGCTCAGCTACCCAATTCTTTTTTATGGGGTGTACGACATTACCTGACCGCACTAGCCTTTTATTCTTTTACGTGATTAATGTTTGGTTGTGTGTTTACATTGATTGTGTAATAGAAATGTCATGCTTTTCATAAGTTTCTTAAAGTGTGAATGTTTAAAGTGTAGCCTGGATGCGATATGCTCTTTAGGGATGAATTAATTGTTCTATCCCAATTGATAGTTTTAATTACAAGTTTAACTAACTCATAACCTCACCATAAAACTTAGAATTTATAAACAAGAAATAAAAGATTTAGCAACCTCTTAGATGAATGGTTATATTTTCAACATCATGCATTGTAATAAGGGATCTACACTTTTGCACAATAAAGGACAAGGTTTGGCCTTTGAGAGCAATCCCTTATAATAGAGAACACCCCTTACCCTTGATTTTACCCATAACTAGTTTTCATCATGCATCTAAACATAAATTCTCCTAAGCTTGATTCCAAAATTAACTAGTCTAAATAAAATGAATTTATAAATTTTGTTGCATTAGTTTAAATCATAACTTTCATACCAGTCATAACCTAATCTCTTAGGGAATGAGCTTAGGACTCTAGATTATTTTCTAATTAAAAACATCCTAGCTATCTTGCATTTACAAAAGACTAACCAATATGGTTTTAAATTGTAGGAGGTGTTAGTTCGTAGTCACTCTAGGTGATTATAAGTTTAGAAGAGTTGAGATTGGTTCATTCTCTCTGGTGGAAATGAACCAACTTATCCCACTTTCCTTGTCGATCTCTTAGCTTATGCTAGAGCATTTTAGATGTAAGTTCAAAGGATGCTTGTTTCTCTTTTGCTACGAGCATATGTCCTCAACTCTTAGGCATTTTCACAATCTTGTGTTGTTGTAATCTAAGTCATAGCTTTCTAATAAAATGTTAATTCAAATAAATATAATTTCTCTCTTATAATAATATAAAGCTTCATTATAGGATAGATTGAAACATTCACTAGATTTCCTTATATCATATGTGCTTCCTACTCATTCTCCTTTAGAATCCGTTAAGAACTCTTTATATTTAAACTATTCTTATTTGATTTCCAAAATTACAAAACCTTTGATACCAAGCTTTGAAATCCATAGAGATGTTAGCCAATCACTTGGAATCGAGAGTATTTTTATAAGATTCACACCTCCTAAGATATAATTAACTATAGTGGCTTGCCCTTATAGGAAACTTAGGAACCTGACTTTACCTCATCCATATGAAGTAGGAGAAAAGTCACTGATATACATAGACCCATCAACCTTAAGAGTCCTTATTATATGATTAAGCCTATTGTATGATGATATCTCTACCTCTTGAGGTAGTATATCATTCCCTGATGTCATACTCAATCATTTCAATAAGTACCCTCTAAAATCTGTGTGATGTGCCTCATCACATTTTTAAACACTATAGTTGTATTGGTTAGATCCTATCAAAATGAAAGTTCTCTTAACAAAGTATGGAGAACTTAGGAGATTGACTATATGTTTATAGATTTATCTTTCTTAAGTTCTATTGAGTGGAATTTATGGCTTAGAAAGCTTCCATGAGTTAAGACGAAGCTTTGAGTAAAATCTCAAAATGCGCCTCCTTGTGGATGGCCAAAATCATTAATGCTTTACGGTCTCTCATGAGAGTTTATCAATTTTGAGTTTTCTAAGGTCAAAAGTGAATACTTAACCTAAGCCTAGAGATTGAGAAGGATTAGCCATAGGGTAGGCTATGCCTTATGACCTAGGGAAATATACCTAGCCTATAGCCTAATCAAACCTATGCTTATCTCTTTAGCCAAATTCTAACGCCAAATCAATTACAATACAATCCAACTGAATTTCAATCCTAATTCAAATCTCCAAGCTAAAATCAAATCCATAACCCAAACCTAAGCCTATGATTTGATCCTATGGACTTAGCCAAATTTTCATTCAATCCAAACTAAATTCAATTGATTTTCTCATAAATCAATCAATCCTTCAATTATCATTCCAAATCAAATCTACAATCAAATTAACCAAGCCAAAATCAATGCAATCATACCTAACCTAACCCATTTGGCTTCAAATATTCAAATGAGCCCAAACCCAATTGAACCCAAATTAATTACAACCAAAGCCATAAATCAATCTCAAATTAGTATCTAAACTCATCTCAACTCGATTCAACCCAAAATCCAATTCAACTAGCCCAATTGGTCCACTTGACCCGAAGTAACCAATTTGACCAAATTGAACCAAACTCTAATCCAACCCAAATTGGATTGAACAAACCCTTCAAATATTCTCGAAGATGATTGTTGATCATCTTGGATTGCCTAACTACAACAAATTCAATTCAATCAAGCCAATTGACCTATTTAGGCTCGCTTGACCCAAAGTAACCTAAATGACTCATTTGAGCCAAGTTCCAATCCAACCTAAATTGGATTGAATCAAACCATCGAAAACCTCCCACTATGATTGTTGTTCTTCCTAGATTAATCAATTTCAATCAATTGTGTCAAACCAAGTCAACCTAGACATTTTACCAAACCAATCCATTTAACCTACATGAGCCAAAAGAACCAAATTTCATCCTAAGACAAATCAATTGAAACCAATGATTCATACCAACCTAAAATTATTACTTGAACATGACTTGATCACCAATTGAGCCAAACCAATCCAAATTGGCCCTTTCACCTAAGTTGACCCAATTTGACCTAAAAGACCATATTAGGTCAAATCAAAATCTAACCTAAATTGATTGCAACCAATGGCTCAAGTTCATTCCAAATTGAAGATTGAACATGGTCAAAGCCTTGATTGAACCCAATTTGACCAGTTGGACCCAATTGACCCATTTAGCCCAAATTGACCTAAAGGGTCAATTTGGCGTAAATTATTCTTAAATCCAAATTGATTGAAATCAAAGCCTACAATCATCTTCAATTGATCAATTAAACACAAATAATGCCTAACCCAAGCCAATTTATCCAATTTGGTCAACTTAACCTATTTAACCCATTTGAACTTATATAAGCCAAAATCAAATCGAAATAAAATTGAACCAAACAAATGACCCAATGAAGAAGGCACCTCTCTATGGGAGGCAATGAGTGCTCTCGCCGCATCTCTGGCTCAGCGGGTGGGTTACCTGCAAAGTCAAAGCAACAAGTTAGTGCCATAAGCAGAAAGTTAAAGGTCAATAAGCAGATTAGTGATTTTTTCTCTTGCTTCCATCCCAGTGTATAAGTGAAGTGAAATGCTTCGCAACTTAGATCTATCAATTAGTCAATACCTGTGCTTTGTGAAGTTATCAGGAAGTAATTTTGAAACAACATATATTCAAGATCTTTTCTTGAATCATGTGATGGCGGATTTGTAACCTGAACCAAATTCTTTGAAAAGAAGATGTTTCAATCCTTTTTTGCTTAGTGTGAGATAGCGATAGGAATAACTCATCTGAACGCTGAACAAAGTAATGAGTTCAGCACTAAAATATTCCAAATACTCATTTGAACTTGATCCAAGCTTTGGTTTGACCCAATTTGACCAATTGGTCAAGTTGACCCAACCTAGCTCAATTTGACCTATATGAGTCAAATTGAGCCAAAACCATTCAAACCAAGCCCAAATCTCTTGAATATTGGCATGACCCATTCTTGGCTCACCTTGGTTAGCCCAAATCCAACCCAACCCATGATTGACCCGAATTGACCCATTACCCAATGTGAATGAAATGTGAATGTCATGCAAATCCAACCATATGATCTTTGTAGATCACTCCCTTGAAGTTGTGGGATCGATCCCGAGCCTCCTCGAGCTTGATTTCGATGGAGGAAGGCGGATAGTGTCAGTCTTCCGTCGCTCGGGGGGATGATAGATCATTCGTTATCTATTCTGTATGATTGGAATGGACGACCGTGATCTTTTTATTAGATTAATCTTGATTTAATCCTTAGGAACTGCAGGATTAATCTTTGCCATTCGATGTTAGATCGGACAGTGGGGACGAAAGCGTGTCCACCGCCGCCACGTCCGTGCTAAGTCAAACAATTTTAGCTAACCAATCCCATGATGTCACGTCAATGATCTGCATGGCGCTGATGGGATTAGGCTTAATTATCCATTTTAATCATTGAAACTTTAAAAAATCATAACCAATTAGAGAAAAATTCAAAAAATATAAATAAATACTCATTTTAAAGGTAAAATAGAAGAGATTTAATTAAAGATATTTTCATTTGATTTTGAACAATAATTAAAGCTTAATTAGTGTTTGAATGCATACTTAATTAGCTTAATTAAAATCTAATTACTTAAAAAATTGATTCCAAACTTGGGTAATTGATTCAATGGGATGACCTCTACCCTCCATGATTTTCTTAAAATTTATTACTAGGTAATTAAGGAAATTGATGTTTCAAATCCTAATTGCCTTCTTTAATTAATTTAATGATTAATTAACATTAAAAATAGCAAAAATTAATTAACTACTTCTAGGGATGATCGAGCACAACCATCCTCTATACATTACAATGGATGTTAGCAGATTCAGGCTATCTAGAGTTATGGTTGACTCGGGTGCATCAGACAATATTATGAGTTTATGAATCCTTGCCTACTTAAGGATTGATATCTCTAAACTCCAAAAGGAGAGGATGATGTTGAAAGAATTCAATGAATAAGGTGAGAGGGCCTTAGGCTCCATAGTATTGCCACTGGAGATAACTGATTGGAAGATTGAAGCGAGGTTTCACATAATAGACTCAGATAGATCTTTTAATGCTTTGCTTGGGAAATCATGGATACATGAGAACAATATGATTTCATCCTCTTTATATCAGTGCATCAAGTTCATGAGAGGTGGAATCGAGTATTGTGTCAAAGGAGATCTCAAGCCTTTGTAGTTCATGAGTTCAGGATATACAAGGATGTGGTCTACTACCTCCCCCAAAATCAAAAAGTCTATTCTCGCGAGCTTAGTCAAAATCCCTATGTAGGACAAAAGAAAAAAAAAGACAAGGACAAAGAAAAAGAAAAGGAAAAAAGAAATTAAATAGAAAAGAAAAAGGAGTGAAAAATGGACTCAAAGTAGAAAGTAGAGCCTGAGATTAGATTCTACCCACAGTTCATTACTTCATTCAAAAAAGTGGGGAGGATGACCCGACCTCCAGCAGGATGAGAAAGAGACAAGTTTAGAGGCAGTCTCAAGGGTGGAAGACCTCCATACTTACCACCCACCAGAAGATTTGTTCCAACTATCAAAAGTACACCTACTATCCATATAGACTTAGAATCTAGTTCAGAGGAAGATTCCTATATGGTTAGCACATCGGCTAGCTCTTCTAGAAAGCAGATCTCATTGAAGGTAACACTCAAGCCAGACAATGCAAAGCATAAGTGTATCCATATCCTCATTGTGTGAAACTGTTAGGCATCAGCTAGGAACCTTAGCTTATACCCACTTTCCTCATAAAAAGTTGAGGGTTTGTTAGTTAAGGAGGCCCTAAATCATCCACAACTATGAAGATTCAGAGGTTCTTTTTTGGAGCATCATCCTCAAGTCAAGAAGTTGATGTATAACTTGAGGATAATTTATATAAAGATTTAATATAATTATTTTTTGATTGGCACTCGCCTTGTGTTCATAATTTAGCAAAAAAAGAATTAATTTCACATACATGATCTAAGCACAGGTTGGATTACTTCGAAAGATTATGAAACAACAAATACAAAAGTTCTCAATTAAGACCAAGACTAGGCTTTGGCACAATAGGCCCAATTGATGATCATGATTACTGCTTAGTCATCACCAATCATTTGGAATCTGATATGTTCTTTTGAAATCACATTAACTCATATGAGAAGGTGTGCTTAGAAACTTCAGATGATCTAGATGATTTCCAAGGCAAAGACATACCGCTAGAGTTTGAAGAAGAAATCATGTCAATGATAGATGAACTCAAAGAGATGAACTTAGGAACTGAAGACAATCCACGCTTGACATACATCAGTTCTTTGTTGAATGAAATTGAAAACAATGACTTAGTTAGGTTACTTACTGAGTTTAAAGACTGGTTTGCATGGAGTTATGAAGAGATGCCCAGATTGCCTCCTAACGTAGCAGTCCATAAGCTAGCAATACAGCTTGATGCTAACCCTATCAAGCAAGCTCCTAGACACATACGATTAGACATTGAACAACAAGTCATTTCTGAAGTCAATAAATTGATCGATATTAGTTTCATCCAGGAGAAAAAATACCCTACCTGGTTGGCTAATGTCATCTCAGTTAAGAAGAAGAATGACTAAAATTGCATATACATCAATTTTAAGGATCTAAATAAGGCATATCCAAAAGATGAATTTCTTTTACTAATACTAGAGCTTATGGTGGACATTGCCTCATTTCATGCAGTTTTCTCTTTCATGGATAGTTCATATGGATACAACCAAATAAATATGGCCCCTGAAGTTGAGAAAAATATTACCTTTAAAACCCCGATTAGAATATATTGCTATAAGGTCATGCCTTTCAATCGTAAAAATGCTGGTGCCATATACCAACGGGCCATGACCCAAATCTTCAATGAACTAATTCATCATCAAGTTGAATGCTACATCGATGATCTCATGGTCAAGAGTAAAGAAAAGAAAGACCATCTCTTTGACTTGAGAGTAGTTTTCGAACAATTAAGATAATTTCACCTCAAAATGGATCCCTTTAAGTGTGCATTCGGAGTAGCTTCAGGAAAGTTCCTTGGGTTTATTGTTTGACACTGTGAAATTGAAATTGACTCGAAGAAGATTTAAGCCAAATTAAAATTGCCACCCTCTAAAAGTTTAACTGAACTCAGATCATTCCAAGGGCGGTTATCATATCTAAGAAGCTTTATATCAAACCTATCAGGCCGATGCCAACCATTTTTAGCACTTGTCAATAAGGATGCCAAGTTCAAGTGGGATGATAAGTGCCAACATGCTTTTGAAGATATCAAGCAATATTTGGTGATGCCACTAAATCTAGCAGCCCTTATCACGAGCAACCCTTTGATCCTCTACACTACTGCATTAGATGACTCCTTGGTGCTTTGTTGGCCCAAGCCAACTACAAAGGGAAGAATAACGTGCTCTACTACCTCAACTATCGTCTGATCCCTGTTGAAGCAAATTATCCATCTATTGAGAAGCATTGCATAGCTTTAATATTTACATCCCAAAATCTACGACATTGCATACTTTCTCATAAAGTCAACTTGAATTTTAAAATCAACCCACTACAATATCTCATGAGATGGTAGACATTATTCAGATGATTGGCACGTTGGTCCATGATTCTATCACAGTTTGATCTCACTTTCATACCCCTCCATGTGGTGAAAGGATAAGCACTCATAGATTTTTTAGCAGCACACCCACTGCTGACTCTCCACTTAGTGATGATCTCCCCAATGAACAAATCATGAACTAAGGGGATACTAGCATTCATCACTGGGAGATATATTTTGATGGTGCAGCTTCCTCTCAAAGAGAAGAAGAACCATAATCAACTCTTCCAGGAAAGGCAGGAGTAGGAATAGTTATTCTAACTTCAGATCATGATATGATGAGATTCTCATACCATCTATCTGATCATTGCACTAACAATGAAGCTGAATATGAGGCTCTGATTGCCGGTCTAGAGTTAGTCATTTTGCTAAGCATCTAGAACATCAACATCTTTGGAGGTTTCCAACTAGGAGGTATTAGCTGACAGCCACTCCAGGAAGTTGCAAGTCCAAAGGAGTCGAACGGTTTACTCTCTCTTGTGAAAGTAAACCATTATGTTCCCTTTCACTTAGATTTAGGTCATGCTTTAACTTGTATTAAAGTTTCTTAGATTTAGAATCTGAGGTAGCTATTTCTTTTAGGCTACAAATATAAATCCCCATCTCTTAGGCATTTTCACAATCTTGTGTTGATGGATTATAAGCCATAGCAATCTAATAAGAATTCAACTCAAATAAAAAACACCAGTCACTTTCAAATATATATAAAACCCCACCATATAGTAGATTGGAATGCTCACTAGCCTTTTTAGTATCATGAGCGTTTCCTACTTATTTCCTTTGGATTCCAAAATAAATCTTCCAATTGAATATTCCCATTTGATTTTCCAAAATAACCAATCCTTTGATAGTCTTAACCATGAAATCTTTGAAAATAATAATTGCCTACTTTAATCGGGAGTATTCTTAGAAAATTTTATTTCCTAGGGTGTAATTAACTATGGAGGCTTGCCTCCATAGGGAACTAAAGAACTTGGCTTAAAAAAAGCCTGCTTTACTTTCCATATAAAGAAAGGGAAAAATCTCTGATATTTATGAAGATCCATCCTGCCTTAGGAGTCCTTATTAAGTGATTAGGTCCACTATAGGGTGGTGCCTCTATCTTTCGAGATAATACATCATACCTTAATGTTGTACCTGATCACTTCAATAAGTACCCTATACGATATATGTGGTGTCCATCCCACATCCAAAAATAAATACCACAGGATCTAATTGGGCTAATTGGCCAAATTGAGCCTAAAGGGGGTGTTGGGTTAAGCTCATTTATTATTTTAAAAGAATTTGAAACAATTAATTTGGTTCAATTTGGGTTAATTTAAATTTGGCTCAACATTGTTCAATTAAGTCAACTTAGGTCAAGTGACACAATTGGATAGATTGGTCCTCAATTGAGTAAGGACTATTTTCATTTAAGTTTCTGTAATGATTCTATGACCTTAGCATTATTCAATTTGGTTTAAACTAGTTTTAATTGGATTTGGTTCAATAGGACTCAATTAAATTAACTTGGGTTAAATAGGTCAATTAACTAAATTGAAGCCTATTTAGGCTTCAAATTTGTTTGGTCAAGATTTCTAATTCTTTGGGATTGATTAATTTCAATTAATTTGGATTCAATTTAAGTTTAACCCATTAAAGCTCAATTAAGTTAAGTTGGGCCAAATGACTTATTGATTCAATTAGACTTTAATTAGGTTATGATGGTGTGGTTGATGATTTAGGAACATTTCAGTTGATTAGTTTGATTCAACTTTCATTTGAGTTAAGTTTGGGTCAAGGTGAGCTAAATGGGCTAGATCAGATTTAGTGGTCAAATTAGCCAATTGGAGACCAATTATGTTAGATCCTAGTTTAATTATTCTAGAGTTTATTTGGGTTGATTTGACTATTGAACTGGAGCTTCCTAAGTCTCATTTATCCTATTTGGGTTAGGTTGGGTCCACAAACTTAATGTGGGTAACACTAAGTCTTAGTTCATTAAGTTTGGCCTTGGTTTTGGTGTGGTTTGGTTTAGTATCCACTTAGTCACCAAGAGTTTCCTAAGGCTCTAAGTGAGGAAGCCCTTATATTAAGATAAGATCCTAAGAGCTAAAGAGGAGAGTGTGTCAACCTAACTAAACCTAAGGTCAACAACATGCTCTCTTACACTTGCTCTCCCTCTCTTATCTCCTCCTACACCGACTCCTTCCCAATCCCAAAACCCTCAACAGTGAAGAGGGGAGGAAGCCATGGTAGGAGTGTGGTGAATTTATTTTTTTATTTTCATCTATCAGTAATTAAAAATAAAAATACACTTGTTCGACACCAGACCAAGATATATTCTCATTGGGTGATCGTACGCCATTGAGGAATGATGTACTATCTCAGTAAGTCACCATCCTACAATGGACCTAATCACCTAATGAAGGCTCCTAAGGATAATTGGTCTTCAAATGTACCAGAGATTCTTCCCTTACTTTATATGAAAATGGAAAGTAAGGTTTATTTTAAATCGGGTTTGTTAAGTTCCCTATGGAGGTAAGCCCCTAGAGCTAATTACATCTTAAGAAATAAGATTTCTTAAGAATACTCTCGATTAAGATAAATAATCATTGTCTCCAAAGATTTCAAATGTAAGACTATCAACAAATTGGTTTATTTTTGGAAGATCAAGTGCGATTAATCAAAAAGAGGGAGTATTATCGAAACTAAAGGAAAATGAGTAGGGGATGCTTATGATACTAGGAAACTAGTAAGCATCCCAAACTAACTATGGTTGGGCTTTATATTTTTGAAATTTGAAGGAAGTTAATTATTTGAGTTGAAATTTTATTAAAAATCTAGGGCTTATAATTTCATAACACAAGATCATGGAGATGCCTAAGAGGTGAGAATTTATATTTGTAGCCCGCAAAGGGAAACAACAACCTTTGAACTTAAATCTAGGGTGCTTTGGCGAGGGCCAAAACATGACCTAAACTAAGGTGAAAAATGGGTATATGGTTTACCTCCATAAGAGAGGATAATCCACCCAACTATTGGACTTACAATTGCCTGGGGGTGGCCGCCAACTAACTCTTCCTATGATTTTAAATACATGTAGGCAAGTCTTATGGTTTGCAAGATAGCTAGGCTGTTATTTATTTAGAAATAGATTAAGTCCTTAAACACACTCTCTAAGAATCTAGATCATCTAGGGTATCAATAATGACTTAAATCTAATGCAAATTTTGTTAAGTTTATTTTTATTTTTGGACAATTTATTTGACACGGGATATGAGATTCATATGCCAAATGCATAAGAAATTGGTTATGGACCAAAATCAACAAGAAGAAGGTGTGTTTCCACCATGACTCTTAAAGGTCAAGCCAAGTTCTTGGGCAAAGGTGGAAGTCCTCCATTAGCAAGAGTGAAGTAAGATACTTTTTATGCATGATGTGAGACATACAATATCTAGCTAAGGGGTTGCTACATCTTTTATCTTGATTTATGTTCTAGGCATTATGTGAGATTATGAGTTATTTAATTTTAATTTTGAATTGATTAATTGGATAAAAATTTATTTTTTCCTAGGAGCCTAAATTGCATCTAGGCTATTCATCAAAGCAATGAAAAAACTAGAAAAAATATGCCATCTTAATGCATAAGCTAAACAAATATCAAATAATTTTATAAAGCTAGCACAAAAGAATAAAAGGTCAATATGGTCGGGCTCCACTGCAAAAACCTAAAAAGAAATGTGGGTAGCCAAGCTCTACCCTTATACAACCCGGATTACAAATAAATAACTACAATTAAAAGGAATTCATGTTATGGGGGTCTTCATTCTTCATTCTTCATTTCTCCTTTTCTTCTTTTCTTCATTTCTTTCTTTCTTCATTTCTTCCATTCATTCTTTTGGTTGGTTGGGATGTAGTTTGCTCCAAAGCTTCACATGGTGCATAAGACATAGTCTTATGACCAATGTTCATCCTAATTCCCCCATAACATTCATTTCAAATCTTAATTACAAAGTTACATGAAAATGAAAAAAGTAAATCTAACTAAATCTGCAAAATAGAGATTAAATAAACATACTACAAAACCAAAAACATATATATGAATAATTTGGACTTAGCACCTCACATATGGGTAACTAAGTCAACCTATCCTAATTTAGATTATGCTTAGGGGTATAAGCAACCTGCACAACAAAAGCATTTATATTTTTATTACATCGCCCCTTAAGCACAATCCCTTGCAGAAGATAATGATTAGACTAAGATTGTCCTATCATCATCCACACCACATCATCCATCTAAAATATTACTTCATAAAATAAAATCAGGCATCAAACCATGCACCACCCTAACATAGAGCTAGAAATGGTGACTTGGCCTAATGTGTGTGTCATTTAAGACTTGTGTGCATGTCTTAGCTAGGCTTTAAGGTTGGAGTTTCCTATGTGTGAAAGATTCAACTTAGAGGGTGGTTTAATTTAAGTGATTTGTTAATTTTATTTGATGATTTGATTTGGTTTGAATGAACCTACACTTAATTATTAAATATTATAAAGAGAGGAAAAGAGAAGAGAACTTCCATGTCCTCCCTGCCTTAAGTAATTTTTAAGGTAAATTCATTAGTAATTTTTTAGTGAATGTTTTATTATGTGTTTTAATTAATCCTAAGCTTAGATTTTCTCTAAATAAACCTATTCAATAAGAATGACATCTCAGGATTAATTAAGGTGAATTACTATCACATAACACACAATCATTTATTTCTTTCCAACATGTATACCACGCATATGAATAAATCCTAAACGTACCTATACATGCAATGCAAAGCTTTAACACAACTTAATGATGAATGCTAAGAGAAGTTATTTAAGAAAATTTGGATATTCCATGATGCATGATTTTGTTAAGTAGAAAAGAGAGGGAGTCTTTTATTGATTAATAAAATGCATATTTACAGGTATAAAAGATATAAGTGAGTACGGTGCCATTATTTTCTATACCAAGGGTATAAGGTACAAGATTTTCTTAGGGCTACTTAAAGCCTTGCAACCCCTAGATATCTAGACAAATATACCACTTTTCCTAAATACATGTGCATGTACAAAAAGAAAATAAATGGATGAAGAATCATGCAAAAGATTTTGTTTGTTTATTTTGGTTGTATCATTTACATTTGTAATGTGAGGATCCTTCTTAAGTAATAATATGAGAGTGCATAGGAATAGTTTTATGCAACTGTTGTGTTCTTTTCAAATGAACTATACACTTTGCAAATCCTATACAAACCCATGTTAAGAAAAGAGAAGAAAATCACATAACACATTTTATGCTATAATCACATGTAAGCTTATAAGTACTTATAAGTAGCATATCTTCATTTATAATATTTGATTTATGAATTTTGAAAATAATTTTTGATTTAATAGTGATAATAGGCATTCATATTCTTACTTTAGCCAAAGCAATTTGACATAAAGGAAACACTTCATTTATTTGATTTTTCAAAAGACATGAATGCATGATTTTGTATGGCATACAACGTTTAACATGCTTGAAAAGATATAAAGTGATGTAAGTATATAACTTCATTCACCCTAATTAATTCCTAAAGACAATCTTATGAAATAAGATCATTTAAAGTGAATCAACATTTCTTAAAGAGTTTTTATTTTTATTTCAAATTTGATATTGACTTAGGGAATGATTTGTGAGAAAGAGATTGCTAGTCCTAACCCATTTCCCCCATGTTTGAATTGATTTAGTTTAATTTTTAGAACAATTAGATTGATCTTATATTTTGTTTAGGTTAAGGTGTGAATTAAGTCCATTAATTACACCTTACCTACACCACTTTAACATAATTAACCAAATAATTATGAGCCAACATATGATATGCAACCACATAAAATTTAAATCAACAATACAAATGTTGACCTCTTTTTTAGAATGAGCTCTCAACCTCTCCATCTTAGACATAGGACTCCTCTTAGAAACTAAGAGTTCCTTAGCCTTAAAACACTTCTAGTGATTAGGTGAACACCTGACCTAACCTTAGAGACTTAGAAGAGTTAGCCATAGGAATAAGTCATGCTTTAGGGGTGTTAAGAAAACTTGCCTACCCTATAACTTGAACCAAATCCTTACTTCCTTCTTTCAAGTCAAACCCCAAATCCAAATCAACCTCAACTTTAACTCCAAACCAACTTCAAAACTCAAATCGATTCCAACTTAATTGATTTTCTCAAACTTTAAATTATTTCCAATCAATTTTCTCAAATCATGAATCAATTCCAAATGATTGACCTCCATGATTGAATTCCAAATTCAAAAATCATTCCTAAGTCACTTGGGGTTTTTTTCTTATGAACTTAGCTCAAATCAGATCCAAATCAATTCAAAATGAAGAGATTTTCTCATAACCCATTTATATTCACAAATATAAATAAAATATAAATTCAAATATCCAAAATAAATTCAAAATTCAAACCCAAATCTAATCAAAATCTAACATAAATACTTTCAAGTCAAATTCTTGAACTTAGCCAAATCAAGCTCGAATAAATCCAAACCCTTGGATTTTCTTCATGATTCAATCGATCCTTCACTTATGAAACCAAATATAAACACAAACTTCAATCATCAAACCAAAACTAAATTCAAAACTCAAACCCAAATCAAACCCATGTTCATCCTTTGAACTTGAAATTATTAAATGAATCAAAACCCATTTGACTCCAAATTACTTGCAAATGGATTTATATTTCAATCATAAGTCCATATGTGAGTTCAAACAAACTTGCAAGACTTGATCAAGTTAATTGACCCACTTAGGCTCACTTGACCAAAAGTGACCTAAAGCACCCTTTTGAGCTAAATTCTAATCCTACCCAAATTGGATTGAACTAAGCCCATCTAAGCCTCACATTATGAGCAACGATCATCATAGGATGATCAATCACTCAAATTAGGTCAAACTAAGTCAAACCTAGCCTTTGACTAAGTTAACCTTTGACTCAAATGAAACCTAAACTAGACAAAATCTACCATAGGCCAAATTGATTGAAACCATTGATCAAAACCAATTTTATGATCAATATTTGAACTTGACTAAGTCATCATTTGAGCCTAACCTAGCCCAATTGGCCACTTGACCCAAGTTGACCCAACTTGACCTAAAAGGTCAAAATGTGTCAAAACTTGCTCTAAGCCAAATTGATTGCAACCAATGGGTCAAATTCATTCTGAATCACTTGTTGAACTTGACCAAAGCCTCAATTGGCCAACTAGACCCAACATAGCCTAATTGACCATGAACCCAACTTGAGCGAAAAGGTCAAATTAAGCCAAAATTACATCAAACAAAAACTGATTCAAACCAAAGTTACCAAAATATTTCAAATGATAAACCAAACCTAAACCAACCCATGACCTAACCCAATTAGGTCAAATGGGTCAAATTGGTCAACTTGACCCATTTGACCTAAATGAATTCAAATGAAAAAAAAACCTAATATAAATCAAATTGAACCAAACTAATGATATCAAACCACTCCAAATGGTCATATGAACTTGACCTAACACTTGGTTTGACCCAATTTGGCTAATTGGTCAACTTGACCCAAGTTGACCCATTTTGACCTAAATGGGTCAACATGAGCCAAATGATATCAAACCAACTCCAAATTCTTTGAAATTTGGCCCAACCCAATTTCAAACTATTCCAAATCTGCCTAAATTAAAATCAAAGCCAAATGACCATTTTACTCCTAGGTCAAGGGGTAACCTACGGCCAATTCTACTAGGAATTTGGTCAAACCCTTTTCATGGCCACTTGACACCCTCTTAGTGGACCAAATGGGCACTAATGAGTATGGTGCACATGACCCAATGGGTTTGGGTCAACCTTGACCTAACCCATGGCCAAACTGACCACCCAATGAAAAACTCTCCCCATGGAATCCCTCGCATCCTCATTTAACACATGGGCAGCTCCTCCACTACATCCCTTTACCAAAACCGAATCACATGGCACCTCTAACAGCCTAACAAACCCATTCCATGTGATCAATTTGATCAAAGCGGTAGGATAGCTCACGAATGTGCAATCCTTGTAGGAGGAGATATACTCCCCCTAATTCATCTCATTTCACATCACTTACACTCGATTGAACCATAGAGACCTAAGGCAAGCTCTCCAAGCTCTCTCAAGCAATCCCCAAGCTCTTCCCAATTCTCCATTCTAGGTTTCTTTAAGCCAAAAATAGGCGAGGTAGGAAGAAATTCTACTTTACTCAATTCACCACCAAACTCCAATTCCTCTTACAAGCACCATTAGAAGACCCAATCGAGCTCACACAAATCAAATCCCAAGCAATCAAGCCATGAGAAGGAGGAGCTAGACCAAAGCCGCAAGCCATTGAAGGGAGCTTTGGCCAATAAGAAGATCCACTCCACCTTCAAACTTCAAACTTCAAGGCTTCTTCTCCACTAGACAAAGCTACCTCAATGGTTGGGAGCATCGGTGATAGCCTCCGGTGAGGTATGCCTCAAATTGAGCTTAAGTTAGATTTTTTTTGGTCCTTTGTGAATTTGACCATTGGATGTCTTCCTTATTGCTTCTTGATGGTGTGGGTTGAATCCCTACCAATCTGAACTCAAGTGAGCTCGGATCAAGCCATGGAGGATGGATGACCTTCATCTCCTGCAGGTGAGGGCAAGGATGAATCATGGACCGTCCATCCCACGTGTTTAGGAAGGACATTCTTGATTAATTCGATTAGATCCGGCATTTTAATCCCTTTAGATCCACGGGTTTGATACTAACCATCCGATCAAAGATCAGATGGTCCAAAGAGAAAATGCGTAGCACCACCGGTTGACTGTGCAACCAATTTAACAACTAAAATAACCAATCTCGTCACACCACATGAAAAGCGAGCGCCGCGTCAGTGGTCCACTTGGCACTGATAGGATTAGTCAATTAATTAGGCTTCCTAATGATCTATTAATTATAGAAACTTCAAAAATACATAACTAAATGTAAAAAATCCAAAAAAAAAAATGCAAACTCAACTTCATTTTAAAGATAATTCATAGGGGAATAATATAAAATTAAGTTTAATTGATTTTGAATAGTAACATTTGCTCAATTTGAGTTTTATTGGGGATGTAATTATATTAATTATTTTTAATTACTTCAACAATTAATTCCAAACTCCTTAGGGTTAATTAGTGGGATGATCTCTGCCTCCCATGATTTTCTTAGAATTTATTATTGGATTAAATTAGGTAATTGCTTGTTTCATCTCTAATCACTCCCTTAATCAATTAAATGATTAATTAACCTATTAAATGATAATAAATTCATTAATTAAATTTGTTAATCATCATGGAATAGTGGATAGACTTAGGGAATGAGATTAGAATGCCTTTTCCAAATCTTTTCCCCTAAGTCTATTTCATTTGAATGAAAACTTAATTAATTTATAAATTGATTAATGATTTAGTCATTTCATTAAATAGCTTAATTAACCAAACTCAAAATCAAAAATTAATCCAGAAACTTAATCACTCAATCAATCCTTTGTTGGGTAGATACTTAGGTGTTCAATAACCTAAGTAAGCTTAAGGAAATCAAATCCAACCTACATGTGTGGGAAGGGTTATGAAAGTACTTAATTAAACCCTTTAGCTTAATTAATCAATGATTGTGAGCCAATTGTATTAGAGCCTTTTCTTTCTTAAGAGCATTGGTGATTTAAATTCAATGTAGTTTCATATCATATGTTGACTTATAATTGTTTGAATAATTATGTTAAGGAGGTGTAGGTAAGGGGTAACTAATGAACTTAATGTACACGTTAACCTAAAAAAATATAAAATCAATCTAATGGTTCTAAAAATTAAACTAAAATAACACACACATGTGGAAAATGGGTTAGGACCAGCAAACCTTTTCACATTTCCTAAAATAAAATCAAACTCAAAATTAAAACAAAATTTCCTTAAAGAAGTTTGATTCACCTTTAATGATCTTATTCCATAGGATTGTCTTCAAGAATTAATTAGGGTGAATGAAGTTACATGCTTGCATCACTTTATTTCTTTCCTAGCATGCTAAATGTTGCTTTTCATATGAAATCATACATTCAAGTCTTTTGAAAAATCAAATTAAAATGAAATGTTTCCTTTATATTAAATTGCATGTTTTGGTTAAAGTAAGAATATGAATGACTATTCTCACTATTAAACCCAAAATTATTTTCAAAACCTATAAATCAAAGATTACAAATGATATGTATGCTACTTATAATTACTTATAAGCTTGCATGTGAGTATAATATAAGATGTGCATTATGTGACTTTTCCTTTTCTTCTCTTTTATCATAGTTTTGAATAGAATTTGCAAAGTGTATAGTTAATTTGAAAAGAACATAACACTTGCTTAAATCAATTCGTGTTCATTTCTATGTTATCATTTAAGAAGGATCTTCACATTTACACATGTAAATTACATAATCAAATCAAACATACATATCTTTTGCATGAGTGTTTTTCCATTCATTTTCTTTTGTACATGCACATGTATTTAAGAAAAGTAGTATATTAGTCTAGACATCCCGGAGTTGTGAGGCTTTAAGTAGTCCCAAGTAGGTATTATACCTTACACCCCTGGTGTAGAAAATAATGGCATCGTACTCACTTATGTCTTTCATACATGTAAATGTGCATTTGATTAGTAGATAAAAGAATCCCCCTTTTTTCTATAAAATCATGCATCATGAAGCATCAAAATTTTCTTAAGCAACATCTCTTAGCATTCATCATTAAGGTGTGCTAAATATTTACATTTGCATGTATAGATATGCTTATGATCATTTCATGTGCATGATACATATGTTGGAAAGAAATAAAGTGTTATGTATTTTATGATAGTAATTCACTTTAATTAATCCTAAAATGCCTTTTTATTTGAATAAGTTTATTTAGAGCAAATCTAAATTTAGGGTTAATCAAAACACATAATAAAACATTCACTAAATAAAAACCATTAATGAATCTACCTTAGAAATTACTTAAGGTAGGGAGAAAAGAGAAGTTCTCTTATATTTTCCTCTCTTTACAACACTTAGTAATTAATTGTAGGTTCATTTAAACCAAATCAAATAATAAAATAAAATCAATCAAATCAACTAAATCACTTAAATAAAACTACCTTCTAAGTTGAACTTCTCACACTTAGAAAACTCTAACCTTAATTCCTAAGTAAGACATGCCACACAAGCCTTAAATGACACACACATTATGCTAAGTCACCATTTCTAGTTCTATGTTAGGGCGGTGCATGGTTTGATGCTTGATTTTATTTTGTAATGTGATGTTTTAGTTTGGATATTAGGGTGTATCTGAGTAGACTGAATGATAGGATGATCTTAGTCTAATCATTATCTTCTATAGAGTATTGTGCTTAAGCGGCACTGTAAAAACAATATAAATACTTTTGCCATGCATGTTGCTTATACCCCTAAGTATAATCTAAAATAGGCCAAGTGGACTTGGTTGCCCATGTGTGGGGTGCTAAATCCAATTTATCCATTATATATGCTTAGGATTATTTTGTTTTGTTTAGCTAATCTTTATTTTATAGGTGTAAGTTAGATTTACTTTTTCCTATTTTCATGTAATTTTGTAATTAGGATTTGGAATAATTGTTATGGGGGATTAGGATGAACATTGGTCATAATACTATGTCTTATGTACCATGTGAAGCCCTTGGAGCAACCATATTATAACCAACCAAAAGAGGAAAGAAGAAAGAAGAATGAAGAATGAAGAAATGAAGAATGAAGAGTTTGTGCAGTGGAGCCCATCCACAAAATGCCTCTTATTCTTTTGCGCTAGCTTTATAAATTGTTTGATGTTTGTTTACCTTGTGCATTAAGATAACATGTTTTCCTAGTTTCTTCCTTGCTTTGATGAATGGCTTGGATGTGATTAGGCTCTTAGGAAAATAAATTTTCTATCCAATTAATCAACTCAAAACTAAAAATTAAACAACTCATAACCTTACCTAAAGCCTAGGTTATAAAATAAGATAAAAGATTTAACAACCCCTTAGCTGTATGTTGTATGTTTTCACATCATGCATAAAAAGCATCTTGCTTCACTTTTGTTATGGAGGGCATCCACCTTTGCGAGGGAACTTGGCTTGACTTTTGAGAGCCATGGTGGAAATACACCTTTTTGCTGATTTTGGCCCATAATCTAATTTTCCATGCATTAGGCATATGAATCACATAGCTTGTGTCAAATCAATTGTCCAAAAATAAAAATAAAACATAACACAATTTGCATTAGATTAAAGTCACTAATCATGCCCTACATGATCTAGTCTCTTAGGGAGTGTGTTTAAGGACTTAGCTTCTTTCTAAATAAATAACAACCTAGCTATCTTGCAAAAGCAAAAGACTTGCCTACATGTATTTAAAATCATAGAAGGAGTTAGTTGGCTATCATCACCAGGTGGTTATAAGTTTAACAATCAGGTAGTTTATCCTCTCTTGTGGAGGTAAACCAAATACCCATTTTTGCCTTAGATTTATGTCACGCATTGATCCTCGCCAAAGCTCCCTAGATTTAAGTTCAAAGGTTACTACTTTCTTTGGTGGGCTACAATCATAAATTCTCACATCTTAGGCATTTCCATGATCTTGTGTTATGTAATTGTAAGTCATATATTTCTAATAAAAATTCAACTCAAATAAATAAATCACTTCAATTTCAAAAATAAAAAGCCCAACCTTAGGATAGTTTGGGATGCTTACTAGGCTTTTAGTATCATAAGCATCCCCTACTTATCTTCCTTTTATTTCGATAATAACTCCCTCCTCTTGTTCAATCCCATTTGATCTTCTAAAAATAAACCAATTGATTGATAGTTCTATCTTTGAAATCTTTGAAGACAATGATCATTTATCTTAATTGAGAGTATTCTTAAGGAATCTTATTCCTTAGGATGTAATTAACTATGGGGGCTTACCTCCATCGAAAACTTAATGAATCTAGTTTAAAATAAATCTTGCTTTACTTTTTCATGTAATGTAGGGATAGATTCTCTGGTACATCTGAAGACCTATAGTCCTTAGGAGTCCTTATTAAGGTGATTAAGTCCATTAGTAGGATGGTGACTTCTATCTCTCAAGATAGTACATCATTCCTCAATGTCGTACCTGATCATCCTAATAAAAACAACTGCAGATCTACATGCTATCCAACATAAGAAAGTTATTTTTATTTTTATTCTTCATTTATATTTTTCTCTCTCAGAAAGATAGATGAAGGATGAAAATAAAATTTTCATCATAACACCTAAGAAAGAAAGGGGACTAATGCAATTGGCTCATAATTATTGATTAATTAAGCTAAGGGGTTTTCATTGAGTACTTTCATAACCTTTCCACACATGTGGGTTGAAAATGATTTCCTCAAATTTACCTTAGGCCTTTAAACACCTAAGGATCTATCCAATAAAACATTGACTAATTCCAATTTGATTTTGAAAGTTTGATTAGATTAATTAAGTAGATCATCAGTAGATTAATCCTTAATTATATTTGGATTAAGAAAGAAAGGGGGTTTAGGGAATAACTTAGGGAAAATACCCCAACTCATTTCATAAACATCCCCCTTACTTAAAACAATATTTAATTATCTTAATTAAGTGATTAAACCACTGCTCACATGCTTAATTGTTGTTAATTACATTAAGGGTGATTAGGGATTCATTAAATGATTTTCTTAATTAACTCATTAATAAATTCCAAGAAAATTATGGGAGCTAGAAGTCATCTCCTTAAACATGTCTGTGAAATTTGGAATTAATTAATTAATTAATCAGGGAGTAATTAAGGTAATTATATTTTTTAATTAAACCCTAATTAAGAAAAATCCGCTATTCAAAATCAATTAAAAATAATTTTATTAGATTCTCCTCTGAATTATCTTTAAAATGAACCCTCATTTATATTTTTTTTTATTTTTCTACATTTGATTATAAATTTATGAAGTTTTTGTGATTAAAGGGTAATTAAATGACCCTAATTAATTAACTAATCTCATCGGTGCCATGTGGACTACTAATGCGGCGCACGCTTTCCACATGGCGCAATGGAATTAGTTATTTAAGTTGTCACATCATGCCCCCGTAAGCCGGCAGCTTAACGTGCTTTCCCCTAGGCCATCCGATCAAGGTTCGGACGGTCAGGAATAAGCCCGTGGTTATGAAGGATTAAATCAAAGATCTAACGCATTTTAATCAGGGCCATCCATCCAAAACATGCGGGATGGACAACCCATGATTCATCCCTACCTAAGCTGCGGGAGACGGAGGCCGTCCGTCCTCTATGGCTTGATCCAAGCTTACTTAAGCTCGGATTAGGCTGAGATTCACCCCACACCATCAAGAGGTGTAGGGAAGAACATCCAACGGTTGAATTTTAATGGGATTACAATTCCCTTCACAAAGGACTAAACATTTTTTAATGGAGGATCGATTTTGAGTCATATCTCATCGGAGGCTATCATCGGTGCTTCCAATGGAGGAGGTAGCTTTGTCTAGTGGAAACAAAGCTCTGTTGAAGGTTTCAAGCTTCAATTTAAAGTAGATCTCTCAATTGACCAAGGCTCCCTCCAATGGCTTGCGGCTTTTGTCTAGGTCTCCCTTCTCGTGGCTTAGAGACTTGAGAAATTCTTTGGGTGAGCTCGACTTACCTCCTTGATGGTGCTTACAAATTGAATTGAACTTTGATTGAGAATTGAGTAAGTTTTAAATTTCCCTCACCTCCTCTATTTGACTTTGAAGAAATCTGAGAAGGGGAAATTCAAATGAGCTTGGGAATCCTTGGATAAGCTTGGAAAAGCTTCTCAGCTCAATCGAATGCAAGAAAGTGGGAATGAGGGGGAGTATATCTCCCCCTACTTGGATCAGATGACTGAGGCTTGCCCTTCCATTTTGGATCAATTGATGATATTGTATGGGTTGCTTTGGTTATTAGGAGTGCCATGTGCTTCGATTTTGGCAGAGGAGTGGAATGGAGCAGGTGCACATGTGCTAATTGAGTGTGTGGAGTGATCCAAGTGGAGAATTTTCATTGGAGGGGTCGGTTTGGCATTAGGTTGGGTCATGACTGACCCAAACCCATTTGGTCATGTTCACCACCCTCCTTAGTGTCCCTGTGGTCCATTAGGAGGATGCCAAGTGGCCATGAGAAGGAATTTGTCAAATTTTAAGAGAATTTGGCCATAGGTTACTCTTTGACCCAAAGGTAAAATGGTCATTTAGCTTTGATTTTGATTTGGGCATTTGAGATGTTTCAAAAATATGTTAGGCCAAATTTCAAAGAATTTGGAGTTGATTTGATATGATTTGGCTCAAGTTGACGAGTGCTTAAATTAGGTCAAACCATAGGTTAGGTCAAGTTCAAATGATCATTTGAAGTGATTTGCTATCATTGGTTTGGTTCAATTTCATTTATATTTGGTTTTGGTTCATTTGACACTTAGGTTAAATGGGTCAAGTTGACCAATTTGACCCATTTGACCAAATTAGGTTAGGTCATGGGTTGGTTTAGGCTTGGTTGATCATTTGAAATGTTTTGCAAGCTTGTGTTTCACTCAATTTTGGTTTGGTTTGATTTCATGTTATTTTGGCCTTTTAGGTCAAGTTGGGTTCATGGTCAATTGGGCTAGGTTGGATCTAGTTGGCCAATTGAAGCTTTGGTCAAGTTCAACAAGTGATTTAGAATGAATGTGACCCATTGGTTGCAATCAATTTGTCTTAGATCAAGATTTGACCCATTTTGACTTTTAGGTCAACTTGGGTCAACTTGGGTCAAGTGTCCAATTGGGTTAGGTTTGGCTCAATTGATGACTTGGTGAAGTTTAATCATTGATTTAGAATTGGTTTAGATCAATGGTTTCAATCTATTTTGCATATGATGGATTTTGGCTAGTTTGGGTTTCAATTGGGCTAAGTGTTGGCTTGGTCAAAGTCTAGGTTTGACTTGATTTGACCCAATTTGAGTGGTTAATCATCCAAGGATGATTATTTCTCACAATGTAAGGTTTATATGAAGTAGTTCAATCCAATTTGGGTAGGATTAGAATTTGGCTCAAAAAGGTACTTTAGGTCACTTTGGGTCAAGTGAGCAAAAGTGGGTCAATTAGCTTAATTAAGGCTTGATTCAAGTTTAGTTGAACTAACATATGGACTTATGATTGAAATATGAATCCAAATGCAAGTGGTTTGGAGTCAAATGGGCCTTGATTCACTTGATAATTCAAGTTCAAAGAATGAACATGGGTTTGATTTGGTTTGATTTGATTTTAGTTTGATGATTGAAGTTTATGTTTATATTTGATTTGTGATTGAATGATTGATTGTTTTAAGAGAAAATCCAAAGGTTTGGATTGATTTGATAATGATTTGGCTAAGTTCAAAATTTTGACTTGAAAAGGTATATGTTGGATTTAGGTTAGATTTGGATTTGAGTTTTGAATTTATATTGCATTCATATTTGTGAATATAAATGAGAATATAAATGGGTTATGAGAAAATCTTTATAAATTGGGGTGATTTGGATTTGATTTGATCAAGTTCAAGGATTTGACTTGAAAGAGTTCAGGTTGGGTTTAGGTTGAGTTTGGATTTGAGTTTTGAATTTAGTTTTGGGTATTTGGATTTATATTTCATTTATATTTGTGAATATAAATGAGAATATAAATGGGTTATGAGAAAATATTTTAAATTTGATTTGAATTTGATTTGAGCTAAGTCCATTAGATGAAATCAAAAGGCTTAGGAAAGATTTTGGATTTTGAATCAATCATGGATTTCAATCATTTGGAATTGATTCGTGATTTGAGTTTTGGAATTGATTCATGATTTGAGAAAATCAATTGAATTGAAATTGATTAATGTCTGATTTGGAATTGATTTGAATTTGAAAAAAATAATTGAGTTGGAATTGATTTGAGGTTTTACTTTTGTTGGGATTGATTTGAATTTGAAGTTGATTTGAATTTGAAATTGGTTTGAATTTGAAGTTGGTTTGAATTTGAAGTTAGTTTGAATTTGAAATTGGTTTGAATTTGAAGTTGATTTGAATTTGAAATTATTTTGAATTTGAAGTTGGTTTAAATATGAAGTTAGTTTGAATTTGAAGTTTGACTTGAAAGAAGGAAGTAAAGATTTGGTTCAAGCTATAGGTAGACAAGTTTTCCTAATACCCCTAAGGCATGACCTATTCCTATGGCTAACTCTTCTAAGTCTCTAGGGTTAGGTTAAGTGTTCATCTAATCACTAGAAGTGTCTTAAGACTAAGAAACTCCTAATGTCTATAGGAGTCCTATGTTTGTAATGGAGAAGTTGAAAGATCACTCCAAAAGTGAGGTCAATAGGTAGTTTTTTTAGTAGAATGAATCAATTGGACTAGTTGCCTGTGAAGACAACATGATAGACACTCGCATGAGAAGGCATCAATTGGTTTAATGGCATGCAAAAGAGAGATTGTGTAGGGTATAACATTGCGAGAAGACCTTCAAGGAGACTAGCATGACATAAAAGAGAAATGAGATTTAGAGTATTGATTTTATCTATTAAGCAAGATTTAAGTTAAATCTTACTTAAATCATACTTAAATCTTATTTGAAGCCGACTAATTCTCACATCTCTTTTTTTCACACTCTCTCTCAACTCTTTTCCCACTCTCTCTCACTCTTGCTTTCTTTACCTCTATTTAAGACATCCACACACTCTCTCTCTCTCTTCCTCACTCTCCTGTTCCCACACTCTCTATCCCATTGTCTCTCCTACACTCTTACCTTCTTTCAGTTTCTCTCTCTATTAAAAGAGAAATATACAATAAATAAATAAATAATAAAATATTTGCATATTTAATTTCATCGACACACTATAAATTTGTCACTTGTTGTCATTATTTAGTTGACTCACCTCATGCACAAGTATGATACAAAAAACAAGTTCATTGCGATGTTTAAGTACTTATATTTCTTGTTCTGACACAACAACAAAAAACAATATTATTTACAATTTTTTATGTAACTCATACATGCTTTTCTTAGCATGATTTGGAGAAGGCTTGTATACGTCTTTCTTTATGTAGTAAGAGTCCAATGCTCATATTATCAAAATAAATACCCATGTGATGGAAATCCTATGTTAATATTTTTTATATAAGGATATAAAGGTCCATACACACTCCTTTCAGTGTGGTGGAAGTGGAAGACCGAGCAGTGGTGCTTTACACCGCTCATGCATGCCCTTCTTAATGTTATGGGTAGACAAAAAATTCTCATAGATGGACATGCAAAAGATGCTAAGAGGCTACCATAATTTTTACTAATCGAGGACTTGATTAAAAAAAAATGAGATGGTTTTTGGACACAAAAGCAACATAAGAACACAAATAAATGAAATATGAAACTACAAAAAAAAATACAAAATGGTAATAAAAATGTAAAATAAAATAATTTTAAACACACAAGTTGAATCAAATTTGAACTCACAGGAAATTTTTAATAAATTTGATGACTTGATTACGAGTAAAGCTAGAACCTCCCACTACTATTTGAAACTTTCTTGAGTACTCAAAACCTTATGTACAATGCACTGAACAAGATTGGTTGTAGAAATAAACCCAATGACACTTCTATTTATAAGAGAATATGATATTCCCTATGAGGCCCACTTGAACAAGATGAGATTTATTTATAAAAGCATTAAACACTTAGGGTGCATTTGGAATAGCTTTTTGGTTGCTTTGCTTTTCAAAAAGTAGCCAAAAAGTAACACATCTATGCTTGGCTACTAACTTTTTGGCTGCTTTCAAAAAATTTTGTGGTGAAAAACTGCTTTTAAGAATCAGAGTTGTTAAAGTGTGGTGATTATCAGAAACCTATTGTTTGAATTTTTCAAAAAAATATCTTTGTAGCACACACAATAGCTTTACAAAAGCTGCTTTCTCCACAATAATTTTACAACCAACTTTTTAAAAAGTTACAGCTATACCAAATAGACCCTAAGATATTAAAACTCTTTACACTTAACTAAATTTGCAAACCGACACACATAGGCCAACAAAATGGGAGCTTAATGAACTTGGAATGAAAATCACACACATGAATGTCTACCATCACTAGTCAACTCACTTCATACACATGTTCAACATAAAAAAAACAAGTTTGTTGCAATGTTTAAGTATTTCACATCTCGTTTTGACATAGCAGAGAAAGTTATATATATATATATATATATATATTTATATATATATATATATATATATATATATATGATATATATATATATGATGAGCTTGATTGATGACCCATTCCATCAAAATAAATACCCATACACATCACACGTGATGGAGAAATTCAATTTTACTATTTTTATGCAGTAACACAAAGGCTCATACACACTTTTCTTGGTGCAGTGAAAGTGCAAGGCCTAGCAGTGTTGTTTTACACCACCATACACATCTTTCTTAATATGGTGATAAGCCCAACACTTTCATAGACTGCATTATGTGCGAATGACATTAAAGGTAGCCATAGCTTTTAATAATAGAAGAACTTGAATAGAATAAAAATCAGATGAACTTTGGACACAAATGTAACATAAGAACACAAATAAATGAAATATGAAACTACAAAAATCACAAAATGAAAATAAAAATGTAAAATTAAAATAAATCTAAACACAAAAGCTAAATAGATTTTGAACTCATAAGAATTTTAAAATAAATTATTTTGATGACTTGAATATGGGTAAAATTAGAGCCTCTCACTATTATTTGAAACTTTACTGAATACTCAAAACCTAATGTACAATGCACTGAATAAGATAGGTTGTGAAAATGAACTCAACGAAACTTCTATTTATTAGTAAAGAAGAGGTTCCCTAACTAAACGAAATGAGATTCACATATAGCTCAATTGCAATGCATTAAGCACAATAAATATTGAAGCTCTTAACAGTCACAAGTGAATCTGCAAACCAAAACAATGCAAGGTTAATAAACTTGAAATGAAAACCACACATGTGGATGACTGCCACATCAAGTTCTAGATTTATCAATTAATTGTGTTTGTATGAATGATTTTCAAATAGGACAACCAAATACACCACACATCATGGGTTACATAAATGTTTTAAATAAAACTTTCTCTAAATTAGAAAAGAAATTCACTATCGTGTATTCATAGGTTTTGCAACAACATTGAAAAAGTGTACATGATGCATCAAATCACTAAAAGCAAAATTGTTTTCATATCTCTAATGAAAGCCATGAGAAATGTGCAATCACTAAAAAAAATGATGATTTTCAAGAAAAATGCATGCAGGCATACTCTTAAGCTAAGAGTTTGGTTGTTATTTTGGCATAGCACACACTCATTCAAAAACATTCATTAAGAATAATTTTCTTTCTCTTCCTTCGGGTTTATTAGCCGAAGCATAATTCAAGTAGGGATGAACATAACCTCTAAAAGTTGCCTCGCATCCATTGCGCTCTACAAAGTCAGGTAAGTAGTGGAAAATCTAGTAGTAATAAGTTTTAGGAGCTCGCTCTTTGTAAACTTTCCCTTTAGTGCAAGCACTTGATTATGGTTGTTGATAAATTTTTAAATTAATTATACTATCTAAATTATCCTAAAAGAGGCTAAAAAGCATATCTTTTGATCTAGGGATCTAATTTACTTAATTTTTTTGTGGTTAGTAGATATTCAATAAGTTGTTTCCCTAAATATTTCAATTCAGTTTGAATTATATTTTGAGAGTTATTAAGGAATTATCATTTTCGATAATGTTCAAATTAATTTCAAAATATTTAATAAAACTTAAGAAATTTAATTTTGTCTAATTTCTTTCTAAAATACACATTCAAGAGTGTTTATTTATATTTTTCTTTTGCCTAAGTGGTTAATTTATTATGCATTTTTGAAATTCTAGCCAAATAAATTAATTAATTGAATTTTAATTCCTTATTAAGCCCTAATTAAGTGATTTTTGAGATTTTAAGTAATCTAGGGGACTTTAATATTTTATTTATGTTTTTGGTTATGTGTGTTAGAGTGTTTTGAATCATTTTCATAAATTTTCATAATTTTTATAATTTTTAATTATTTAAAAAATCAACTAATGTATTTAAAAATCTAATAGCTAATAAATCAGAAGCCCATTTGACTTGAAGTTTTTAAATAAATGGGGATTAGATCAAGTTCAATCCCTAAAAAGTTCAACTCAATTGAATTAATATTTTGAGATAATTTAGGAATTATCATTTTTGATAATTTTTAAATTAATATTAAAATACCTATGAAATTTGATGATTTCGGGTTCATTGAATTTCTCTCAAAAAGATGAATTCATAAAGAGCTTATTTGTAATTTTTGCTAGAGTATTTTAATTTGTATGATTTTTTTTTAAAAAATTTCATCTATGTTTATCAACTTTTCAGTTTTGAAAATCCACCTATTTTTCTACTTAAACTACTTAGTGCTAAAGTGGTATTCCTTTATATATGCTGACACCTGATTACCAAGCAGAGATGACATGAATTGGGCAGAAAATAATTAGATATAGACCATCCAATTTTTAGATCGGAAAGTCTAGATAAGAAAAAAGAGTTAATAATAAATTAAAAAAATGAGCATCTAATCATGGCTATCCATTCTAATCAAGTAGAATGGATGACTATAGTCATTCCTTCTTCATGGGAGGCAGACCAAGGAGGCAGGGGTGGACGAAATTCACTTCAAAGTTGCCGGAGTCCACAATTTCCACACAATCTTCACCAAAAATTACTTTTTTCATGTCACGGAGTGTGGTGTTTATTTTCGGATTCGTTCATCTGTGTATATGTGAGGAGACACCATACAGATTTGAGGATTTACTTATTGAGGTGATCGTGTATGACATCAAGGAATAGTATACTATATCGAGAGATAAAAATCACTACCCTACGATATACCTAATAACCTAATAAGGACCCCTAAGACATGATGGACCTTCGAATATACCAGAGATTTTTCTCCTACTTTATATAGAAAAGTAAAGCAGGGTTTATTTAAACCAGGTTCATTAAGTTCCCTATGGAGGCCTCCATAGTTAATTACATCTTAAGGAAAGTGAATTCTTTAATAATACTCTCGATTAAAATAGGTGATTGTTGTCTCCAAAGAATTCAATGATAAAACAATCAAAGGATTGGTTGTATTTTAGAAAATCAAGTGGGATGGATCAAAAGGAGAGAGTTATTAGTGACACCAAAGGAGATAATTAGGGAATGCTCATGATACTAGGAAGCCTAGTGAGCATTCCAATCTATCCTATGGTTGAGCTTTATATGTTTGAAACTGAGGAGATTTGTTTATTTGAGTTGAAATTTTCTTAGAAATCTAGGGCTTATAATTCCATAATACAAGATTATGAAAATGCCTAAGAGGTGAGGATTTCTGCTTATAGCCCGCAAAGGGAAACATCAACCTCAAATCCTAAACTAGGGAGCTTTGGCGAGGGCCAAAGCACGACCTAAATCTAAGGTGAAAATGAGTATATAGTGTACCTCCATAAAAGAGTAAATCACCCAACTGTTAGACTTATTATCGCCTGGAGTGACAGTCAGCTAACTCCTCCTACATTTAAAATCTTGTAGACAAGTCTTATGCTTTTTGCAAGATAGCTAGATTGTTATTATTTATAAATGAGACTAAGTCCTTAAACCCACTCCCTAAGAGACTAGAGCATGAGGGGTATGTATAATGATTTAAATCTAATGCATATTCTTATCAAGTTTTATTTGATTCTAGATAATTTATTTTGACATAGGCTATGAGATTTTGTATGCCTAAATGTATGAGAAATTAATTATGGGCCAATTCAGGAGAGACAGATGTATTCTTCTATCATAGGCTCTAAAAGATTAAGCCCATTCTATTTGGCATAGATGGAAGCCCTCTCTAATCATGAGTGAAACAAGATGATAATGATGTTGTTAAACATACAACATCCACTAAGGGGTTGCTAAATATTTTATTATCTTGATTAAAAACCTAAGCTTTAGGTGAGGTTATAAGTTGTTTTAAAAGTTTAGTTATGAGTTGGTTAGCGGGATAGAAAATTTATTTTTATCCTAAGAGCCTAATCGCATCAATGCGGTACAACAATCACCAATCGTAAACAAATGAAAATGCATGATTTTTCTAATGCACAAGCTAAACAAATCATCAAATAATTTATAAAGCTATCATAAAAGAGTAAAAGGCCGACGAGGTCGGGTACCGATGCACAACACAAAAAGAAATATGGGCAGTCGAGCTCTACCCTTATACAACCCGGATTGCGAAAGATTAATTACAAATAATGAATGCTATGGGGGTCTTCATTCTTCACTCTTCATTTCCTCATTTCTTCACTTTCATTTCCTCATTTTGGTTCTCTTCGCTTCTTTCTTCATTTTAGCTCGATTTGACTATGGTTGTTTCAAAGGCATCATATGGTACATAAGACTTAGTCTTATAATCAATGCTCATCCTAATCCTCCATAACACTCATCCTAATCCTAATACAAAATTACATTAAAGAGAAGGAATGTAAATCTAGCTACACCTGTAAAACAAATATTAGCTAAATAAACCATATAACCCAATCAATTATATGAATAATTTGGACGTAGCACCTCACATATGGGTAATCAAGCCCACCTGTCCTAACTTGGGTTATGCTTAGGGGCTAAGCAACCTGCACAGCAAAAAACATTTATATTTTTACTTAGCGGCCCCTTAAGCACAATCCCCTATAGAAAGCATGATTAGGCTAATATCAGCATAACATCCAGACTACGCACATAGATCGTAACATCAAGTCTGCAATAATACGTCACAAAACTAGCATACATCAAACCATGCACCACCCTAACATAAAGCTAGAAATGGTGACTTTGTCTAATGTGTGTGGATTAAAGCTTGTGCGGTATGTCCTAGCTAGGCTTTAAGTTGTAATTTGCTAAGTGTGAGGGATTTAATTTACAAAGGGTGGTTTCACTTTAAGTTGTTTATTTAATTTGCAAGTTTTAATTAATATTTTCTTTCATTTCATTTAGCTTACACTTAACAACTAAGTGTTATAAAAAGAAAAGAGAGAAGATCTCTCTTTCATCCCTACCTTAAATCACTTCTAAAGCAAATTAATTAATTAATTTCCTTTAGTGAAAGGTTTATTACATGTTTTAATTAATCCTAGGGTTAGGTTCACTTTAAATGACCCTATTTAATAAGAAAGATATTTTAAGATTAATTAGAATGAATTACTATCACATAACATATGTTCATTTATTTCTTCTCATCATGTATATCATACATATGAAAAATCCTAAACATACCTATAAATGTAATGTAAATCTTAGCACACTTCAATGATGAATGTAAAGAAGTATGTTTGGAATTTAAATATTTCATTTAATTAAATTATGAATGCATTCCTTTTTGATAGAAAAGAGGGACTTTTCATCTATTACTCAAACACACATTCCCATGTATAAAAGTCTTAAATGAGTACAACACCATTATTTTCTACACTAGGGGCGTAAGCTACAAGAGCTACTTAGAGCTACTTAAAGCCTGCAGCCCTAGGATGTCCAAACTAATATACCACTTTCTTATATACATGTAGATGTATGAACAAATATAAGGATAAGAAAGTCTATGCAAAAGTTGTGTTTTATTTACTTAATTTGTGATTCTTATTCATTGACCACATCGCACATACACATGTATAAGAGTTTTAAGTGAGTACGATGCCATTATTTTCTACACCAGGGGTGTAAGATACAAGACCTACTTATGACTACTTAAAGCCTCGCAGCTTCGGGATGTCTAGAATAATATATCACTTTCTCAAATATATATGAATGTACAAAAAGAACCACAAGAATAAGAAATCATGCAAGAAATTATGTTTAATTTGGTTATGTGATTTATGATTCTTTTTTATTGGACACATCACACATAGACATGTATAAGAGTTTTAAGTGAGTATGATGCTATTATTTTCTACACCAGGGCTGTAAAGTATAAGACCTACTTAGGGCTATTTAAAGCCTCGCAGCCCTAGGATGTCCGGATTAATATACCATTTTTCTCAAATACATATGAATGTACAAAAAGAACCACAAGAATAATAAATAATACAAAAAATTATGTTTAATTTTGTTATGTGATTTATGTATGTAATGTGAAATCCTTCCTAAGTCTTGACATGGAGATATATAGGAATAGATTTAGGCAACTGTTGTATTCTTTTCAAATGAACTATATATTTGCAAATCTTATGTAAACCCATGTAAGATAAGAAAAGAAAACTTCATGTTGCATATCTTATATTATCAACACATGCAAGCTTATAGGTATTGACATGACTTCATTTACAATAATTGATTTATAGGCTTTTGAAAATAATATTTGATTTAGTGGTGATAATAGTCATGCCTATTTAATTTAAATCAACAAGCAATTTGACATAAAAGAAATCTTTTTATTTAATTAATTTTAAAAGAAATAAATGCATGATTACATATGGCAAGCAACATTTAACATAAGTGGAAAGAAATAAACAACACAAGTATGTGATTTCATTCAAATTCAATTAAGTCCTAAGGACAATCATACTAAATAAAGTCACTTAGAATAAATAAAAGTTTCTTTAATGTCACTTCATTTTTAGTTTGATTTGAGTTAAGGGAAGTGAACGAAGTTTGCTGGTCTTAATCCTCATTCTACAAGTATAAGTTAATTTGGTTTAATAAAGAAGTAATTAAGTCAATTTTATGATTTAATTAGGTTGGAGTATAAATTAAATGGATTAATTAATCCTTACCTACATCACCTTAAGTTAATTAACTAATTAATAATGAGCCAGCATGATATGCAATCACATGGAAAATAAATTTGCAATGTTTCTAAGAAATGAAAGATGCCTAATATAATTGGCTCATGATTAATAATTAATTAAGCCTAAGGGATCTTACTAGACTACTTTTATGATTTTCTCACACATGTGAGCTAACCATAATTTCACTATCTCCCCCTTTGGGTTATTGAACACCTAAAGAGCTACCCAATATTAGATTAGAGAAATTAGGTTCAATTGGATTAATTAAGTTCATTAATTAGTTAATTAAATTTGAATTAACCATAACCAACTAAAGTGACATGGGCTTAGAGAAAGAGACAAAGAAGAGAGTCTAAGTCTCAATCCCTAAATACTTTCAATTAATTGATTAAGGTTCAGGTATGATTTGAGTTTGATTAATTTTGTTAATTAATTAATTAAGAGGTGTTAATTAATTAATTATTTAAAGGATTAGAGAAGGTTTAAGGAAAAAATTGGAAGAGGGAGTCCCAATCCATTTCCCTAGACTTCATCATCATTAATAGAGATTAACAAGCTTGATTGATTGATTAATTTATTGTTCATTTGATTAATTATCACTAATTACATTAAGAAGGTGATTAAGGCTTAATCCATTGATTTTTCTAATTAAGCAACCAATAAAATTCCAGAAAAATAGGGGAGATAGAAATCATCCCCCTAAATATACACAGAAAGTTTGAGATTAATTGGATAGTTAATTAGGGAGTAATTAAGATAATTATATTTTTAATTAAATCTTCATTAAGCTAAATTCACTATTCAAAATCAATTAATAATAATTTTTCTAGATTCTACTCTGAAATATCTTTAAAATGAATATAAGTTTTTTTTTTTGATTTTTCTGTAATTAGTTATAAATTTAGGAAGTATCAGGATTAAAAATAAATTAATTAACCCTATTTAGAGCCTTAATCCCATTAGGCCACATGGCGGCTGATGCGGCGCAACAGGATTCGCTATTTAAGTTATGACATCCGAGTGCTGATTAGGATGATAGTGCACATGACATCTCTTTGGACCATCCGATCTAAGATCGGATGGCCATGATCTAACCCATGATTCTGAGGGATTAAATAGAGGGGGCTAAACGTGATTTGATCAGGACCGTTCATCCCGATTATGCGGGATGGACGGTCCATGATCTATCTCCTCCCGAGCGACAAAGGATGGCTACCATCCATCAATGGTCGCTCGATTCGAGCTCACCCAAGCTCGAGTGGAGATGAAAATGATCCCACACCTTCGGGGAAGCAAGAGAATCAAATACAATGGTTGAAAGCACATGCCATCAAAAGTCCTTTCACAAAAGACCAAACCAATTTCATTCAAGGATCGATTTTAATGGCATACCTCACCGGAGCTTGTGACCGGCGGTTCCAATGATTGAAGAAGCTTCGTTTGATAGAAATGAAGCCCTGTTTAGCCGCACGAGCTTTGATTTGGTGTGGTTTGCTCGGGGAACCAAAGTGCTAGACGAAGGTGATAGGGCTTGATGGAACTCCACCCTCCGGCCGTTCGAAAGCTTGAGAAAGGATTCGTTCTTGCTCGACTTGCTCCAAGGAAGGTGTGTGCAAAGTTAATTGCACTTTGGTTTTGAAATGGAGAAATGAGATTCACTGGTTGGCTCCCCTATTTCGGTTTCATGCAAAATTGAAAAATGGAGATTTTGGGGAACTTGGAGAAGCTTGGAAATGGCTCTAGGATTCCTCTCTCTAGCTGTTAGGGTTCAATCGAAGGTGAGACTCTAAGTTTTTAGTGAGAATCGGGTTGTTTGATCAAGGGGCCACCATGGAAGCTCAGATTTGGTAGGGAATCATCTGTGTTTGCTTCCCTTGAGTGGAGGTGGATGATGGTGTGAGAGTGGCTACCAAGGGAGGAGGTGCTTGTCCTTGGCGATTTGGCAAGCTCCAATAAGGATGGGGAGGTGATTTCATCTTGCCATGGATCATGGCCTACCCAACCACTATTGGGTCAGGTTAGCCATGGTCCAAGGTGCCTAGTGGACCTATGATTGGGTGGCAAGTGGTTAGGAGGAAAAAATGACATAATGTGCATGTGTCTTATCTCATAGGATGCCCTAAACCTAAGAGCAAAATGGTTATTTGGCTATATGTTTGATTTGGGCAGATTTGAAATGGGTTAAAATGGGTTAGCCCAAATTTCAAGTAGTTTGGAGTTTTTTATGTCATTTGGCTTTATTTGACCCATTTAAGTTAAAATGGGTTAGGTTGGGTCAAGTTGACCAATTGGTCAAATTGGGTCAAACCAAGAGTTTAGTCAAATTCATATGACCAATTGGAGTGTATTAGTGCCATTGGCTTGGTTCAATTTACTTTGGATTTGATTATGGTTCATTTGGATCCATATAGGTCAAATTGGTCAAGTTGACCAATTTGACTAATTTGACCAAATTGGGTTGGGTTAGGTGTTGAGTCAAGTTCAATTGGTTAATTAAAAATGATTGTAGGCTTTGTTTTGATTTAATTTGGATTCAATTTGGATTTTGAGTAATTTGACCCTTTAGATCAAATTGGTCTAAGTTGGGTCAAGTTGACCAATTAGCTAACTTGAGCTTGATCATGGCTTTGGTCAAGTTCAACAAGTGATTTGGAATGAACTTGAACCATTGGTTAAATCAATTTAGGTTGAATTGTGATTTGACTTATCTTATCTCTTTAGATCAATTTGGGTCAAATGGCTAATTAGGCTTGGTTTGCCTTAATTGATGGCTTGGTCATGTTCAATCATTGATTATGAATGGGTTTGATTCAATGATTTCAATCAATTTGACATGTGATGAATTTTGGCTAGTTTGAGTTTCATTTGGGCTAAGTGTTGACTTGGTCAATGGGATAGGTTGACTCGATTTGACCTAATCTAAGATAATTGATTAACCTAGAATGATTGTTGATCATGTTATAAGATTTAGATGGGTTTAGTTCAATCCAATTTAGGATGCATTTGAACTTGGCTCAAAAGGTCTTTAGCCACTTTGGGTCAAGTGAGCCTAAATAGGTCAAGTGGCTTGATCATGGCTTAATTCAAGTTTAGTTGAACTCACACATGAGGCTAGGATTGAAATATAAATCCAATTGCAAGTGGTTTGAAGTCAAATGGGTTTTGGTTCATATGACAATTTCAAGTCAAAAAGTGCTAATCTGGGCTTGATTTGAGTTAGCTTGGGTTTGGTCTGATAATTGTAATTTGTGTTTATTATTTGGGACAATGGTTGAAGAAATGATTAAATCATGTAGAAATCCATGAGTTTTGATTTTTCTTGGGTAGGATTTGATCAAGTTCAAGGTTTTGGCTTAAAAGGGTATAAATTAGATTTTAGTTTGATTTTGGGTTTAGTTTTGGCTATTTGAATTTATACTTCATTTATATTTGTGAATATAAATGAAGATATAAATGGGTTATGATAAAATCGTTTAAGTTTGGAGTGATTTGGATTTGGTTAGGGCAAAGTCCATAAGATAAAATCAAAAGGGCTTAGGAAAGATTTTGGGATTTGAATTCAATCATGAGTTTCAATCATTTGATTTGGAATTGATTCATGATTTGGACTTTGGAATTTAAATTTGAATTTGGATTTGAATTTGAGATTTGGTTTGAATAAAGGAAGCAAGGATTAGGTTCAAGCTATAGGGTAGGAAAGTCCTCCTAAATCCCTAAGGCACAACATATTCCTATGATTAACTTTTCTAAGTCTCTAGGGTTAGGTTAAGTGTTCACCTAATCACTAAAAGTGTCTTAAGAATAAAGAACTCTTAGTGTCTATAAGAGTCCTAGATCTATGATAAGGGAGTTGAGAGCTCACTCCAAAAGCGAGGTCAACAGGGAGATTCAAAATAAAAAGTGTAATGGGAATCTAACCAAAAAAACCCGTTAATATCATATCATTTTTTTTTTCACAACCATCAAACCTATGACTTGCTTATGAGATTTGAAATTTACTTTACTGAAGCTAATGTTGAGTGAATTTTTTGATTGGGAGATGATCCTTAGGCCGAGATCAAACTTAGGAATTAATTTGCCCACTTGCCTCCCCTTAAATTGTTCCAACCACAAAGTGTCGCTAGCTCTTCACCAGAATTTACCTGATTTTGGTGTTTTGTGTGTGAAAAAGAAGGAAGATGGGTTAATTTTACTTCATGGGAGGTGGAGAAAGTGTTTCTAGCCAAAAATAAAGGTTTTGAGCCTCTTTTCTTCCTCTCGTTATGGCAAGTCGAAAATCACCATGGAAATTTCATATGGTGGTGTGGTCATTGATGGTGGGAAGCTAGCATTCATAGTGTGTGGTGATTAAAATTACTTCAAGACAAGCAAATGGAGTGAAGTGAGGAGATTGTGAGGGATGTGAGGAGATGATGTGTTTCGGAGCTTTGTACTTTTTTTTCCTTTGTCATCCCCCACCTTTGACTTCTTTTCCCTCTTGCCAAGACTGAAGTATCAACCCATACATGTAGAGATTGGGTGAGTTTGAGTGTGCATGAGCTTAGTTTGGGTTTCATGTGATGTTTTTATGTTTGAGTTTAGGTTAGGACAAATATCTAATTTGATTAATTTGGATTTAGATTATACATTAATTATGTTTAAATTTTTATTTAGGTTGATTGAGTTTGATTGATTATAATTGATTTGTGTTTATTTTTAACATGACCCAAATTAGCCTAATTAGGTCAATTTGGGTTCACTTTGATTTATTAACAAAATTAGCCAAATTAGACCCAAAGAATGGTTGTATTGACGTCAATTAAATGCCTTAAAAAAAGATTTTGAAGTGATAAATTTAATGAAATTTTAATTTATTTTGATTTTAGCTCAATATAGCCTATATAGGTCGATTTGGATCAATCGGGTCAAGTTGCCTAATTGTTCCAAATTAGGACTGAGAGGCTATTGAGTCATATTCAAATGTTAATTTAAGACATATAAGAATGATTGATTTGATTCAATTTAACTTAGATTGGAATTTAGCTTAACATCTTTCATGTAGGTCGAATTGAGTTAAGTTGGGTTAATTGGCTAAATTGGTCAAATTGAACAAATTGAGTTTAATTGATCATTGAATTATGTTGAAAAATTACTTTGAAGTGTTTTGAAATATTGATTTTATTCAATTGTTATTAGATTTGGATAGAATTTGATATTGATTTCATAAGGTCCAATTAGGCTAACTTGAGCTAAACAAGTCGCTTAGCTGATTTAGGTCTTAGTTAAACATTAATCAAGTTCAATTTCGGTTTTAAAATGGTTTGGGTAGGTTCAATTTCAAATGGCTTATATTTATTTTGGGTTTATCCCCTTTAGGCCCAAATGAGTCAAGTCGGGTCGCTTGAGCCGATTGGTAAAATTGGACCTCAATTAGATGTGATTTCAGTATGATTGATTTTTTTCGGTGTCATGTGGTTAATAGATTGAAATCAATTTGAACGAATTAAGGTTTGGGTCAAGATGACTAAAATGGGTCAAATGAACTAATTTGGGCTAAGTGGGCTAGTTAGCTCATTTGAAGCCACCTGCATTTGGTTTGTGTTTGAGGTTAGGATTAGTTTGAAATCAATTTGGCTTAGTGTGTAACCTTTGATTTAGTTTGGGAAAAGTGAGGTCCACTAATCCAATTGGGGTCTAACCATGGGATCTATTGAATATTTGGGTTTGCATTTGGGTGTCCTCTTAAGCTTTAGAAGTGTCCTAACTCTAAGTGAGAAAGTCCTAGGGCCAAGATGTAAACCTATGTTTAAAGAGAATATATGTCAACCTCACTAAAATTAAGTCAAAATGATTGCAGATAAACTTGTTTATCTTCTTTGCTTTGCACAAGGAGCTCTTCTAGCGAGTCCAATCATCAAGCTTCTTCAAAATCAAACATATCCAGGTGCCACATTTAGTGTCTAATATAGATGTTTCTCCTTTATATCAATTTATTCATAACTATTTTATAAACATTAACATTATAATAATTTATGTCACTAGATGCTCTCCAATCCTCTATGATTCCATCAAACAATTCAAAAAATATGTTCTACATCTTTGAACTTAACTTAAGCTTCAATAGATTTTACGAAAACAACATCATAAAATGATTAATCAAAATATTGATGAAACTTATATTTTTGTTATCAAACCAACTATTAGACATGATTATCAATCTAATCTAACTCTAGTCCTCATTATCTCCACAATAGTCTTCTTACTATTATTTATCTCCTTGAACACCCACATTCTCAAATCATATATGGATGTTGATTTCAGGTCTCATGCATAAAAACCTATAGAATGAGTCATGTTAAATTAAAAAATAAATATAATTTATAAAATAACCTTTTAAGACACATCTACATGCCTCTCTAGCAATTTTAAGAGATGTCTTGTGGGATACCCTTGCATCATCATCATCTCTAACATCCTTCGGATTAATCACGTATTAAACATAGGCCCTCCTAATGAGATTTGTGACAAAAAAAGATCATGACCTTTGCCACTATGCTTATTATCATAATAGAAATCAATATTAATTCTCTCATCAAGCTATCATTATGTGAAGTGGTTAGACACTATTGTCATGTAGATACATACATGAATTTCCTCTTTTGACACCAAGCACTTTGCAATATAGTGCAACATTCTTGTGAGGGCAATGAAGGTGTTCTTTTATTTGTTTAACTTCCTTTTTAACAATTTTTCTTCAATAATTGCACTTTAGATAAACATATATCTTATCATTTTCTCCGATATTAATTTGCACACTATGCATCTAGGTCGAATCTTTTTTACCTATTGTGATTTTATCCTTACCTTGAATCATTTAGAGGCTATTTAGTTGGAATACAAAGTAAAGTAAAGTAAAGTAAATGCAAGAGTTTCAAAAATTTTGATGTTTGGTTAGAATACAAAGTAAAGTAAAAGTAAAGTAAAAGTAAAGTAAATGCATTTGGAATTCGCTCGTAGTTATATTTTCTGCATTTAGAATCGTAAAAAGAATCAAAACAGAAATTAATACAAATAATTCTACTTTATTGTTTGTGTGTAAAGTAAAAAATATAAACTATTTTTTTTGTCAATAATGTAAAGTGAATCAAATGAATTCGAATATTTTATTATATTTAAATTAATTGTAGAATTTATTCATTAATTAACGATTCAATAAAAAAAAAAATATATATATTAAAATATAAATAAAATTTTTTCTTAACTAAAAAAAAAAAGCAACAAATATAATGTATTTCAATATTTAAGTATTAATAATTAATTTATAAATTTTCTAAGATATTAATTATTAGTGTTATAAATAAAGAAAATTTGAATATTATCATTTTATATCAATATAATGACCCAAATTTAATATATATATATATATATATATAATTATTACTATATTAAACATTAATTAATTAATAAGAATTTTATTAAATAAATTATTCATGATTTAATATTTATTTATTAAATAATTTTTCTTTAATAAATAATTTATGCTTTAATATTTTTTTAATTAAATAAAGAAAAATTTAATAATTATTTTATTTCTTTATTTATGTGAATTATTTATCATCAATTTGAATAAATATAATTATATTTATTAAATCTTAATTAAATTATAAATAATATTTATTTTAATTAAAATTAAAATTAATATTATGACAATTCAAAAAAAAAAATTTAGAAAAAAAAAATTCTTCTCAGTTTCATGTCGCGGAAAAAAAAAAAATCTGGGAAAGAAAATTTTTCCTGCTAATTTACCTATATATGAAATACCCGTTTTGAGTATTTTAACAAATAAAGTAAAGTAAATATCTAATTTTGATTTTTAGAACCAAACACAAAAAAAAAAGAAGTAAGATGATTACTTTAAGAAAATACTTGAACCTTTTATATTTGAGATTCACCACCCAAATTGAGAGATTTTAAATACACCTATAATGTCCTCCCACGCCAGCCAGCTTGGCCGTTAGTCGCATCACCGCCATCGCCGCCACCACCACGTTAAAAGATCAAACCTTCAAAATACTTTACATTATATTTTTTTTACCAAACAAAAAAAAAATAAACTCATGAATTTGAAAAACTCTCAACCAAACAATTATAAAGTAATCCTTTTACACTGCATTCATTTTATATTATTTCTTTTACATTGTATTCCTTTTACACTATATTCTTTTTTTAGCCAATCAAACAATTCCTTAATAAAATGGTATGACAATTAAACATATAACCAATTTTTATTAAAAGAGAGGAATGCTAATGCTTAAAATCAACAAGGAAGCGTAAATGAAGAGGAAAAAAAAATAGATTAAAGCAAAACCAAAAAAGAATTTAAGGGTTTTCGCTAGAAGAAGAGAAGTGAAGAAAGAAATATTTTTTGTGGAAGAAAAAACTAGAAAATGACTTGAGTGCGTGAATAGGCATTAGAGAGTATGAGGGGATGTTAATATATTAATAATATACATATTATTTATTAAAATAATTAATATTTGAAAAACTATTCTAAACTATATTACGGACAATTGACTCCCCGAGAATCATTTTAATATGTCTCACATAATATAAGGTGCACAGATCATAATATAAGCCATGAGATATGACCTTAATGATTTTTTTAAAAGTGCAGAGGTGTAACTTAAATTATCTAATTTCAAATAATAATATAGTATGAAATAGAAGATACTTTCTTCAAACTCTAATACGCTTATTCAAGATCATTACTACACGCAACAATTATTTGAATAAAGCATACGAATATTTTGTAAATTAAGAAATATAGTACTTTACCAATTAAAAAAAGGGGGATTTACATACATATCACATAATTCTTATTAATTTACATATCTCACACCTAAAGTTTATTATTTACTTACATAACACCTAAATCTTTCAAACACATCATTTTTACCACACTGCCTAACGCCGTATGCTTCCCATATAACTCCGTTTTGAGAGAACCGTGAAGCAACCTTATTTTTTTCGTCCGTCTGCGGACCGTAAGCCTAGTGGGAACTTCCTCTGCGAACTTCCTCTGCTCACAACACATGCACAACCCAAAACCTAGTTCTGAGTGCAGGGAGGTTTGGCATCTGCGAACTTCCTTTCACGTTTGGCATCGGTACGCCTTCAACCTTCCTCCTCCCGCACAGTCCCTAAAGTGTCGTTGCAATTTACAATGCGTCATATTCACAAGCTATAAAGAAAGGAATTATAGTAAAAAAAATTTTAAGGTGTCCTCAAATCGGATGATTATTTTATCGGTTAAATGATGACCTAAAGTATATGAAATGGAGAATCAAGGAAGAGCTTGGAGAACACAATGAAAAACTTGAGACCATCTCAACCCGAACAAAATTATGTGAATGGTCGTTATCATCATCAGAATGATCTTTTGCACATTAAGTTAATCATGCATTTCATAATCTTGAAGATCACTGATCAAGAATTTGTATAGGATAATGTATTTTTGGCACCTACTATCAATGAAACTTGTTTTTTTTTTTTTGTTATATATTGTCCCTATTGGTTGAATGTGTTGGTAGAATTCTTTTAAAAATGCGATTGATTGAATGTAACAGAAATTCATGCAGGTTGCAAGTTGGTTCAAATTTGGTTCAAAGTAACATGTTAAAAGTATGAATTTTGCACAGGTCATTACTATAAATTATTATAGAATGAGCAATCCCTTCCCCAAGAGCAACAGCCATACCTTTCCTATGATGATACATTGGTCATATGATGGAGGATCCCTTTCTTTTTATGTATCGGGTTAATGCACATTCTAGAAGGCATCACGAACACCCTACTTCTGGATTACAAACAACTCAGATTGGGTTTTGATTACCTAAAGGATACACTAACGTATCAGTTGCCAAATCATCTTGAAAATGGTTCGATTGCAACAGGAAAGAAGGGAAAGGCTCCTCAACACAATGCAAATTTTACTAAATAAAATTGGATACATGAAGAAAAATTTTTTTTGTTCTTTTAAATATATATTTTTGTTCTATGTGAAACAACAAATTCATTTCCCTTCCACTCTCAGACATCTGACAACCTCTTTTATTTTATGTACTATTGATTCCATTATTTTCTTCCTTTAACTCTCTATCAGACTGATACCGTTCTATTAATTGTGATGGATACTCACAAAGGATAATGAATACTTATGAAGATTCAACACATATGATGATAGTTTATTTAGTTCTATCTGCATAAATAAAGTTTTTTGTTGTAATTGAAATATATTACAGCCCTTTATAGTCTTTTTAATTTTGGGATCGGATCATTAAGGACCTAAATACAATATTAGACTGAAGGAGTTTATATCAAACGCAACTTGATTCATATTTGACTGGCACGAGTAGAAACATGCTTGCCTTTGACACTGCGATGCTTGCTTGAAGAACTTGTGACTCTATAACTGTGACCCCCATTTAACCTTAGGATTCACCATTCCTAAGTCAATTTTCTCCCACATGCCCTCTCACAAGAACACAAGAGTGGAAGGAAACTCAGAACTCTGAAGCTTGTTGGCTTCCTCCTGTTAATTAGGATTTTTTTCGTAAGTTTACTTGAAATAATATTTGTATATTTCTTTATGTTATTATTCATTTTTGAAGAATAAAATATCTTCTTTGTTCACATCATATTTATCTTATCATATATAGCTCATCTTCCATCACCATCAGCTTCAAGTGATGATTACAAATCAGAACCTTATAATTGCTGGAAATATGCATAATCTTTCATGATTCTGTTGTCTTTGATACTTACTTTTGGCACCAATTGGCACCAACTCATTTGCCTTCATCAACAGTCAATCAAATTCAGTTTTTCCAATTCGCAGCAGCCATTCAGTATAATGATCAGTTCCTTCTTAGGCAAGTAAGAGTTTTATGAAATTCAAGCCTATATTTTTCCAATTAACAGCAGCTAGTCTCTCCAGATCCTTCCACTTCCATACAAGCTGTGGAATCTGAACTTGTTCAGTAGTTGTATCTCTTCAAAGCTTTTTAGGAGATTGCAAAGATAGAAGGCATACGCACTTGCTAATCTTATTAAACAAAAGGACGCAACTCAACAGGCTGAGAGAAAAGGTATGAACAAAAGTATAGCATTGCACGGGCTAGTCATGATGTGAGGGCATCTCTAGCAGGCATTACTGGATTAATTAGACTTTGCCATGATGATGATTATCCTGATTCTGATGTGGCTAGAAACTGAAATAAAAACTAAAAAACCTAAAATTCAGATTCTGATGTGGAATCTGAACTTGTTCAGATTGTGACATAACAGACAGCATTGTGACAAAGGTGGCTTATATCCACTAAAACATACATATATATTAAAACAGCCCTGTTCACCTGCAGTACATTGTGTCTACTCAACATATAATTTTAGAATTCAAGATTCTCTCATCAACATATGAATACAACAAGCTACTGCCCACCAAAAAGTCAGAACTAACTCGGGATGATGTTACTATTTAACATATGAATACCACAACATAAATTCAATAAACCATAAAGTCGACAACCCCAAAGCCAGAAAACACGAATTCAACAAAGATCATTTAAAAAAAATACACTAGCACCTGAAAGAATATAACAAGAACTGAATACAGCAGGGTAACCAACTTCAAAAGGTATTTGTGATTATAATCTGGGATGAAAGTTTACAAAAAATTCATACATAAGTGGAACTAAAAGCCACAAAAAATTATGTTGATTGTTTCATATGTGTGCAAAAATACATGTAATTCCTGCTATGAGAACTATTACTAGCTATTACTTTCATTAATCGATTGCCCCAACTTCATCATCATGTTGCCCTCCTAATGGGTAGTTTTCCCTACTTCCCGCGATATGATCTCAACGTAAGCATTGATGTTTACATCTGACATCTGTGAGTTTAATCCATTAAGGGCATTTTTACAAATGTTCCTGTGATGACCCCAACATCAACAACTACACTTGTGTACCCTTTGTATTTTTTTGGTATTGTTTTCCATGAAGCTTCTTATTCTTCTCTTCCTTGGCCTCCCCCTAGGTTTGAGTGTATTAGGTGCCCTAATCTCAATTTTGTCATTACATTTTCTCCATTGACTCTTGCCAGGTAGAGTTGATATTGCACCATCATAAGCCATAGCATATCTGCAAATGGAATGAGAAATGTTTAATATACAAACAAAAATAAATGCATAATAATTAAAACTACTTATTAACATTTATTGATCCACATAAGTGTGTCACAGTGAGTGTTCTTGTGAACTGATGAAAGCAACAACATGTATACATGGAAGGCTTGTCATTTGCCAGTATCTACAGCTACACTGTTTTAGCTCAATATTTACTTCATGTCTTTCAGAATGTCCTTCAACCTCAGCCGTGTATGAAGTAGATTGCCTAATAATAAAGTATTCCTTTCTTATTGTTATCTCTTGCATATAATCTTCAATAATATGGACTAATTCACCTCTCCAACTTGATGTATTTATCTTTCAGCCTCTTGTTCCATTAACATCCCTCTAATCATGTCTACCAACTCAACAATTGGTTTATCTCTAGCCACTCCTATCTAAGAGTTAAATGACTCTGATAAGTTATTGGTGTTGTAGTGGTTTTTAATTTCAGAAAGGAATTAGGATCTTGACCATTTATAAGGTAAATTTAGAAGATAAGACTAGACTTGAGGGTTCACTTTGCACAGTTCAGCAACTTTTGCCTCATATTCATGTCTTGTATATGCATTTGCAGCCAACCAAAAAATGTTTATAATCTTCTAGCTATCTTGAAAGTGATGATACTTCTTCATGTTCTTCCACAAATGGTGTATACAAACTCTATGTTCTGCAGAAATACAAACTTAATTGCTTCACTAATCCTTCTCCATATCGTAAAATAAAAAGATAATGACACCACCTCAAAACCAAAAGAGTCAACCAAATTCTTCAAAAACCATTGTCATGAGCTTTTTGATTCAGATTCAACCACTACAAAAGAGATGGTGTAAAGACCGTTATTACTATCTAACAAATTTGCAGATAACAACACCCCAAGATATTTTGATTTTAGATGACATGCATCAAGCCTTATAAGAGGTCTGCAACCAACTAGAAAACCATCGATACATACTTTGAAGCAAACATAGAACCTTCTATAGGAGTTGTCAATGATATCATACTCATAAGTAATGTGAGAGTCAGGGTTTCTTCTAATAAGCTCTTCTCGTAGAGTAGGGACCCACTTGTAGTTGTCATCAACTGGCCCAAAGAGGTTGTCTCATGCTAATTCTCTTGAACACCACAATTTCATATAAGGAAATGACCCATACTTACTCTTGAAATCTTTATTTATTTATTTTGGAGGGATGTCTAGATGTTTTTTTAACTATATCTTGAATTTGTTGAGCAACCCATTTAGATGTAGCTTACTTGTTGTCTGCTCTATTGACATCTGGACATACATAAATCTTCTACTTTTTTGACTTCAAATATTTGTTCATCTATATATAAAGAAGCTCTCACTCTCCAAGGACATCTTACATAAGCACAAGTAACAATGACTCATGTTATGTTACTGGCTTTTATTTTCACTCCAAAATTCTCATGAATAGCCTTAGACTAAAAAATATGCTTGAAACTCATTACATCATCAAATCGCCAACTATTAATGATATATTATTAGCCGCTGACTAGTTAATAGATCTTCATTATATAAAGTAAGTTCATGTGGAAATTGGCTATCACTGTCGGAACTTGAATGTTCATATTGTAGCATGTCCTTACAGTTCAAACCTTCTTTGTTTTGTGACATCACATGTGCTCCACCACGACTGATATCCGCACGTATATAACTTGAAACATCTTTTGTTAAAATAACAACTTCAGCACGATCACTTTTATTAGATAACTATAAAATGCTCATTAGTGCATTATCATTTTCAATAAATTTGTATTCTTTCGAAGATGTGCCATAAACATAATAGTAAATTTCATAATCATATCCTCTTAGCCAAGGACAAATCTCTTCAATCCTCTCTACTAATAAAAAATAATTAAGCACATCTCGACTATAGATCCTTGCGCAGGTTACAAGCTAGCTGCATGGCATAGATTTCGTGCAACAATGAAGTTATTTGTTCCCTTGAAGCCGATGGAAGAGACGAAGATTTAGCGTGGGAATAGAATTCTTTCTTCCCCTAAAATGAGTTTGCACTCGGCAACCTTCCAGTTCGCACTTCACAGACAAACGAGAGAAAGTTTCGCGTGAAAATGGAGTTATTTGTTCCCCTAAAATGAGTTCGCACTCGACAACCTTATCATTCGCAGACGAACGAGGGGAAGTTTCGCATGAGAGTAGAGTTGTTTCACGGTTCTCCAAAAATAGAGTTATACGGGAAGCATATGGCGTGAGGTTGGATGATAAAAATGATGTATTTAAAAAATTTATGTGTTATGTAAATAAATAATAAATTTTAGATATGAGATATATAAATTAATAAAAATTGCGTGATAAGTATGTAAATCTCCCCTAAAAAAAAAGCAAGAAAAAGAAACTTTACTGCACTAGACCAGCGCATCTGTTCCAAGCTTCAGCAGCAAATAATTTGAACCGCCAAAACCAATTAATAGGAGATGGGTTTCCTATCCCGCAAGACAATGGAGCTACAGAACTCCCAGACTGGACCGTCATCTGATTCCTTCAACTCACATCCCGCCGTTCAACCAAGGGAGCTCTGCCTCTCCGATTACCGGTGACAGGTCCCATGAAGAAAACGGCAAAAGTATCTCCTTTCCGGCTCACCTCCCTCCTCCGCCTCGAGAAAAACCCTACGCTCGCACTTCAGCTCTTCCGAAACCCTAATCCTGAATCGAATCCCCGGCCTTCGCTGAAGCCCTTTCGATACAGTGCTCAATCCTATGACATCATCATCTGTAGGCTTGCACAAGCGCGGATGTTCACTGAGATGGAGCATATTCTCGATCAAATGGCGAACAAGACCTGTTTCACTCCCAAAGAAGCCCTCTTTTGCAGGGTCATCTCTTCCTATGGCCGCGCCAGCATGCCGGACGCAGCTCTCCACACTTTCCACCGAATCCCCACCTTCCACTGCCACCGGACGATCCGCTCCTTCAACACCCTCCTCGATGTGCTACTCCGCCTTGGCGAGATCGGTAAACTCCAAACCCTCTGTCATGACCTCGACGCTGCCCAATTTTCGCCGGACGCTTGTACCTACAACATTCTAATCCGCGCACGCGCTGTCACCGGGTCAATCCACGGCGCGTGCGAACTGTTCAACGAAATGAGAAAGGAGGGAATTAGTCCAACAGCCACCACTTTCGGGACACTTATCACCGCCCTTTCCTCGAATTCGCTGCGAGACGAGGCCTTTCGTGTCAAAGAAGAGATGGTCCGGCGATACAACATTAAGCCGAATGTGTACATATACGCATCGCTTGTGAAGGTGCTCTGCAAGTACAATGAACTCGACCACGCCATTAGATTGAAAGATGAGATGGCTTCAGACCCTGAGATAGGGCTCGATGCGGCAATTTATACGACTTTGATTCGCGCACTTTTCAGAGCTGGGAGGAAAGGTGAGGTGGTGAGTGTTTTGGAAGAGATGAAGAAGAAGGGGGTGAAGCCCGAGACGGCCACTTACAATGCAATAATCGCGGGGTTCTGTGAAGACGAAGACTTCAACGCATCGTTTGAGGCATTGAGGGAGATGAAGCGGAGAGGCTGCGAGCCGGATGTGGTGAGCTTCAACACCATTGTGGTGAGGATGTGCAGGGCGGGGCGGTGGAGGGATGCGCGCGACTTGTTCGACGACATGCCGAGGCAGGGGTGCCGGCCAGACGTGGTGACGTACCGGGCACTTCTCGACGGGATGTGTGCGGCAGGGGAGAACCGGGAGGTGGAGCTTCTGGTGGAGGAGATGGTGTTCAACGGCTATTACCCGGCGGCGATGAGTTTTAGGAAGCTGGTAGACGGAGTTTTGGAGAAGGGGAGTTTCAGGGCGCCTGAGCTGGTGGATTTGCTGAGCTCCGAAGATTGGGGATAATTTTTTATTTTTCTTTTTATTATTTGAGCGAATTTAATCTTAAACTCGTATGCCTAATATAATGATAGTTTAAACTCAAGATTCTTAGTTAAAAAGGCTAATGTTAAATCTCTAAACTGAGCCATGAGATTAACTACCGGAATCATATTAAAGTGAAATAACATTAGCATTCAAGGCATGTCTAATAATTGAGAGTTTTGATTTTCAATCAAATCTTAAATTTAAGTTTTTGTATATATTATATGTGAGTTTATAATTAAATTTATTTAAATATCTAAAATTTTTAAAAAATAATAATAATAAGTAACATCAGCTAGAAGGTTTTAGAAAATTTTACATAAATTTAGATTATCTAACAAGATTTTAGAATCCTCTAAAAGATTTTAATTATTTTTGAATATTCTAAAAATTTTAAAAAAAATTAAAATTTTTTAAGATACAAAAATAATTAAGAAGATTCTAGAATATTATAGAATAATTTACATATTTAGAAAATGAATTGGGAGATTTTAGAACTCTCTATAATAAAGTGGATGTAATAGAATTGAGGGGAAGTATTTTAAAGAATTTTATACATATGATTAATGTAATGTATTCTAAAATATTCTTAAAAAATCATAAATAAGAGCTACTAGAACTCATTTATAATCATCCAAGAGTTTCGAGCCTTTAAAGCCTTGTAAATCTCTCTTGGTCAGTCAAATTTTTTCCTTTCATTCTCATTTTTTCTTTCAATTTTTCTCATTCTAGTTAAGTGTGCTAAGATTGTTCGAATAACTTAAAAGAAAATCTGTCCAGAATATTAAGCTCTCCACTATGTTAAAATGGCTTGAGATTATGGATAATTAATCTGCTGATTTTGGTCGTTAAGGAAAAAGTTTTGTATAAGTGGCAGATAATTATAAATTTAATTAACAGAAACACAATGGAGAAAAATTCTGAGATAGAATAGAATAATAAAAAAACAGCATTTTATTTGAAAATAATATATAAAATTATTTTTAAAAAGACATTAAATACATTATTTTTAAAAAATAATATATAAAAATAAATAATAAAAAACAGAGAATAAAATTGATTCCTATCAGGTTCTAAGAAAACGCCAAGTTTTTTTTTGCAATTTTGTCACGTGGGTTAAAAATTTGAGAACTTTACACAATTTTTATGCATTTATATATCTAATATTTAAAATTTAATATTTATAAATATAGTTCTTTGAAAATATGCATTTAACTTTTTAAAATTTATAAAAATATTATTTGATGTAATATTAAAAAATTTGAGAGTTATATATATATATATATATATATATATATATATATATATATATATATATATATATATATATATATATATATATATTCAAATTTAGAATATTAAATATGTAAATATATAAAAATTATGTGTTGCATATGTAATGCGCATCTCGAATGTGTGCACATTGGGAGCGGCCTCCTAACCAATCAGATCCATGACCACTTAAAACAACTACACTTTAACTTATGTGTTAAAGGTGGAGTTCAGTGATTCACTATTCTTCATTGGTTGTAACTGTGCAACTTATTCAAACCAAGCAAATCAAGACTAAAGAAGTTTGAAAAAATAAAATAAAATTTAGTAGCATATCATTATTAAAATTTAATGTAAAATTCAAAATTTTATTTTAAGATAAATATAATATATAAGAAATATTTAATTTGTATATACTTTGCATTATAAAATATATTTAAAATTATAAAATCTATTCCAACTAAAAATTAATTGAAATTTTATCAATAAAATTTAAGGGATTTATGTACAACCACTCAATTTTTTTAAGAATATTATTTAAACAAAATTCTAAGATTATATTTTAAGTAAAAATACATGGCCAGATGAATTAATACTTCTTTTTTTAATTTGATATATTCAATAAAATTATGTTAATTAATAATTTAAAATTTAATTAATAATAAATTAAAATGATATATTTAATTAATATATTAATTATTATAAAAATTACATGGAATCATTACTAAAAGAATATTATACAAAATTACCTTAAATGTGATAATATTTTCTCAATTGTGCTCAACCATCTATAATATTGCACATAGGATCAGCTCATGCCATTCAAGTACACCAGAAAACAAAATGATTGAGCACAGTTGAAAAAATGCCTTCCAATGTAGAAGCATATAAAATAATGGATAGTGCTGAAAGCCAAAGCCAAAATTCAAGTGAGCAAGATGATGGCGATGAACTTGGTAGAGAAGAGATTGATTTAAACATATTCTTCCTTGGGTATGATTTACTAGGTCAGCATGCTTTATCAAATAATGATGGAATTAATGTAATAGTGAAAAATAATGAGTTCATGCAATTGGTTCATAATACAAAGGAGTGGGATGCAATTAACACATAAGATAGACCATCAACCAAAAAACCTATATGAAGATGACACATTCCATACCAACTACTTGAAGGAATGGTTTCTACTAGCAAAACATAGCTAGAATGTGTATTAAATGACTAGCCTATTTTAAATAATGTAAAATACTCAAAAATTGCTTCAAATAAAAAAAAAGGGGACAATGTTAAGTGCATATACCATAATCATCCATCATGTTAATGTCATTAGCATCTACATACAACATAGAAGCAATGGTTAGATGGTACTTGGAATATTTCATCAAGTAGAAACCCCCAGACATGCACTTATCCAATTATATCTATTGGTCATTGAAATTGGTATAATGATTTAATAATAGTTAGACCTAAAGTCAAGAAATTATTGTCCGAATGAGACCAAGTTTAACATTCAAATTGCATACAATAAATCATAGGATGCATGTAGGAAAGCAATGAAGCCAATTTTCAAGTGCTATCAATGATCATATTGTTCATTATTTCACTTTTTGAAAGCTGTGTTGTTACACTTGGACTAGTGTATGGAGTGCAAGTGAATAGTAATACTCATTTTATGATTGATAAAAGTAGGGGTAACAATTAGGATGAACACCAATTAGTACTTGAACATAAAATATAGGTATGTCTGCTAAAAATTATAATATTTTGTGGAGTTTAAGTACATCAATCATCAACTAGAATCAAACTAGGTTAATTATAACCTAATTTTGGCCGGCCACAACAAGAGATAGAATTAGAACTTTTTAGTGGGAGAATTACATAAAGAAATATTTTCATAATTAGTAAACTTTATGAACAATTCACCGTTGAAGAAAGATCCAAGAAAAGTCACAAAATAAAATTTAGACTACTCACCAAAGTACCTTTACAATAGAATTAGCAAATCCTCCTTCAAAGTTAGAATAATCCACAACACCATGAAATTTGCTTCAAAATTTTATTCAAAACTTCACTAAAACTTCATTAACGATATAAAATGAAAGTTTATAAAACTTACACACATTCAAAATGACAATTGGAGGTAATGGTTGAAAGTGGAGGCAAGCTTATTCAAATTCCCCTAACTCCTCCCTCTCTTAGACACTAACTCTCCCATGCCTTGAATTAAATAATAATTAATTAATTATAATTATAATTTTATTACTTTTCTCTCTTTATATGACACCAAATCTAACATAATAACATTGGATGCACGGATTTTACACAAAATACAATATATACATAACATAAAATAAAAACAAGACTAACTCTTCTCTTAAGAGTTGAAGTCAAAGTAATCTGTTGCAAGCTCATGTGATAGCTCCTCCAAGTCATCATCAATCAACCAAGTGTCGTTTGATGGTGGCTTATCTCTTTGTTCCACTTAGAACTTGTGATCTATCTCAAAGAATGAATGTTAGTTCGACGTTTGTAAAGTGTGATTTTTTTTTCTAATAAGAGAATTATCTTATGCATTTGGATGTTTTCTAACTTCTTTAAATAATATCAAATCTCCCACATTAAAATAAAGCTAACTCCTTTATATTTTTTCCCAATTCTCTAAGCTTTTCTATATCTAAACTAATGTTTATAACAAAGCTTCTTTTTTTATCTTTTTTTTTTGAACATTTTGACTCTACCGCCAACTATTTTAATTAAAATGAACTTTTTCTTTTGATCCTCTAAGCACTCATTTAATATCACTTTTCTTTTCCATAAAACATTAACTTCCTCATAAACATCTCAAATCCTAAGATCTTATAGCCTACTTTTAAATATATTATTATTATTATCATTATTTAAGTACGCCCACCTAATTCTAGAATAATATTTTAATTTATTTTCACCATCCAACATATCATCTTAAAATTCAAAACTAATAGTCGATGTTAGGTACTTAAATATTCACTCGAAATGACCTTATAATCTTTACAATCTTATTAGAAAATAGTCATTTGCATTTTATTATGTCTATTCTTATAAGTGATAATATGCTCATTTCATTTCTTAAATAAAGTATTATCAACTATAAAATCATAAGCTAAAGAAAAATCCAATATGACTCTACTTTCTTCATTAGTCACTAAATTTATAGCCACCATAAATTATTTTTTAAATCTTCTACCACTTTAAGATTATGTCTGTTTAAATCTTCTCTAATAAATACTATTTCTTCAAACAATATCTTTTGTATTAATCCCTCTAGGTCATTCCAAAATTTTTTTTTGTGAGCATATATCCAAACCTACTTAAGAAGCATAAATACTTATAACACTAATAATCTTAGCATCAATAATAAAATTTATAGCTATAATTCTATCTTCAATCATATTAATATCCACAACATCATCATTCAAACTTTTATTTGTAATTATACCTACATCATTTCTAGTACGACTCATATCAGAATACTAATGTTTAAAATTTAAACTATCAATCTCTTTGATTTTCTCCCCAACCTATTTAGGTTTTTGAACACATAAGATATTTATCTTCTTATGAACAATAATATCTATTAATTATATTAATTTACTTGTAAGAGTACCTGTATTCTAAGTTCCTATCATAATTTTAGTTTCATAGACTAACTTCTTTGGCCACATCCAATCATAATGTAGGAAGCCTTGATTACTTGAGAGTTAATGTAGCGACCCTTGGACACTTTTCATTATATTTAGGCCATACAACATGTCACTTCTAGGGTGTGTCCTAGCATTAACACAATGTATTAAGAGATTCATGTCATAGTTTTTGAACAAATTTTATCTGGCTATCAACTCCCAAACACAACCCTCCTCTTTTCTCATTTAGGACTTAAGACCAAGTAAAGGTAGTGTTTATTAGGTTCATCTTATAATCTAGTAAAACTAGTACTTGAGAATTAATAATAAAATCAATGGCATGTTGAATATCTCTTAAGTGGCTCTTCTTCAACTTCTTTTACATGAAGTACAAAGTATGATGTGAGATTAGAAAACCTCTAAAAATGGTGTTGCCCTACCTTTTCAACTTTGATGTCTAAAGATAAATGTGAAAGAGTAAGGTTCACTATATCTAAAATAAAAGTAGTATTCATAATAGTAGGGATGTTAATACAATAAGCTGAAGTTTTGCAGTCTTCCTTTGACTAGAGTTTGATTTTATCTTAGAACTAGGCTTATATGGAAGAGTAGGTGTTTACTTGTCTATTAGCTTTATAAAGAATAGTTTTATAATATCTTTAGTATTTTAAAAGAAATAAGTGTGCTCTCTCAACCATAATGAATCACATTAAGATCATAAAGAAAAGATCTATTTAATAAGATATATGTTATTTATAGGTGACCATCAAACAAAATATGATCTTTATAGCTATGTTTAAGATAGTTAGAAGTGATGGATAAAATAATGTGATTCACCCAACTCACATGACATAGCTCATGATGGGGTCTCGACTTAAGGTTCACTTTATAAAGAATATGAGTAGATAAAATATTCATAGCACTACCCTTATCTATTACTAATTTACACATTTTTTTTCTTACGAATCACTATGTCTTATTCTTTGAAAATAATTTGATAACATTTCAATTGGTTTTGGTACTAGAGGATGAAGTCCCAAGTATAGCAGTAGACCTTTAAATAAAATAAAAGGAATTTGAGTCCTTGGATCAAGATGAAGAGTTTACTTTCTTATACCATTTTTAGGATCAAAGTATATTGAAAAACATACTTAGCAGTTTGAGGGTCTTCATGCATTGGAAAAACTTGACATTGGCCTTCCACCTTGTAGCCTACTCCTCTTCGTGTTTGTCTTTAGCCAGAGACGTAACAACCTCCTTCTCATCTAGCCACGACCAAACATGACCAACAACCCCTTATATTCATCCTATCCAATAAATTTCCTACACCAACCCAATCCCATTGGCATCAAAGCTTCTTTAGGCTGCTCTCTTTCTTTTTGCATATAGGGCTCACCCAAACCCCTCATCTTTTTCTTTATAATGAACCCTCTCATTTTTTCCATTCAAACCAAATCACTCTTTCTCTAAACAAAATCAACTTAAAAATAAAAAATCACAAAAAAATATGTTGATATCACCTCGATTTGTGTATGAAGATAAAAATATGAGAAAACTTATAAATTTTAATTTCCCGATCCTATTGTTTCAATGCAACTGAAAAAATTTATATAATATAAGTACTTATTTGTGCTATTTCAAGATGGGGATGAAAATTAGAATATACTTTATTTCTAAATTTTGAAGGCCAATGTAACTCTTCTTATAAGCATAGTAGGTGTGATGACCCTTGGCTATAGTGTAATAAGACATCGACCGTGCATGATTCATATAAGCATGGTGGAAAAGCATAACACTTTCTTAGTCGCCTCTTACATGGGGGAGATGTTGAAAGACTATCAAATTTCAAACTAAAATAATAAAAAATGGAGCTGAACATTAAAAGACTTTTAAAATTTGAAATAATTTAAAAAAGAGTACAAATTAACTAATGACAATAGAAATTTAGGTAAACAAAGATGAAATTTGTATAAGAAAATGAGTTTAGATATGCTTACTTGAAGAATAGAACACCTGATCAGAACTCTACTTTGAGCTCAAAAATTACACACCAAAGATTCAAGTGAATAGAGGCGATGGGAGTGATCCATCCCCACCCCTCTATTTATAAAGGAAAAGAAAGCCCTTGTGAGGCCTACTACACATAATAACATTCAATGATAATTTATGAAAACAAGGAGTCTAATTAAATGATAATTTATTAAGATAAGAACACTTTGAATTAGTTTGATTTGTGTTATGAAGTATCCTTCTCATCTAGTTAAATGTTTTGAAATACTGCAAACACTTAAATGAAATAAATTTTTTATTTCCATTATTAGATGGTTCTCTCTTTTAAGAAACATTGCATAGAGATACATGCTAATTATTTAAGAGGATTGTTGCACACATTTCTCTTGCCAGTCATATACTTAGGTTATTACATTAACATATAATGACTTAAAAGTTTGAGTTATGCACATATCTCAAGTTAACTACATTGAAATGTGCACAAATAATCAAATATTTCTAATGTTAACTATGCATGCATCATGAGATGATCATATGTTTGAAATTAATGCCTCAATGTTTATGCAAATAATAAGATGAATTATATATACAAATCATGAAGTTGTTAATGCACGTCTAATGCTTCAAAGAGTATTCAAATGAGCTCGAATAATTTACATGCTTTTTAAAAAATTTCTTTAGCTTCAAATACATAAAAGAGTACAAGTTTTCTAAATTGCATAAAAATTAATTGAGTTAAAATCATCCACACCAACTTGGTGCTATCTGACTAAGTCTAATATTAGATGAAGTTGTACAAATTAAAATAAAGCAAATTTAGAATTATATCTCACTTTGAAAAACATGCTAACATAGTATAATCTTTTAAAGTTTCTAAAGATTTAAATTCATTTTAAAATCTAAAATTACTAGCATGTGACCTGATATGGTGCTGACTGACTAAGTTTAGAGTACCTAAAGAAGTTGCCTAAGTTAGAACAAAGAGAATTTAGAATTTTATATCTCTTTGAAAAACAAGATAATATAGTAAAATCTTACAAAGTTTTCAAAGATTCAAATTCATTTTGAAATCTAAAATTGTATATATTTTCCCAAACACATGTGCTAAACTCTTAAACTCAATGTATGTCAATGCTACATGGACTAGAAGTAGTAATCAACTTAAAATGACTTTACAAGATATATGCTCTTTTAAATTTAAATTCTAAGATCAAAACACTTGCATACTCTTCAATAGACTGCTTCTCTTATATGGTGAAGTCATAAGTCCTACTTAATTTGTCAAATCTTCCTCATAGTAAGATCAAGACAAATCGCAAATTATTCGTTTAATCCTTAAAAAAGAATTTGGCTCTTACATTTGTATATGATTATCAGGCCTTAAATTAAGAAATATCATATTCAAAATTATGATCTCTATTTCAAGCTCAAATATATGATTATAAGTTTTGATCATAAACTTAATTATATGTGATCAAATAAGCAAAGTCAATAAGGTCTACACCTCGATAATGGTCATATTGTTTAGAGGTTTCAACCAAAGGGAATTTTACCATCAATGTTGCCTTAAATTCTAACTCAAATTATCACAAAACTAGGCTTTTAAAAAATGTAAAATTTTTATAAATTATTAAATATAATGTGATCAAATAAAACAAAATTCATCATTCAAACTTAAAGCAGAAAAATAATTTATCCACGCTCCAAAAATTTTTGTCAAGGTGATAATTTAATAAAATTGTAGCTCACAAAGAAGCTAATACCAAATCAAGTGTATTACTATGATCACTCTCAAAAATCTCTAGCTAGTAAGGATGTGACATGTAATCCATCGATGAATATTTTTGCCTCTCAATGACCCTACTAAGGGTGCATTTGGTAGATGTTATTTTTTAAAAAAGCAGTGATGGAGCTACTATAGAAGTGATTGTATGAAGATGCTGCAGTGGGTATACAATTTTTTTTTAATTTTACAAAAGTCAATTTGCAACTTTCTAGCCGCCACTGCAAGTAAAGTCAAATTAAAAAATAGCTTTCACACCACAAATTCATCAAGACACTGGGAGAACACGATTGCCAAACGGGATAGAAGTGTGCAAGCGCCTCCCAAATGCACCTAAATTATGATTATGACTACACTTCCCTGATCAAGTGGATTAGTTCCTTAATAGCCCCCATTAAATTACAATCATGATCAGGGTAATCAAGTGGTTTTTGCCTCTATATGGCTTCACTAAATTATGATCGTGGCCATCAGCATGCTCTTTAATAGTTCAACCCCTTGAGTTATGAAACATAGGGATAGAGCATAAATATCTTTATTTTTTAGAGTGGACTTAAAACTATTCTCTTAGATAAATAACTATCACAGGTCTACAAAGTTTTCTTAGATGAAGCAACCCATAGTTGTTAAATAAGGATTCTTCTGTCAGGTTAGGTTGATTATCTCCTCTGAATAAGTAGACTAGGGATTATGATATCTTTGAATGATGAAACTATAGGATCTTGATTGAGTTCATCATCATTACCCTCACCATCCACTTTATGTTAAAGGTGGTTAATTCTATCAAATTGTAAATGCAATTATTACTACTACATGCTAAATAATTAGTGATAACGACTAGCCTCAATCGAAAGTTCTCTATGACAACTGGAAGGAGTAATTAACTATAGATTCTTACACTTATAAGAATTTTGGAGCTCGATCTAAAGTCCTCACAAAATGAGAAAAAATATCTAAGTAGTGTCTTATCTATAAATTCATTTATCTTTTAAAAATTTTATTGACACTAACCAAAATACTCTTCATCTAGAGGTTGGGCACAAATGAGCCCACAAATACAACAAGCATCTAAGTGTTCATTTGGAGCGGCCTTAATGTTTGTAAAAGTAGATGTAGAACTACTATAAGAAAAGCAAGTGTTTTAAAAGTTGTTGTGCATATTACAATTTCTTTCTCTTTTCTAAAAAATCAGATAATAACCTTCCACACTTAGGTAGATCTAATTAAAAAAAAATTATTTCTTATAAAAAACTAAAAACTCAATAAGAAAACAATAGTAAAATAAAACAGTATAGTTGTGATCCATAAAGCAAACAAATAGAAAGGTACTCAAGCAGAACCTTAATGCCTCTTTATTGTTAAAGCATGACAAGAAAATGACATTACAAAACATAAAGGTGGAGCTAGTGCAGGTTAGGAATGGGACGTAGAGTTCCAAGTCTACAGATGAAGGAAGCAAAAGACAGAGCTAGTGCAGGTTAGGAATGGAACGTAGAGTTCCAAGTCTACAGATGAAGGAAACAAAAGACACCTAGTGCAGGTTAGGAATGGGAGGTAGAGTTCCAAGTCTACAGATGAAGGAAGCCAAAGACAATTTTGCATCGTCAATTTTAATCTTTTTTATGGGTCATTTAAAATAAGAATAACGCATGGAGCATACAACTGCATGAAACGCTGATAAAATGCTTCCCATATCGCAATCAAAGTTGATGAAACTACAGCATAACATGAACCATTGATTATAGTAATCAAGCCATGACTTAATGTGAAAGTGGTATCAAGGCTTTGAGCAGACACCTGATCAAGTGAAGTTTGGGTAAAATGGCAGCACAATTCCACATGACCAAATCAGAACAAACCCAACTATGCCATGTTGAAACATGATTAACTGAAGAGGTAGAACAGTTACAAGTTCTTGTTAAATCTTACGCAATAGGGCTTGCAACTTCACAGAAGTTTGATTGTAGGTGAATATATTTTGCATAGACTTATCTTACTTTGCACTTCAGTTGATAGCCTTTGAAACCTAAACTCAAAAAATATTTTAATAACTTCAGTCTCCTGAAAATAACACCATATAATAGTTGGATGAACCTTTTAAATCATTAATTAGAGAAAAAGTAAGTTGAGAAATAATATTAAACCTAAAATTACTAAAATGTTTTAATTAGTTGGCTAATTAGATAACAAAAAAGATGAAAATAAAATTGGAAAAAGTTATCCTAAGAGAACCTGATGTTGTTTTGCTCCATGAAAAGTTATGTTGCCCAGTAAGATCTCGTAGAGGCTAAAGGTTACTGAAGCAGCTACAATGAACCTTATTTAAGAGCAAACAGTGCTTCGAAGTTATGTATACGATATCAGAAATCAGTGAAGCTCATTTTTCATAAGAACTGTTTGTACAGATTAGCCATTAAAAATATCTTTTTTTAAAAGGACGGTCATTCTTCAGAGATATATATGAGAAATGTTCTTTTTCTATAGAATGCCAAACGTAAATTTTTTTAAATTATGATATAGATCTCCGCTCATTTAATTTTACTGATGCAAAGTCTTTCCGCCCTGCTTTCAGCATGTAAATTGATGGTTTCAGATTCAGTTGACTTTGCAAAAGAAAAAGTTGATCCATGTACTTCAAGAACAACCTTCACAAAAATCAAAACTATATCACAAGTATTTAAAAATCATATGAATTTCGGTCGTTAAAGTTCTATTGAATTGATATTAGTAAATTCTGCTATTATAAGGATACAGAGAAAGAGGAAGTAGCTTGTGTGAGTTATAAAGAGTGAGCGAGAAATGGAAACAAAGGCGAACCGAGCAGAGCAAGAGGGGGGATTTGAGCAATTTAGCACGCCAGCAGGTTATGCGAGCGAGGACGACATTTATGTAGTGGTTGGAGTGTGACAAACCGAGCAAGAAAAGAAGAGTGTTGAATCAAACCTTAGTACTGGTTTGTGGCTGATGATGAATTTGTGTGCGGAGATAACAATGCTAGTAGTCGATGATGGCCTTAGAAGCAATTACGAGCATGAAAGATATGTCGATTTGAGATTTGTGGAACTTAGAAACTATAGTGTTTTTCTTATGTTGTGAAAGTTAACTTGTATTTAATATAAATTTCATTTTCATTTATTTGTTTCAAGAAACGTATGTTGATTTGAGATTTAGAGAAATTGGAAGCTACTCTGTTTTTCTTATATTGTGAAAGCTAACTTGAATTTAAGAAAATTTTTATTTTCTTTTATTTGTTTCTAGAAACCCCCCTCTTCTGTCAACTATATCTGAGGATCGTGTCATTATTTTTATCATGGGAATAATTTTAGGAATTCTTTCTATTGTATTTTGAATCATTGTTGTTAATCTTTCTTCAAATTTAGCTAGTTGTCTTATTGTTATGAATTTTGGGTTGTTCTCCATGTTTTGTAAAGTTTTTAACCTAACTTCTCATAATACATTTTATCCCTAATGAAAGGTGTGCTCTTTATTCACCACACCACTGTTGATGATGCTGGAACCAAGGAGTCCATGGACACATCTATTATGGTCAAGGGGTATGAAGAGAAGCATGTGAGAGAGACGGAGAAGGGTAATATTTCCAGAATTTATTATGAGTCTTATATAAATTACAACATGTCTAATTGAGAGATGTTCAACATCTATTTATAGTTTTATATCTATGTGTATTGTTCTCATATTTACATTGTGGTCATTAGGATAACAAACAAATTCTTTGTTAATTCTCCTTGTTTGAGTCATTATCCAATTGTTGGAATCTAATGAATTTGAAGTCGTGTGCCGAATAATTGAATATTGGATTAGATTTATTGATCAAATGTCTATTGATTGCTAATGTTTACCAAGATCATTTAAGGAATACATGGACTTTGTCCTTAGAGGGTATTTTTCTATACAAATACTATTGCAAATTAATTTTTCTTTCTTTTACTATTGGTGACAAAGGTAGCAAAGGATTGTGAAGAATGACAAGTAGAGTTGGTTTCCCTCTAGCTTTTAATGATCTCATCATTACTAAATCCCATTATAAGTTTTGTTATAATAAGTGTACAAGTATCTAATTTTTGCATTTTTTATTTAGTTATCTTTATGAATCCAAATGACATGAAATTGCCTAAAAAAGTGTACAATTGAAAGCCAAAAATTTGATGTGCATGTAACATTTTAACGCATGAAAAATTATCATGCCATAAAGATATTAACTCAAACCATGTTGTACTTCCTCAGTATGGTATGAATAGGGGTAAAAGTAAGTATTATGCTTCTTGTCATCTTTCTAATTTTCATTACTTCTAATGGCCATCATAATTATATAATCAATCCTACTGAGAATGACACTCACCATACCTCCCCTATCACTACAAAAACTTCATCAATTTTGCCACCTGAGTACATTAATCAAACTAGTTAGACCTAAACACATCTTCCCTTCTTAGTTTCAACCGCACCCCATGCCCCAATTTAAGATTATGTATTAGTAAGGATCCTACTCCCCTTCTCAACAACATATGAGCTAGCTCTTCTATGGTTGGTTCTTTCTCTTCATGTATATATATATATATATATATATTGAGTTCCCTTTAAAAAGTAACTAAAAGCCTATTCTAAAAATACAATGGTTAATCCATCAAACCTAATGCTTAGAATAAAAACTTCTTGCTGGTATGCATATCCATAGCAACATATTTTAGAATGTGAGAATCCTTCAAGCAAAGAATCAATTACTGGATTATAAAAGGCTAATCCAAGAAAATCATATGGATATCACTAGCCAATTAGACACCAAAGTCAACTTTGAGTTCAAGTCAAATCATTTTTTTTTATTAAGAAGACATCTAATTTAATAAAATGGAATGAGTTGTGATATTTCTTACTACAATGCAAGAAGAAAATTATAGATTAAATATAATCCTTCCAAAATTTTCTTCAATCTCATCTAGCTTTCCTCCCAATTCATTAATGTGGAATTTATTTGTAGTAATTTTATAAGGTTTTGGTCATTGTTTATGTTTCCAATGATGCATTGGATATAGATTGGCATTAAGATTTCTTGTTTATCATCTCTTCCTCAAATAACTAAAGATGTTTAATTCTAGTAATTATTATTACATTTAGCTTAATAATGAAATGATAGGTGGAAATCTTATTCTTTAAAGCAGAATGTCTGGCTTTATCAAATTTTTGCTTGAGTATAAATTTCTAGCAAAATTTTTCCTTTCATATACTTAGTTTACCAAATAACCAGATAACATCATTCAAATAAAATTTGATAGGATAACATGCTACTTTTTATGGCTAGATGCACTTTGATGTAAGGATTATAAAATCTTAATTATAAGGACAACAACTCATTGGTATTCTCTTGGGATAGTGGTGGAAGGGGTTATGTGGGTAGTGGAGAAAGGAATATTTAAAGTTTTAGATAGATCTAAGGTTAAACTTCTTATACTTTAGAGAAGTATTGTTTATTTCTTTAAGGAAAGAAATGAGAAACTTCAAATCAAAGCTTTGAAATGTTCAAAAACTAGTGTAGGCATTTTTATAGATTTTGTATTAGTGGTTAAGAAGTAGTGATTTTTTATAATTCTATTGCTTATGGTTGGAAATGATCTCTTTATATTTATTTCTTTAGCTAGGATATTTTTAAGTTTATAAGAAGTTGAGCTTAGGGAAGTTTATAAGAATTGGGGAAAAAAATGTAAAGTTTTGATAAGATTATAAGTACCTATAGGTTAAGGGATAGCTATGCCTTACATGGACGAGAGAGTAATTATGTCTAAAATGAGTAATAAGAATGGATAAAGTTAACAAAGGATTCACCAAAGCTCTGAGGGATTAACTATCAAACTTCACTAGAGAATAAAGCAGTCATCATACATTTTTTCTTATTAATTTTGCATAATGAAAAAAGAATTCTATTTGATGAATTCAAATATACAATGTTGGGCATACTTCTAAGCCATTTTCAATTCTAAGAAAGAAAATTTTAAGATCCAATAAAATACTATTATATGGATTAATGAATTGAATGTTATAAAATTTAAACTTTTTAAAAGTTGCAAAATATGATTAAGTCAATTAAGATAGGTGGAGTATTCTTGAAATCAAACAACCTTTGAAGATCTTCATTTTATTAATTTGTCTGGTCTGGCTGGCTTGCACATCTAGCAATCTTAAATTAAAATTTATAATTTTTAATGAATTTAAATGTATGAGGTTTTATTTGTAAGATTACATAGAGAAATATGCATAATGAAAAGTCTAAATCTTGATGCAAAGCCTTACTTTGAGACTTTATCATTGGCCTTTTATGTCCTTGTTCATGAACAACACCTCAAAAACTTTCTTCTATAATGTTTAAATCAAACTACTCATCAACTAAGGCATTTTTTTTAGGTTTACTTAGGTCATTAAAGTGTATTTAAATGGATGTTGATTTTTTATTGATATGCTTGGTGATGGGAAGAGTTCTTTGAAATGATGCTCTTAATATGTAAGGGTTATAATGAGATATAAGAAATCAATAAAATTTAGCTTGTGTTTAGTTCCCACAATGAGGTAATCTTATAAAATTGAGGCTTAATAATTCATTAATAGAGAAATATATCCTAAATAGTTAAATTGAAATTTATGTACATGTTAAGGGGTAATTCAAGGAAATAAGAAATTTATCTAAGTTCTTAAGAATATTTAATGGGTCACAATCCCTAGCATGTAGTTACTATAATTGATGGGATAATATGTAAGGGAATTTTAATTAATTCATGATCACCTTTATTAAATTCCTTAGAAGATAACTTATAGTTTACATCATTTGCATATTTGTTATTACTTGATTGAATTTGTCGCTTTACTTGTTCATGTGGATCATCAAAATTTGTATAATGTTGAATGCAACATCTAAAAGGAGTAATGAAGTATTTAGGCTAAATTAACTAGTTTTTTTAATTTATAACAATAAATAATTTCAAAAGTCATACAAAATCATAAATAGAAATATACAAGCCTCAAGTGCTAATGTTTTTGCCTACTAAACAATTGTGTAGATTGCTTAATGATCTACTCACAACCTTCATCTAACTATCTATTGGGAGTGGAATGTAGTGAAACTTTTAATTGTGTCCTAACTAGTTTTCATGATATTTTTCAGAAGTACAGAAAAAAGTTAACATTCCTACCTAAAACTATATAGATATTATCCCATGGAGTTTAATTGTTTAGTTAAAGAGATGCTTTGATACCATTCTAGAGAACCTATTCACAACCTTAAATCATTATTATATCCACAAGGAGTTATTGGAAATATTAAATTAAAAACCATAAAGAGGTCCTCTCATGATCAATAAAGACTTTTGAGAGTTATATACTTATCAACTTTTTTACTTAATTATTTTTACAGCTATATAAGGTGATTGGAATTAACATGCTTACTCTCTCTTTTGAGGGATGGCTAAAGAAAACTTGATACTAGCTTAGTTGTTCTATTATTTCTAAAGTGTTATAATATACCCTATAATGAGAGTCAATGATTGAAAAAAGTCTTGAAGATATCATAAGGAATGCAAATCATAATTCTTAAATGAAGATATCCATGAACAAAAATTAAAAAGAGGCTATTAAGAATATGAGGTTTACATGAGTGATCATTATAAAGAAGATAGAACTTAAGGTTAACAATATAGTCATCTTTTACTCTAGAAAATTAGGATTATATAATTTCATAAATGAGATGATAAGGGTGACCAGGGATGGGACATCATCAACTTTATTCTTAATACCTAGTTTATATCTCAAAAATAAAACAACAATTTTAAAGAAAGCCTATCCATTTTATAGCTTGCCATTAAATTTTTAGTAGTCATGTTTATTTTAGTTATAGAGTTGATGTTAGTTTTGACTATGTTCGTCCATGCAAACCAATTCTATATAAGGATGTCAAAGATTTTGCCATATGGTGATAAATCATTAATAAATCTTTTATAAAAGATGTCCAATCCATGAAAATGTACATCATTGAAAGAATTAATTCGATGTTGGCAACAACATAATTGATTTAACTTTAACATCATTAATGATAGCGAGGTGCTCTAAGGTTAAAGCACTAAAACTTTTTTTTAATAGAAAACATCAAGAAGGGTTAATTAATGTGTGGGAGGCTTGCATTAGGCTTTGTAGAGTTGAACTAAGTGAAAACCCAAGATTTGGGTTGGCTAAGTAAGGTGGGGGTAAAAACATGAAAAACTAAATCTAATTTTTGACCATTAGTATAAATGATGTCAGTTGATCTTAGGCTTCTTGAAATCACTTTAAAGTTCTAAGAGGGTGTATTAATTTTGTTATGGAAATTTTATAATTTAAAGAGTTTTGAACTATTATTTAATGATTTTAGAAAAAAAAAGACTATCTTAGGTTAAAATCTAGTTTCATAGCTTAAGTGAGATATTTGGCATAAAAAATGTTTTAAGGCTTGAAGAAAATTAAGAAAACCAATTGGTGATAGAGATATGTTTCTTAAATTATATTTAGAGTTGAAATTTGAAGGGATTTTGAAGGACCGAAGGTCCTCTTAATCCAAACTAGATTTTATTTAATGCTTGCTAGGCTAATCACTAAGGTTTTATGGGAAAAATAATTGTAAAAATTATTAAACATGTAGAGGGAGATAGAATAAGATCCTCACATTAAGAACTTAGAAAAATGGTTGCAAGAAAAAAAATGAACTACCACTCATTGAAGAGTTAGGTTGGGAAAGGCTACTAAGTCTCTCCAAACATGAGTTGGCCATCATTCCTCCACACCTTTTAAGAACTCCAAACTTTTATTTTTAGAAATAATAAATTCATTTATCAAATAAAAATATAAATAAATATATCTTATACAAACTTAAATGCCAAAAAGAAAATAAACAAAAGATGAAGGAGAGAGATGGGGGGTTGGCCTCCCTTATTTTAAATCAAGAAGGGAATTCTCCCTCCCTTGGACAACCTGAACATATAAAAAATTAAATAATTAATTATATATTTATGTGTAGTTAATTATTGTTTCATTAATTTAAACCCTATCAAAATTTAAAATTTAAATTATTTATTAAATAATCTCTTGAAAATAGAACACAAATTATTTTATAGTAAAAATACATAAATTAAAAATAAACAAAATATAAAGATAACTTAAAACAAAGGCTCAAACTTGTTCTTTTAATGGATCTGTCTCTTTTTTTGCTTGGACTTCTTGTAATGAGTGTAATAACTCTTTATAATTGCTTTGTCTATGAGTCACTACATCACCTACGATACAATTCTCAATGCAGCAAAACATAAAGTATGGTAAAGTAAAGAGAGATAAAAGACATAATTTCTATGTGATTTGGCCAAACCAAAAACTGGCCTACGTCCACGCCTAGCCACCCCTACCTAGGAATCCACTGAATATAAAATAGCTTACAAATCGTACTCTCCTGTAACGTGGCAAGAACAATCCTTACAACAACTTGTACTCTCCTACAAAAGGATAAGTACAACCACAATAAAAATTTTACAGCACGAAAAAAAATATAAAATAAAAATTTTTGAAAAAAATATATCTTTCACAAATATACTAAGCTATCCAATTCTAAAAGTGATCTTATAACTTATAAATGATCACTTTACAACTTACAATTTTGACAAAATAGAATACTCACTTAATTTCGATAAGAAATAATAAAATAAATATCTTAAAGTGATCTTAATATGATGTGTATGTTATTACAATTTGTAGACTAATATAAAAATAATTTCAAAATAAATTCACAATAATCTATTGCATAATAAAATAAATTTTAGCAAAGAATAATTTTAGGTTTAAGAGAAACTATAACTAATATGTATATAATAGTGTAAGAATAATTAACTCTCCACTAAACTTCTTTTTTCTTAATTATTAAACAATAAAAATAGCAAGCTTTACTAACTTCCAGCAAGATAAATTTATTTAAATAAAGGATATTAGTTGGAATAAAATGATAATTGACAAATAAAATAATTTAACTTTTTATAAATTTTATTTTGATAAAGAAACTTGATATATAATAGATCTAGCATATACTCTAAAATTCCAACAAATAATTTATTTTATCTCATTCAAAATGATGCTTTGAATAATGTAAATGATCACAAAAGACTTAAATAAAATTAGTATATGATAGATCTAAGTAAACTAGTAAGCTTTTAATTAAAAAGAGTGATCTAGCAAATATAGGAGTATTTTCAACTCAATAAATTAATTTTAAATACCTAAAATATACTTCTAAAATAGATCTAGGAATAAATGATCTTTCAAATAAGACTAATGAAAAAATATTTTAAGAAACCAAAAGAAATTTATAGGAAGATAAAAATTTCAACAAAATGAAATAAATCCTATAAACTATCATAGGAGTTTTTCACAAAAAAAAAAAAATTGATTGAAGAAACTTTGATGCGAAAAACTTAAACTTTGATGTCCAAAGACTAATCCACCAAAAAATAAAATTTTGAAAGAATAAATAAATGGTGAAAATAGTATGAACAATTAAAATAGATTAAGATTAAGAAAAACAAACTCAAAGAATTTGAGAAAGTTTGCTTAGTTGAAGATGTTAAAGCTTCCAAATCAAAATTTTGATCTTGCAATATTTGAAGAACACTTGGAAAGGAAAATCTAAGAAGTTTTATCTTAGATTTGCTAGAGATTTTTATTTGAATGAGCAACCCTTTCATCAAGAGAATGAGGACTATTTATAAACAAGAATATCATTTTTCATTATTTCAAAGAAATATATTATTCTAACATCATTTTATCATAAAATAATATAATATTCAATATAAATATAATTTACATCAAATAAATATTAAATTCAAATAATCAAAAAATGGCTAGTCACATGAGCAATAATAATCAAATATGACTTTTAATATATTCAAAACATGTTGCATATATTCATTATTAAATTAAGCTAATGTTTGAAAAAAAATTATAATAAATTCAATGTTAATCAAACAGGTGATGTAACCTATCAATTTAAAGAAAAACATCCAAAGAATTCGTTGGAGAAGAAATCAGATCTAAATTTCTTGATTATAAAATGACTCTCGCTTAAATACTAACTTTTAAGTAATTTAATTAATTTTGAAATATGACATTTTAAAAAGTTATGTCATAATTTAGATATAATCATACATATGTTAGTTATCATATAACTTTTAAAGTAAATTAAAATATTTAATGATATTAAAATATAAACTAATTACACTCAATAGTCATAATTAATTATCATTTATTATTTTAACAATTTAAATGCTATGTATGAAGCATATAATTGAATGTTAATTATATAAAGATTATTTATTTATATAAATTAATCTCATTATCATTATATAAAATAAATAAAAATAATATGCTAAGTTGTTAGCAAATTAATTTATGCCAATGAACTAATATGAACCTCTAAGATAGTTCTAAATTCATATAATCTAAAATATTATATCTTGAGCTTCAAAGTATCCATTTTGATCTATCTTTCATTTTTTCATACTTGCAATTTCATCAAACATTTTATGAGATATATTGGATATGTAATTAACAATTTTTGTAACTTCAAAATCATTATAATTGAAACACTTAAAATATACATTAGAACATCCAAGTATACATTTGTTATCATCAAAACTAATAGGATTTAACATTAGGCTCATAAAGCCAACAATCCCCCCCTTTTTGATAATGACAAATTAATATTGAGTATTGATTTTGATAAAGGTGCAAATTGAACTTTCATCATAACCTTTTAAAAAAATATTTCTCTTTTATTAAATAAAATTTATGCAAAAGAGATGAATAATGATGCTCCTCCTAAATATATGAATGAAGTAAACTTAATACTAGCCAATATTTTACTCTTCTCCCCCTTTGGACAACATCAAAATAAGAGAACAAACTACATATAATTTTAAATATTAGGATTTAACATTCCAAACATGCATCTTAAAATACAGAAGCGTTCTTTTGGTAATTGGTTTGTAAAAATATCTATAATTTGTAAATCGGTGCTAATGAAATTAATATTAACATCACCTTTCAAAACATGATCATTAATAAAATGATGTCTAATCTATATATGCTTGGTTCATGAGTATTGGATAAGATTTTTGGTCAAACTAATAACTAGTATTGTCACACTGAACTAGAATGTGATCTTGCTTAATACCAAAATCTTCTAATTATTACTTTAACGAAAGGACCTAAATAATACAACTACCTACTACTATGTACTCAGCCTCAGTAGTCGATAAAGCTACAAAATTTTATTTCCTAGAGGACCAAGACACAAGGAATGATCCTAAAATTTAACATATGTCTGATGTGCTTTTTCTACTTTATATCAAGCAAAATCAACATCAGAATAAGCACCCAAATCACATGACAAAGAATTTTTATGATACCACTAACCTAACTTAAAGTGCCTATCAAATATCGAAAGATAAATTTGACTGCTATTGAATGAGATTCCAACTGGTCGGCCTAAAAATGAGCACACAAACAAACAAAAAGCATAATATTAAGCCTACTGGCAGCAAGGTATAAAAGTACTTCTATAAAATTTTTGATAAATGGATTTTCCTGATTCATCTAAATCCAATTTGTAGATGGGCTCAAAGGAGTTTTATTATATTTGAATCTTTTCATATCAAACCTTTCAAGTAATCCATTTGTATACTTGGTTTGATAGATGAATGTACTATTTTCTTGTTGCTTTACTTGAAGAACTAATAAAAAATTATGTTCTCCCATCATACTCATTTAAAACTCTTTAAACATCAAAGATGAGAACTCATGGCATAAAGATTCATTTATACTTCCAAATAATATATCATCTACATACACTTGTACCATAATCAAATCATCATCTATGCTCTTAAGGAATAAGTGGTATCTACTCTACCCTTTCTAAATCCATGATTTATTAAAAAGTTACTTAATTTATCATACCAAGCACGAGGAGCTTATTTTAAATCATATAAATTTTCTTTAATTTATACACATGATCTAGACAATCAAGGCTCTCAAATCTAGGTGGTTGCTCTACAAAGACATCTTAGTTAATAAATCCATTCAAAACGCACTCTTGACATCCATTTAAAAAAAAATTAAAATCCCTAAAATAAGCATAAGCAAAGAGTAACCTAATAGCCTCTAGTCTTGCTACCGGTGCAAAACATTCTTCAAAATCTATCCCTCCAACTTGTGTATACCCTTGTACAACTAACCTAGCTTTATTTCTAACAAAACAATCTGAGTCATCTAGCTTATTCCTAAAGACCCATTTTGTTCTAATGACATTTTGATCTTAATGTCTTGGGATTAACTCCCAAAAATCATTTCTTGCAAATTTGATTCAACTCCTCTTCCATAGAAATAATTCAAAATTTATCTTTTAATGCTTCTTTAAATTATTAGTTCAACCTTATATAAAAATGTTGAATGATCTACAACCTCTCTACTATGTCTTCTGGTCATAAGTCCTTTTTAAGGATATCCTATAATCAATTCCTTTGGATGATTTTTATCATATTTCCATTATTTAAGCAATGAATCATCCACATTATCTTATAAAGATATTTTTTCTAAATTCATCAATCTCTTCATCAATCACTTCATTTCTAATGACATCAATTAAAGTTTTATAAAAAATAACATGTACTGATTCTTCTACAATCATTTTTCTCTTATTGAAAACTTTATAAGCTCTACTAGAAATAGAGTATCCTAAGAAAATACCATCATCTTTTCCATTATTCAAAATAAAGAATTAACATCCGAATACATGAAAGTGTTCAATCTTAGGCATCTTTCCCAAAAATAATTTATAGTGGGTCTTCTTCAAGATTGGTCTAAAATAGATCCTATTCATCACATAACATGTAGTATTTAGAGTTTTTGCCCAAAACTATTTTGGCAATTTATACTCATCAAGCATAGATCTGCTTAATTCAATTAATATTTTATTTTTTTCTCTCTACTTAATTTTTTGGGGAGTTCTAGTGCAAAAATTATGTCTAATCCCATATTCATCACAATAATCCTCAAATAATTTATTTTCAAATTTGGCACCATGATTAGTTTGAACCTATTGATCAAAAGACCTTATTCTCTTTGAATATATTTAGAAAACTTTTTAAACTCATCAAAAATATCATTGTTATTAGCTATAAATAAAACCCAGGTATATCTAGAGAAATCATCAACAAACACAAAATCATAATTTTTACCACCTAAGCTAGTGGTGCTAATTGGATTAAATAAATCCAAACAATATTTTTACTTTTAAATAAACTTCTAGAATGCTTACCATGAATACATGCATCACAATCATAATTTGAATGAAAAATTAATTTAGGCAATCCAACTACTAAATCATGTTTAGTAATTTTATTGAGTGTGTGCATGTTAATATGACATAGTCTTCTATCCCATAATAATATATCATCATGAGTGCTTTTAAAATAAAGTAAATTCAAATTCACATCATGGAAGCAATCTAAATCAATGACATAAATATTTTTATGTCTTTGTCCTACTAACAAAACATTTTCATTATTTTTTATAATATAATATGATGCATGAAATACTACATTCAAACCTTTATCACATAATTGACTAATACAAATTAAATAATGTTTGAATCCTTCTACTAGAAAAAATTTATCCAAAGTGATAAAATTCTTCAAAATAGAACCAATGCTAATGATATTTCTTTTTTCATTATCTCCATATGTAACAAATCCTCCATCACTTGATTCTAAAGTTGTGAATTTATCCTTATCTCCCATCATGTGTCTTGTACATCCACTGTCCAAGTACCACTTCAAGGCATTCCTACAAAAGAAAAATTATAAGTTAATGTTTGGGTCCACATTTCAAATTTGAAGCATGATATCTAGCTTGTGTGGTTTGTGTAGTGCTTATACCTTTTGGTACCCATACATAAGATGATTACTTAGTGATTTGTAATCTACGTGCATGAAAATCAAATAAAATATGTCTTTTTCTACCACAATAGTTGCACCAAATATTTGTGTTTGCATATGGCTTAGCATGATAATTATAAGATATATGAGTGGGATGTTTATGATGTAAATGATTTTTTTTAAAATTTTTTACTTGATGAAGCATTATAATGAACTTGTGACTTCAAATATAATTCTAATCTTGCTTTTAACAAGATATTCTATCCTTTAAGTTTACATACAAATAAGGAACAATATAATAAAGAATTATTTTTGTTTTCAAATTATCACATTCATTTTTTAATTCACAAAAATAACTATCTAAATTTTTATGTTCTTTTTCCAAGGTTTTGTATTTTCTTTTTAATTTTTTATATTCAATAACTAAATAATTAAAAGTATCATCTAATTCATCATAAGATATTTCATTGCATACCTCTCAAGAATCTAATCAGATTCTCCATTTTCCATAAGACATATATTGTTAACCTCTTCATTAGATGAACATGTACTTGATTCAACTGAATTTGGATTGGCCCATAAAGCCTTCTTCTTCTTCTTATGATACTTTTTCTCCTTCATATTTTTCTTCTCTCCTCATCAATCTCTATCTTCTTTGAATCAACAAGATCTACACACTCACCTCTTACATGTCCAGGCTTTTTACAATGGTAGCAAATGATCCCTTCATCTGCAAGAAATTTCTTAGTTTGAAATTTATAGTTTTTAGATTTTTTATACCTTTGATTCTTTTTCCTTAGCAAGTTCCCAAGCCTTTTGGATAACATGACCACCTCATCACTATCACCATTTGAGCTTGAGGTGTTATGCTCATCACTATCATCAACTTGTAATGCAATAGATTTTCTTTTCTCCTTCTCCTTTTTTGCTTAGTTATCCATCTTATCCCTTTGTGCAATAACCTATTCATGTTCTATCAAAGAACCCAAAATTGATCAAGTGGATAAGTAGATCAATCCTTATATTCACTAATAGTTGTTACTTTAGCATCTCATTCTTTTGAAAGACATCTAAGAATCTTATAGACTAAGTCTTGATTCTTATATATTTTTCCAAGAGAATACAATATGTTAATTATTTTCATGAATTTAGTATACATATCAGAAATAGATTCAAAAGGAGACATACAAAATAACTCATATTCATGAACAAGTTTGTTTATGTGAGCATCTTTAACTTCACTAGTTCCTTCATAAGTTATAATTAATTTATCTCATATTTTTTGTTGTATTTAACATAGAAATTTTTATGTAATCATCAAGTAATAAAGATGCAAAGTATTACAAGCCCTAGTATTTAGTTTATCAAGTTCTCTTTTAGCTACAGTCCATTCCTCAAAAGGTTTTTCTACTTTAATGTAATTTATTTTTACAGTGGGTGCATGATATTGATGTATTAACATATACCACATCCATGCATCTTGACATCTTAAAGATGTACTAATTCTATTCTTCCAATAATCATATGGTATATTATCTAAAAGTGGAGGTCTATGAGTGGATTGTCCCTCTAGCAGTGAACAATTTGGGAAACCTTGTGCCATAGTGAAAAGATCTACTCTTGGATGTTAAGCCAATAAAAGTGCCTAGGATCTCATTCCAATTGTGAGTTACTATAGCACCCAAGAGAAGGGTGAATTGGGCATTATTAAAAATTTAAAAAGTTAAATCTTAAGTTTTAACTTTTAGTAGAAAATTAATTTTTGATTTTATAATAATAAGATACAATTATCAATGCAACGAAAAATAAAGTACAACAAAGTAAAGAGAGACAATAGACACAAAATTTTTATGTGGTTCACCAAAACCCAAAACCCAGCCTATGTCCATGCCTAGCCACCCTTGGTTAGGAATCTACTAAATGCAAAATAGCTTACAAGCCGTACTCTCCTATAATGGGGAGAGTACAACCCCCACAACAACATATACTCTCCTACAAAGGGGGAGGTACAAACACAATAAAAATTTAAAAATACGAAAAAAAAAATACACAATAATAAATTTTGTTAAAATATATTTTTCACAAATACACCAAGCTATCCAATTCAAAAAGTGATCTCACATCTTATAAATGATCACTTTACAAGATATAATTTTGACAAAATAGAATGCACACTTAATTTTGATAAGAAATAATAAAATAAATATCTTAAAGTGATCATACTAAGATTTTTGTTATTATAATTTGTAGACTAATATAAATATGATTTCAAAATAAATTCACAATAATCTATTGCATAATAAAATAAATTTTTGCAAGGAATAATTTTAAGTTTAAGAGAAACTATAACTAATATGTATATAATAGTGTAAGAATGATTAACTCTCCAATAAACTTCTTTTTTTTCTCAATTATTAACAATAAAAATGACATGCTTTATTAACTTTCAGCAAGATAAAATTATTTAAATAAAAATATTAGTTGAAATAAATGATAAGTGACAAATAAAATAATTTAAATTTTTATAAATTTTATTTCGATAAAGAAACTTGATATTTAATAGATCTCGCATATACTCTAAAATTCCAGAAAAAAATTATTTTATCTCAGTCAAAATAATTCTTTGAATTAATGTACATGATCATAAAATACTAAAATAAAATTAGTATATGATAAATCTAAGTAAACTAATAAGCTTTTAATTAAAAAGATAAATCTAACAAATATGAAAGCATTTTTAGCATAATAAATTTAATTTAAATACTTAAAATATGCTTCTAAAATAGTTATAAGAATAAATGCCTTTCAAATAAGACTAATGAAGAAATATCTCAAGAAACCAAAAAAAATTTATAGGAAGATAAAAATTTCAGCTAGATGAAATAATTCCTACAAACTATCATAAAAAAAATGATTGAAGAACCTTTGATGTGAAAAACTTAAACTTTGATGTCCAAAGACTAATTCACCAAAAAAAATAAAAAATTTTAAGGAACAAATAGATGGTGAAAATAGTGTGAACAATTAAAAGATATTAAGAGCAAGAAAAACAAACTTAAGTAATTTAAGAATGTTTGCTTGAAGATGTTGAAGCTTCCAAATCAAAGATTTGATCTTGCAATATTTGAAAAACACTTCGAAGGGAAATTTAAAAGTTTTATCTTAGATTTCTGGAGAGATTTTGAATTTGAATGAGCAACCCTTTCATCAAGAGAATGAGGGCTATTTATAAGTAAGATGGTCATTTTGAATTATTTCAAAGAAATATATTATTCTAACATAATTTTATTATATAATAATATAATATTTAATAAAAATATAATTTATATTAGATAAATATTAAATTTAAATAGCCAAAAAAATGGCTAGTCACATGGGCAAGTCAAAAATAATCAAATATGACTCTTAATATATTCAAAATATGTAGCATGTATTCATTATTAAAAGCAGCTAATATTTGAAAAATCATAATAAATTCAATGCTAATGAAATGTTGGCCATATAACCTATCAAATTAAAGGAAAACATCCAAGGAATCCATTGGAGATGAAATTATATCTAAATTCTTGATTATAAATGACTTTGGCTTAAATAAAAATTCAAGTAATTTTATTAATTTTGAAATATGACATTTAAAAATTATGCTGGAATTTAGATATAATCATATATGTTAGTAATTATATAATTTTTAAAGTAAATTAAAATATTGAATTATATTAAATATATAAACTAGCTACACTCAATAGTCATAATTAATTATCATTTATTATTCTGACATTTTAAAATGCTATGTATGAAGCATATAATTGAATGTTAATTAGATAAATATTATTTATTTATGTAAATTAATATCATTGTCATCTTTTGAAATAAATAAAATAATATGTTAAGTTGTGAGAAAATTAATCTATGCTAATGAACTCATATGAACCTCTAAGATGGTTCTAAATGCATATAACCTAAAATATTGTATCTTAAGCTTCAAGTATACATTTTGATCTATCTTTCATTATTTCATACTTGCAATTTCATGAAAGATATTGTGAGATGTATTGAATATGAAATTAGCAATCTTGTGCAACTTCAAAATTAATATATTTGAAATACTTAGAACATACATTAGAACATCCAAGCATATGTTTGCTAAAATCAAAATTAATAGGATTGAACATGAGACTCATAAAGTCAACATTATCTCCCTTTACCTTAAAAAACTCTTCTATATGATTAGGTGCAATCTTCTTCAAGTTAGCTCTTAGAAGCTATGCATTACTACTAGGTAGTTTATCCTTCAAGCTCATCGGAATCTATACTCTCCACTATCTATAGTTGGCCCCTCAACTGTAATATGTACTTTGCTTTCGAAATGTTAGGATAAATATTCAATTGCATTTGGTTGGTCTCTTCATCTATAAAAAAATTAGCCTCCAAATTTAGATATGATATACTATTAGGGGTGTATAATATATTATAGGGTAATATATTCTACAAATAAAGTATCTCATGAGACGAGATGAGAAGAGGATCTAGACATGCTTCCACTCTTCATCTAAACATGTAAAAGGTACTCATTTATAAGTATTTTATCAAGTTAATAATAAAAGTAGATGGATTATGGGTTACTATTACATCAAAGAGATGAATCTACTTTTGTTAATTACACTTTTAGACTCCTCTACAAGAAACTCTCAATAAGTGAAAGCATGTTTGCATTCTAAGTTTATTTTTGTTTGTTTTCTAAGGAGTTGTTCATGGTTAAAAATGATGGTCATAGTTGGAAATCTCTATACTAAGTGTTAGTCCATGAGGCAAAGGGTAAATCACTTTATCTAAGAGAGAAACAACTCAATATATGGCGTGCCTACATGATAATGACGTTAAACCACCAAGGACTTGACATAAATGAGAGCTTACGATAGTTTTCAATACAATGATGTTAAATAAGGTATTTAAAAATCCATTAGTAAGGCATCATCTTAAAATTTCAAATTATTTTTTTTGGAATTAATTTAATTTAAAAATTATTGATTATTTCTTTATTAATTGATTTAGGCTTATATAAATCATTAAAGTTAATGATAATTTTTATGATGTTTTGAAATAGATTGGGACATTTAGGAAATTTCTCAAAAAGTTTAATAATTATTTAATAAATATTTTTTAATTGCCAAATTATAGTATTTTCTATTAAATAATAGCTTAATGCCTCAAATTAATCTAGAAAATTATTAAAAAAAATTTCTAAGGATGTGGATTAGGGTTTCAAACTTGTTCATAAATTTTCATAATTTTTATAATTATATTTGCATGTTAATCATTTTCAATGATAAATATTTATCTTTAAAAATTCATACCCCTTTTACTATTAACCAAATTATTCCTTAACTTTTATGGCACGTCCAAAATATTAGTAAAGGCTCTTACATTACATTTGAGAATTTTTTGATACCATTTTATCACCTTAATTACATTAAACAAAAGATAAATTAGTTTTTGAAACTTCAAATAATTAAAATTATTAAGTTTGACCTTTTTTTTCAAAATTTTACATGCTTAACTATTTTTATCTTAAGAATTTCAAGTCATAATGTTTAAAAAAAAATTTTAGAGCAACAATCAAAAGAAATTACATATTAATTTCCATGGCTTGAACCATGGAATGATCTAGTTTGATCTATACTACTGGATTGTATATAAACTAGATCCAATAATCACAAGGTTATCTTTATCCTCTCAATGGGTCATAATGAAGAAATTGAGCTATGTTCAGGATGATGTGACCCAAACCTAATCAGCAAGAAATTCTCCCTCTTCAATACATCTTAGGTAAAATGGCTCACTAAGAATCTTAAGGGAGGTCTAAGGAATTGAACGCATGGCTCATTAAGCTATATTATAGCCTAGATATATGGGCCAACCAAGCTATAAAATAGGGGAGGAAGAAGGTGATTGGGATTACCTCAGTAGGTTCATAGTTGTTTAAGGATCAATTAAACAAGCTTTATGAGCTTATGATGAATGTTCAGCTTCAATGAGTTGCATTGAATTACCCTGGGGTGCCATCTCGACTAAGCTCCAATACCTCCATCTAAGGCTTAGACTTAAGGTTAATTGAGCTAATTAGAGTGACTATGAATGATTTGGTTGTGCACATGGGACAAGTGTTTGAACCATTGAATCACCATAAGAAAGTGTCTTATACAGGAAATCAACAACCCGAGCTTAAATATGGTTGAGCTCAGTTAAATCAAGCTGGTTGTTACCTTTAGCCAAGTGGTGGCTTAAGGGAGTTGGTAAGTAGTTAGGACAGTTCAAAGAAGGTCAGGAGAAGTTTTGAATGGCCAATTGTGATTAACTCAAGAGTTCCTAGTGTAACTCCCCTATAGTAGCATTAGGCCATCTCATTCTCCTAAAATGGCCAGGAAATCATAGAATTAACTTGCATATGTGAGGTGATAATGCACGGATTAATGAATTTTAGAAATTTAAAAGAAATTAAGGAGGATTTTTTTCATATGATTCATGTTGACATTTTTAGACTTGAACCCATTAATTAGTTGGTTTGACCCATTTGCCTTGTTTAAATTGGGTTGGGTTGAACTAAAAATTTGTTCTTAACATCTATTCCTAACTCCTTGTTAAAATGAATAAGATATTTTTTTCTATTTGCAATGTCAATTTCAATCATGAAGAAGAGTGTTCTTATTTGGGTCCAATTTAGACATCTTGACCCACTAGGAGTGCTCAAACCAAGTTAGATTAAACTAAACAATTATTATGACACCCTTAGCTACAATGACTTTCAATGATTCAATCTAATATTAAGGTTAGGTTAGTCTAATAGATTGCCCAAATAAGGTATACTCAATAATGTGTAAATTCATTCCACTTGGCTAATTAAGCTTGAGTCCATGATTGGCCAAGCAACATTTGAATCTTTAATAGGACCTCGATAGGTGTACATTCAATTAATTAAATATATTGATTTGATGTATGAAGCTAATTTGGTGTAATTAGCCCAATCGCATCAATTTAGTTCAAGTGTAGATAATTGGTTTGATTTGGATGAAATTAAGCCAATTCATAAAACAAATTATCCATTTTATTGTTTAATGGCATGGACATACCCTTGGAAAAATCCTAAATGATTCAAAGAAAATCCTTTAGGCTTGGCAACCTAAAGTTGACCTAGGCTAACTTAAAATTGACATTTTAGTACTTGGTCAATTAAGCATATACCCACGAGTCTTGGTGGTCAAGGAGCTCACAAGGACAATTCAACTTTATTAGCAATAATTTATTGAGTTAATTGGGGTATTCACCTATTCAAAGTTTGGCATAAAGTAAGGGTGGTTGGGCACCTTTGCCTCAACCATGAGTCAGATCGTCTAGTTAATTTTTTTAGGATGGGTCAAACTAGTCCTAACAAATCTCATGATTAATTGTACCAACAATTATATTAATGAGATAGATGGACAACTCAAATTAAAACTTACATATGCTAAAGAATAATTGAACCTAAGCAAGGTAAGAGGTTTAGCCTAAGGTTGATTAAGGTTAGACATATGATGTAGGAAAGATTTGCAAATGACCCTCCTACATGAGTTTCTCCTAAAAGTTTGCAAAGGCCAACCTAATAAGATTGATGAGGTCAAAACTCTTGATACTTGAGGGGGAAATTAGATTAGATCCTATCGATATTTTTTATCTTAGCATAAACTTCACAAAAATGTTAATACATCTTTAATATTAATGATAGGGCTTATATGCATGTCATGTGATAATTTAAGAAAATATGCATTCAATATTTCTTTTTAAAGAATTTTAAGTCAGCCGCATACCGTTGCATAAATTTTTTTAAATTTGGAGTTTTTCCTTATACAAATCATCAAATTTTTTTTGTTGATATAATTTTATTCATAAATTTACCATACTCAATGTTATATTAATCAATTAGTCTAAAGTTAGTTAATTTTTTTTTTGGCAAATATAAATATAGAATATGAAAATGCATGTGTAAAAGTGTCATCTATCTCAAGAGGTCTTTTGGGATTAATGGCATATATTATATAAAATAGTATTTGTTTTATTATTTCTAAGATAACATTGTTATAAGCAAATTTAAAAATGGTTAAGAGTAAATCTAATTTTTTTATACTCTTTTTTATTAAACACCTCAATAAGTTCTTAAGTGACCTATTGACTACCTAATTTATCCATCAGTTTAAAGATGAAGGTGTGTAGAAAATTTAAGCTTAATTCCCATAAACATCTATAGTGTCTTCTAAAAATATGAAATAAATTTAATATCCTTATCATATCCAATGGAATTAGGTAATTCATAGTCTTATTATCACCTTAATGCATATCCCTGAAATATAAGATACATTATTAGTTTTATTAAAATGTAAGAAATATGCTATTTTGGAGAATTTGTCCACCACCACCAAAATGTTACATACTCTCTAGGTGTCCAAGAAAATCTTAACACAAAAGCGCATAAATAGGTTCTCCCAGGTCTCTAAGGCACACTTAAAGTTATCTACTTTCTAGTTTTTTGTTTAGTTTCTTTGCCATGCATGCAAGTGTAGCATCTAAGTTTATCCTACTCGTATCTATCTTAATAACGGGCAAATAAGTTTACTTTTAACTAAAACAATAGTCATGTCCTTTTTATGGGTATCATATTTCCTCATGAATGTAGCTTTAAAATTAGAATGTCTTTAAGTGATGTCATAAAAATAGAGAGTTATCTACTCTTATATAGGTACCAATTATTTACTTCATAAGAGGTTAATAAGAATAAAAACATATCTTTATACTCAAGAATTTGAAGTTGTAAGATAGTAATGGCCAATGTTACTCTAGATAAAGAAATTGTAGCTTTATTCTCTCCATTAAGGTTGTGTTTGAGAGGAAAAGTTTAGTTTTACGAAAATTTTTTCCATATGGCATGTATATGACAAAGCTTCTTTAGGTATTGATAAACTTAATACATGATGAGGCATGCTAGATATTATACCATCCAAGTATAATCCTAGACTCACCTCTTGTACTCCCCATTATATAAGTATTATAACTAATGCTTGAGGAATTAAATAATTGTATAAATTTTTTTATTATAATTGAAATACCTTTATGTTACATCATTATGTTTCTCCTTAAGTAGGCTATAGAATAGTTTTATTATATTTAATACTTCCCTAATGTTTTTGTTGAGGCAAGATGCAACTTTAAATGCCTTAGAGAGATCATGTAATCTTAGACAAGGGGAAGTAATAAATATTTCAATATGATAAAAATCTTTTAAGCATTAATGCTTCACTTGAAAGTTCCTTTCATTTGGTAGTTAGTAAGTGGAACAATTATAGTCAATGTCAAATGAACCTCCTATGAAATATATCCAAAACATAAGAACTCTAACAATAGTAACTACTTTTAGAGTTGGTCAATCTTTGATAGATTTAACTTTAGTGAGATCATGCTTAAGTTTAAAAATCATAATTATAAAAACTAAGAATGTGATTTATTTAGTTATTGTTGACCTAATTTTAATGAGGTTGTCTTTCCCCATTATCTTAGCATGTAGAATTTCCAATTCTTGGCTAAGGACTCCTCACTTAGGCACTTAGGCCACCTCCCTAGTGACCAAGTAGAATACTAAATGCAAATTTTAAACAAACATGCCACTAAATCAAACCAAATGAGATTTAGACATTAAATATAAACCAAATGAAACCCAAATCATTAAAGTAGTCAACCCTACCAAGGTCTAACCCAATCTAAATAAGTTAAGTGGATTCAAACACCTCTAAATTCAATGAAATTTGACCAAACAAAAATAAAGATGCATTTAAACGAAATTATAAATTTAGTTTACCCTTAATGAGGCTAATTGCACTTAGCCCAAAGTAACTCATTTATGACCTTATTGAACTAAAACCAAGTTCAATCAAATTAAGCTAAATAAAATCAAAATAAGTCAACCCAACAGCTTAAAATTGTCATTAATATAACACAAATCTAAATCCAATCAAAGCTTAACTTTATTAATTAAATCAATTGACTAAGGTGGTTCATGTGGGCCCCACCAATCTAAAACTAGATTCAATCAAAATCTAACCAAATTAATCTTCCCCAAAAGCCCAAAATTAATATACCAATTCAACTAAACACAAATCTAAATCCAATTGGGGTATAGGTTGGCTAATTGAACCACCTAACTCAAATAAAATGAAGCTAACCTAAAGTGACCTACTTAGGCCACTTTGGCTAAACTCAAAATCAATCTAAATTGATTACAAGCAACCAATTCAAACACCTCAAAGACATCAACCACATCCAATGAAGCCCAATTGAAACCTAATTCGGCCAAATCGCTTCTTAACCCAACCTAGCCCATTTGGGCCTTAAGGAGCCAAATTTAAATTAAACCAAAATCACATCAAATTGACCTTTCCCAAATCCTTAGACACATTAATGAAACATATTTGAAGCCTAATTAGGATCAATTTGATCAGTTAGCCAACCTAGCCCTAATTAGCATAATTGAATCCTTTAGGTCCAATATCAAATTGAACCCAAGCCACAAAATTAGGCTAAGCTAACAAATACACAATTAAACATAATTCATGCCAAATTGATACCTAATTTATGCAATTGGCTCACTTGACCCAAATGGACCCAAATGGGTCATATTTAGCCAAAACCAAAATGAATTGAAATTGAACTAAATTGATCACTCCAAATCATTTAGGACACCAACGTGAACTAAACCCAAGCCCTCATTGAGTCCAATTTGATCAACTGATCAATCTAACCTAATTTAACCCAAATTGACCTAAATAAGCAATTTTGTACTAAAGTCAAAATTAACCCAAATCAAATTCAATCAATCAATCCAAATCACTTCAAACAACTTTTGAACATGATTGAAGCCTAATCCAACCCCAAGTTAGACAAATCAACAATTGGATCCAACTTGACTCAATTGAACTAAAATTGGGTTAATTTGGATTCAAGACAACCTAACCTAAATCAAACCCTTGAAACCATTACAAATCGCATCTTATGTTATCTAATACTTTAGCCCTTATGAGGAGGAGCTTGAAATTCAACAAATAAGGCATGGAGGGGAGGAAATCCAAAGGGAAAAAGGCCAAAATCCAAAATCTCACTCACTCTTCTCCCTCCCACTTAGTTAAGCTTGTCATGCTCTTTAATGAGCAAACCACAAAATTTGACTAAGTGCTCACACCAATCTCCCATTCGTCAGGGATGCTAAAAAATAAAAATGAAGCCCCTCAGCCCTAATTGCCATTTCCATCACCTTCTTATGAGCTCAAGTAACAAAAATGAGATAAACCCCTTCTCTCCTGAACTTGAAACCACCAAGAAACATCAAATTTCAGTGAACCTATGGTGGAGCTATGTTTCCAAAGCAATCCACAAGGAAATAAATAGCCAAATTCATCTGATAGCTCTGTTTCCTTTCAAAGAATGTGCTCAGATCATCACGTCTACTATATATTAGCTTCGACAAGGTAACCACCTCAAATTGTAGAAGATCACCTAGGAATAGTCCTTTTTGAACTAGATGTGTGCCTCATTAGATTTAAATCATATATATTTATTGCATTTCATTCTCGATCATTTTATAATTGAATCATACAAAGTTGGGGCCTTGATTGCCAAATTTTTTTGCCCCCAATTATGGATGACTCTTAGCTTTCACCGATGCGAAAGGAGGTCTCTTCATCGTCTGTTCTCTGTGATTAGAATCGATGGCCTTGATCTAGTCGACTCTTTATTTCATTTAATCACTTTAGCATAATATTAATCAAGCTCTCTTATCTTTGATAGAATGGTCAAGATTAATCCCACTATTCACCTTCATCCATGTAGACATTAACACTGACCAAGCACCCATCAAAATGCGTAAAGCACATGCCTTATCAGTGACGACATAGTTAAGTAAAAAAAATAGATTTTCTCAGTTTTAGAAATTACAAAAATGGCCAAAATTTAAAAAATTTATAACAAATAAAATACTTAGTCAAAAAATACTAATGACTATAGTATGGAAAATTGTATTGGATATTTTGGGATTAATTTGAGTTTAATTTAAAATCATATTTCCTTAACTAATCCTAAAATAATAATCTAATCATGTTGAATTTTTTAGAAATTAAAATTAATATGTCCTCTATCTATCATAAAAAATTCAAGCCAAATAGTTAATGGATTAAAAGATCTTGATTTTCAAAGTTTAAAGGCTAATTTTGAGTAAATAATTAATTATAAGTTATAAAATTGCATAAACTCATCCAAATGATCCAAATAAATTTAATAAACATTGAAAATTGATCAAACCCATTGAATCACACTAGATCACTAAATCACTAAAATCAGGGTTTAAGTAGATATTAATTAATTACTTTATTTAGCTTGAACTTAAAAGATGCATATAAAATAAACCATTAAGACAAAAAAATTGCAAACGGTTTATTTCTAGACTCACATCTAAGCGAGGAATTCAATAATACAAAAGCCTCCAAAATTTTCAAATATTTTAGGGTTATATACAATTTTATTATAAATAGTAATTTCTTGATTAACCCTAAATTGCATGCTTGATCAAGTTGAAACTTTTGGGATAACAATATAATGCTAGAGCCACCTATTATAAAAATTTCAAACTTATTTGAATTCTATTAGGGCAATTTAGGTCAAATAACTAATACAAAATTTTAGAAATTACCTAAATGCACCAAATTGATTTAAAACCTCCTCAATTAAATTAGAGACCATAAGAAATTTAATTAGTCCCTTCGGTCATAATCAATTTACAAAGTCACTTAATTTAAGATTTAATTAAATATAATTAATTAGGTTGAATATTAAAAACCATAAATAATCATAAAATAATCCAAATATATATTTAAAAACTTTCTAGAATCAATAAATAGATAAGAATCAAGGAAAAATAAAATCCCCAAAATTTGTCGATTAGATAGAGAGTGATTAAGTCTTCATTTAAATCCTTAATGTAGTAACTAATCCTAAATTACACACCAACATAACTTGAAACATTCAAGCAGTACTCATTGTGATATTCTATGCCTCCCATAATTTTCTCATGTCATTTTGGTGAATGGATTAAAAGATGTAATTTTGAATGCTTAATAACTTAATTAAACTAATTATTAAAGATATAAAAATTAAGAACATGTCCAAATAGGTGTTTTGGTGTTCAAGCATAGTTGTTCAACATCAGAACACCTAAGAAAAATAGTTAAGACCTAATCAATTTCAAAATCCATGTTAATTGGATTAATTAATCATTAAGGGACTTAGGACTTAGAAAATTCATAACTAATTGTTTAGGTATTCAAAAATTATTATTAATCCTCTTTATGCTTACCTAATAGAGAGACTTCTAATGAAATCAAAACCCTCAAATATTTTAGTAATTTTGAGTGTAATTGATGATTGGAAATTTCTCTTATCTATTTAATTAACCATAAAATATAAGCCCAAATGCTTTAGAATTTATAAGATGTGTTTTATTTATGTTTATGCTTGTTTAATAATTTTTCATAATGTTTGGGTTTATATTTCATGTTTATTTATCTTTTAAAGTCTCTTTAGGGTTAATAGAGTTAAATAATTATTAAACCCTAATAAATCATAAAAATCATGTCTTGGACTTTTAATTCACTTAGTGAATAGAAAGGCATCATGGTATAATTTTAGGGTATCTAATATTCTCAATTGATCTTAATCAACCCAAAATAAAATGCCTTAAGCTTAATTAAATTATGGTAGTGATAAATAATGTGATTTGCCTTGTAATTTACATGTTTATGAATGATCAAATGCTCATTTGCATTCATGTTTAAATTTCAAATGTAAAAGCATATATCATGTTAATATTCTCAATGCTATTGTCACTTTTAAATTTCAAAAAAGTAGATAAGAAAAATATAATAAACACATGTACAATCAGTACATTCCTATGGTGTATTATGTTTGAAACCCATGATCTCAGGGCTACTAGCTCAAACAAGATTTTGACCTCACATCTTTAGAATAACAATGACATGTACTTATGAAAATATAAAGGTAAATACAATTGTAAATTAAATTAGTTTTAAACTTATCACAATTAAAATTATTGAGTTAACATATTCATTACACATATGTATATAAGCAAATATGTGTTGTTTAAAAATGTGATAAGAGGGAGAGTAAGAATGGTTAGAGGGCAAAATTGTCCAAGAAGTGGGGGTAGTTAGAGACCAACCCCTATAAGAAGAGAGAGGTTGGTCACCCTTATTTTAGGGACCACTTTTCCCCACTTCTAAAATTTCTGAATTGCAGTCTTCTCCCCTAAGCAAACTTCTTTTGCTTTCACTATGCTCTAGTCTCTCCATAGTGTGTTCTATTCACTGTACAAGGGTTCTTCTAGTACGAGATGAGAATGAAGCTAGCTCATAAAACTTGAAATTCACTACAAGAAGAAGACTCTCATATTGGATAAGGAAATAAAGAAATTCTTCAAGTATTCAAAACCTAAATCCCAAGATCCTTAAAGTTTGAAGGCCTCCACCGTCAAACTTGGTTTTGATGTGAGATGAAAATCCTCCCTTTGTTGATCTTCATCTGAAATAAGGGAAAAATGCACTTTTGCCTTAAAATATTATAAAATCTAATACTGTCAAGTCATTACACTATTAAATTTTTTGAACTTATTATTGAATTCTCCAAGAAACCACCCAAGAATAAGGTTTGGTAGCCTAAGCTGAAGTATTGAATCCTTGTTTTGCTTACAACATAGCACCAAGGCTTTGAAACCAAGGCAAAGATTGAATGTTGGCACCGTAGTGCTTCCCTCTTGAGTTGTGAGACTTAAAAAAAGTATCTAACTATGGTGCCGCAACGCTATCCATATAGCATCGAGGTGCAAACCTATCTATTTTTGCAATGCTGCCTTCTCAAGCTGTAGAGTTAAAATATCCATCTAGCATGCCATGATGTTGCCCTTACAATGCCGAGGCACTGTATCAACTTTGTAAAATTCAAGTACCACCTTATATGATCTTTTCTAGCCCAACCCCTATTACTCAACACTAAAACATCGATACTTAGTGCCAAAGTAGTGGAAAGTCGGGACCACAGCCCCTCAATCATAGCACCACAACACCACCCTCTCTGATTAATAGAATAAAAATATCTTCCTATTGTGCCGCAATGCTATCCAAACATCGCCAAGGTGCAACTAGCTAATATAGTTTAAGTTCTACTTACGACGCCACAACGCTAACCAGATAGCGCCTAGGTGCTAACCTCTTTGATTTTGAGCCTAAGTTCCACCATCGAACACCACGACACTATCATTATAGTGCCTAGACATTAGCCTTCGAACGTCATTCCATTGATATTACAGCTCTGAGGCGTTAAGCTGTTAATGTTGCCAATCTTGGGTAAAATTCATTATTTGTTAAAATTTTAACTTTCATCCTAGAGCAGCCAAACAACAATAAAAAATAACAAACATAAAGTGTGAATAAAAATTATTTTATTACATAAATATTACAAATAAGATTACAAAAAAGGAGGAAAACTAGCCTAATAATTAAATGGAAGCATTATCAAAATGTGGTTGTAGTGAGGCGTTGCAATAAAAGGAACTCTACTTGGGCCGAGGTTAAAATTGCAAGTTTCAAACCTTTGAACATGTGCTGAGTTGAACTTGTTCATGTAAGAAAACTATTTCTATTGTTAACCCATATGATAATCAAGTTTTTTTCTCCAGTTCTTGTTGCCACTGGCTGCTTTTGCCACTCTCTTCTTTTATTCTGAGACTTCTTCTCCAATATCTTGAGTTGCATAGTTAACATCTAAGAGGATTTGGATTTGGACTAAGGAGCATGTGAACTCTTTTCTACTTTCATTCTTGATCCAAACCTTTAATCATTTTTTTGACTAGGGGAGCCCTTTGTATAAAGACTTCTTCATCCGAGTCCCTTGATGCAACAATCATAGCACTTAAAGAATAAATGAGAGAGGGGTGATCGTACCCTGGGTTAGTACTCCCCTTAAGCATATTATAGATTTGATTGCAAATAATCTTTTCTACATCTATGGTAAAGCTCTTTTAAATCACATAATTCAAAATAGCTCTATCCTTAGTTACCTCATTGATATTACCAGTGGGCATCAATTGGCAGAAATAAAATTGTTCCAAGCATTAGTCTCGGCTGTTAGGCTAGTGGTAAGAAAATTTATAATCTCTCCTCCCAATGTTTTCACTATATATTTGAATTTCTAATAGTGAGAAAACTATGGATTTTATAAAAATAGGGGTGATTATTGTAGTAGGAAAGATACTGATCATATGCAAAATTTTGTAAATTATAATATGCCTTAATGGAAGCACTATTGAAACATACCCATTCCCCTACACAAAAACTTGGTAGTCTTGGTGATCCTTCATGTTGGCAAAGAACTCCCTCACCATAGCAACAACCCATGTAGCATTATCATAAGCTAACTTCTCCCAACCTCGCTAGTTGATAACCTTATCCATGCACCCACCCTGATTGTAGAAGCTCCTATCCAAAATGAGGTGCTTGTTGAGGAGCACATGTTGGTACCTCACCTCAGCATCTATATTAATAAATATGTCAGTGTCGCTGCAAGACACCCTCTTCTTGCCCTTCTAGACGGTCTTGAGTGGCATGTTTGTTGATCTAGGACTGAGGAAAAGCTAAGATACAAGAACGAGTGAGATGATAAAGTCTTTAGAATGAAGATTTTGGTATCCTAGGGGGTTCTATTTACAGACTGGACCTAGCAACATGGTGTTGCAGCTGGCATCTCTATTATTGAGGTTTATGACCAACAATGCAGTGCCACCATGTATCACCTAGGTGATGGTCAACCAATCAAGATGGTTACTATGCTAGTCAAAAAGAGCACTTATTAATATTTATTACCAATAATTTCGTAGCACATTAAAATTGAAAGCATGTTTGACATCGATGGAGCATCGCGACGCTTGTCAAAAGTTATATCCTTTTTTGGCTAAATGAGCCTGCCATCTTGTCTGCCTTTGAATGACTTTTTGACTAGCACTAATTGCCACTTTTGCAGTGCCTTAACATTGGATAAATAGTTGACCCATTTATGATATTCTTTATGGCACCTCAATGCTGTGGTGTTGTGTTTACAGTGTCGAAGCATTGCCATCTTTGGTTTTAAGACACATGTTCTTACCTGACGGTGCTGAGGCGTTGTCTCACCTGCTTCAAGCACTAAAGTGCAAACTTCTCAATGCCAGGGTGTCGTACCCCTAATGTTGTGACACTTTTCTATAGGGAGGTATTGTACCTATATATATATATATATATATATATATATATATATATATATATATATATATATATATATATATATATATATATATATATATATATATATATATATATATATAATAAAATCAAACACCTTTCTGTTAACCATGTTAACACTTTAATGGCATTCCTAAGGCATGTAAGCTTAATCAATTAGTTTGCTACGTGAACTCTAACACCCAACTGGCATTCCAAAGGGATGTAAGTCCAATCTGATGTAAACCCAATCTCTATATCGCCATGCAAACTTCTAAAATATAATGACATTCCAGGGACGTAAGCCCAATCTCTATGTTTACTATGAGAACTTCTAAAATATACTAACCATCCAAGGGATGTAAGTCTAATCCATATAGTTCACCAAGCAAACTTCTAAAATATATTAGCATTCCAAGGGATGTAAGTCCAATCTATATAGTTCGCCATGCGAACTTCTAAAATTTACATTCCAAAGGGATGTAAGTCCAACCCATGTGTTCACCATGCTAGCACCGTAATGGCATTCCAATGGATGTAAGCATTACATATGTCTGCAACGTAGACTTCATTGAATTATTAGATAAACTTATAAATTCAGTTTACCCTTAATTCACTAGACACCTACACATCACCTCTAGTTTACTTGGGATATTTGAGATGAGGAAACCTAGACATTGCGGTTAATAGCCCACTAATGTTGGTGGATTGGAATAACGATAGTCCCAGGATGACTAAACCATGTGATCTTGATCGAGACTACCCTCTTATTTCTTTTAGATAGTCATTCACATCACACCTGTAGACACCGATACATATTAAATAAATATGTCTATTTCAAATCTTAATTGAGAGTGCTCTCTAACTATAGTAAGAGGGGTAATTAACTATGAATGCTTGCTTTTATAGGAAGTAAAACTCATATCTAAATAAACCTAACATAATGTTAGGGGAAATCTGGTTGAATATATTTTAATTTGCCTCATTAAGAACGAACTCTTTGAACATCCTACAAAGATGGTGTGGAGGTTTGCAAAGGGCATTTTTCTTGAGCAAAAAAATTTTTGGTGACTCCACTATAGATTAATTCTCTCTCCATATCTAATTGGGAAAATTAAAATACATGGTGTCATCGTAGATTTAAATATCAGGTTATATTCTCTTTTAAAAGCTTAGGTTCCTAAAACCAAGTAAAATCTAACTTCAAATCTATGATCAGGTGTGAAAATGTAAAATGGCTAACATGATGAATTTGATGACTGTTAAGCTAGGAAAAGGATCAAGCTTTAATCAACGTTCGTTCTATTGGAGCCACTCTCTAGTTTGGAACAATTTTTGAAGTCATCCAGTTTCTACTTGTTGGACTTATAACTAAGCCCATCATTGTGGGCAGTGAAATGTGATCAAATCTGGGTAGCTAAAGAACCCCAAGTCATCAAAGAAGAGACGACCAAGACACCAAGTGCTCAAGGGTGAAACTTGAGTAGAAATTAAAAAATTGAAGAACTAATTGATGTTGTAATGAGGGTACAATGACATATTCTCAACTCTAAAAATGGGGCCAAGGAATTAGCCAACTCAACAATCATCTTAATCAGATGATTGGTTTGATGAAAGAGCATTTTGGTCAACCTAACTTAATAGCAACAACAACCCAATAAATACCACCAAGAAATCCTCTAGAGATGATCGATCCAACAGTGGAAACTAGGGGTACACAAAATGTTTTACCTAACTTGTCAATGATTTCAACACAAAGGTAAGAACCTTCAAGAGAAATTACTCTAGTGCTCACCAAGAAGCTGATATTATTACTAAATTATATGTGGAGGATCTTATCAGCCAAAAAGTAAAAGCAGTCATTGCTTTGGAGACTGCTGATCAATTAATTGGAAAAGGCTGACCATATCCAGCTGAATATGAACAAGTACAATATCCCAAAGGGTATATTGTGCCAAAATTTAACACTTTTTTAAGCAAGGAAAATCCTTGGTAGCCTCTAGCCTAGTACAAAGCTACATATGGGAACACAAGAGGGAATGATGCCTATGGTGTTTATTTATTTCTCAAACTTTGGGAATTTAAAAATTAAAATTTGTTGTATTATTAGGACACCACGCAGATTCATATGTACTCATTAGGGTGATCGGGTACGATATTGAGGAATGATGTACTATCTTGAGAGACAAAAGTCACCATCCTACAATGAACCTAATCACCTAATGAGGACTCTTAAGAATAATGGGTCTTCAAATGTACCAGAGATCTGTCCCCTACTTTACATGGAAAAGTAAAGTAGGGTTTATTTTAATATGGATCCATTAAGTTCCCTATGGAGGCAAGCCCCCATAGTTAATTACATCTCAAATAATGAGATTCTTTAAGAATATTCTCGATTAAGGTAAATAATCATTGTCTCTAAAGATTTTAAAGATAGGACTATCAATAAATTGGTTATTTTTTTAAAATCAAGTGGGATTGATCAAGAGGAAAGAGTTATTATCGAAACTAAAGGGAGATAAGTAAGGGATGCTTATGATGCTAGAAAATCTAGTGAGCATCCCAAACTATCCTATGGTTGGACTTTATATTTTTGAAATTTGAAGAGGATTAGATATTTGAGTTGAATTTTTATAAAAAATCTAGGGCTTACAATTCCATAACACAATATTTTGGAAATGCCTAAGAGGTGAGGATTTATGCTTGTAGCCCGCAAAAGGAAATAATGATCTCGGATCCTAAATCTAGGGAGCTTTGGCGAGAGTGAAAGCACTACCTAAATCTAAGGTAAAAATAGGTGTATGGTTTATCTCCACAAGAGAGAATAAACCACCCGATTGTTAGGCTTACAACTGCTTAGGGGGTGGCCGCCAACTAACTCCTCCTACAATTTTAAATACATGTAGGCAGATCTTATGTTTTGTAAGATAGCTAGGCTGTTATTTGTTTAGAAAGGAGACTAAATCCTTAAAATCGTTCCCTAAGAGACTAGATCATGAAGGGCATGAATAAATGACTTAATCTAATGCAAATTTTGTTAAGTTTTATTTTCATTTTTGGATATTTTTATTTGACATAGGATATGGGATTTCATGCCTAATGCATGAGAAATTGGGCCAAAATCAAAAGAAGGTGTGTTTCACCATGGCTCTCAAAAATCAAGCCATTTTTTTTAGCAAAGGTAGAAGTCCTCCATTAGCAAGAGTGAAGCAATATGCTTTTATGCATGGTGTGAGACATACAACATCCAGCTAAGGGGTTGCTAAATCTTTTATTATCTTGATTTATGTCCTAGGCTTTAATTGAGGTTATGTGTTGTTAAATTTAATTTTGAGTTGATTAATTAGATATAAAATTTATTTTTCCCTAAGAGCCTAATCGCAGCCAGGCCATTCATCAAAATAATAAAGAAACTAGGAACATCATGTCATCCTAATTGCACAATCATAAACAAAATGTCAATCAATTCATAAAATTAGCGCTAAAGAATAAGAGGCAGACGTGGTCGGGCTCCACCACATAAACTCAAAAAGAAAAAAATGGGTAGCCGAGCTCTACCCTTATACAACCTAGATTATAAATGAATAATTATAATTTAGAAGGAATTCATGTTATGGGGGTCTTTATTCTTCATTCTTCCTTTCTTCCTTTCTTCATTTCTTTCTTCTTTTTGATTTAAATTGGGAAGTAGTTTGCTCCAAGGCTTCACATAGTATATAATACATGGTCTTATAACTAATGTTCATCATAATCCCCCATAACATTCATTTCAAATCTAAATTATAAAATTTATATTAAAATGGGAAAGATAAATCTAACTAAATCTACAAAATAGAGATTAACTAAACATACCACACAACCCAAGCATAGTTATATGAATAATTTGGACTTAGCACCACACCATGTAACCAAGTCCACCTATCCTTATTTGGGTAATGCTTAGGGGTATAAGCAACCTACACAGTAAAAGTGCTTATATATTTATTACAGTGCCCCTTAAGTACAACCCCCTACAGAAAATATGATTAGGCTAAGATCACTCTATCATTCAGTCTACGCACATGCACCCTAACATCAAGTCTAAAAATACTACATTATAAAATAAAATCAGGCATCAAACCATGCACCACCCTAATATAGAGCTAAAAATGGTGACTTAGCCTAATGTGTGTGCCATTCAAGGCTTGTGTGGCATGTCTTAGCAAGGCTTTAAGGTTGAAAATTTCTAAGTGTGAAGGATTCAACTTAGAGGGTGATTTCATTTTAAGTGATTTAGTTGATTTATCAGTTTTAGTTGATGATTTGATTTGGTTTGAATGAACCTACACTTAGTTACTGCATGTTGTAAAGAGAAGAAAAGAGAAGAGAACTTCTCTTTCATCCCTACCTCAAGTAATTTCTAAGGTAGATTCATTAATGATTTTTATTTAGTGAATATTTTATTATGTGTTTTAATTAACCCTAAGTTTAGATTTTATCTAAATAGAGCTATTCAAAAAGAAAGGCATCTTAGGATTAGTTAAGGTGAATTACTTCACATAACACACAACCATTTATTTCTTTCCACTATGTATACCATGCATATGAATAATCTTAAGCATACCTATACATGCAATGCAAGTTTTAGCACACCTTGATGATGAATGCTAAGAGATATGATTTGAAATTTGGATTTTCCATGAATGCATGTCTTTATTATGTAGAAAAGATGGATTCTTTATCCATTAACATAATGCACATTCACATGTATAAAAAGACATAAATGAGTACATCACCATTATTTTCTACACTAGTGGTGTAAGGTACAAGACCGCTAGGCTTTTAAACCCTCATGTCTACTGACTAATATACCACTTTTCTTAAATACATGTAATATACATAAAAGATCAAATGGATAAAGGATCATGCAAAAAAATTTTGTGTTTGATTTAGTTGTATAATTTACATGTGTAAATGTGAGGATCCTACTTAAGTCATGACATAAAAATGCATAGGAATAGATTTAAGCAAGTGTTGTGTTCTTTTCAAATGAACTATACACTTTGCAAATCTTATTCAACTCCATGTTAAGAAAAGAGAAGAAAACAACATAAAACACATCTTATTCTATAATCACATGTAAGCTTATAAGTATTTATAAGTATCATCCCATCATTCATAATCTTTGCTTTATAGGTTTTGAAAACAATGTTTGATTTAATAGTGATAATAGCCACTTATATTCTTACTTTAGCCAAAACATGCAATTTAACATAAAAATAATATTTTATTTAATTGATTTTTTTAAAAGATATGAATTCATGATTTCATATGGAAAACAATATATGCTTGGAAAGAAATAAAGGAATGTAGACTTTATTCACCCTAATTAATTCCTAAGGACAATCCTATAAAATAAGCTATTTAAAATGAATCAAAATTCTTTAAAGAGACTTTGCTTTTGAATTTGATTTGACTCGAGAAGTGTGAAAAGAAAGGTTGTTGGTTCTAACACATTTTTGACATGTGTGAATTAATTTAGTTTAATCTTAGAATAATTACGTTGATTTTTATGTTTTGTTTAGGTTAAGGTGTGAATTAAATCAATTAATTACCACTTATCTACACCACATTAACATAATTAAACAAATAATTATGAGCCAACATATGATATGCAACCACATGGAAATTCAAATCAGCAATGCACCTAAGAAATAAAAGGACCTAATGCAATTGGCTCATAATTATTGATTAAATAAGCTAAAGGGTTTAATTAGGTACTTTCATAACCATCCTACACATGTAGTTTGATTATAATTTCCTTTGAAGTTTCTTAGGTTATTGAACACCTAAGAATCTACCCAAGATTGAGTGATTAAGTTTTGGAATAATTTGATTTTAAGTTTAGTTAATTAAGCCATTTAATGAAGTGATCAAATCATTAATCAATTTACAAATTAATTTAGTCTTTATCCGAATGAAATAAACTTAGGGGAAAAGATTGAAAAAGGAATCTTAATCTCATTCCCTAACTCCATTCACTATTTCAAGATGATTAACAAGCTTCATTAATGAATTTATCATTATTTAATAGGTTAATTTATCATTTTTTAATTAGGGAAGTGATTAGAGATGAAACAAGGAATTCTCCTAATTAATCCAATAATAAATTCCAAGAAAATCATGGAAGGCAGACATCATCCTACTAATCAATCCTAGGAAGTTTGGAATTAATTGCTAAAGTAATTAAAGAGTAATTAGCCTAATTACATTTCTAATAAAACCAAAATTGAATGAAAGCTATTGTTCAAAATCAATTGAATTTAATTTTATATTATTCTCCTTCGAATTATCTTTAAAATGAACTTGAGTTTGTATTTTTGGATTTTTTTTACAATTATGAATTTTTGAATTATCATGATTAAAATTAGATTAATTAGAGCTAATTAAACCACCTAATCCCATCGGGCCACATGACGGCTGATGCGACGCACTTTCCACATGGTGTGATGAGATAGGTTATTTAAGCCATTGGCCACGGTGGTGGATGTTTTCCACGGCCATCCATCTAAGATCGATGGCCGTGATTAATCCACGAAAGCTTAAATCGAGCTAATGTGTGATCTAATCACAACCATCCATTCCAATCACATGGATAGTGTGTGATTTGTCTCCTCCCGAGCGGCGAGAGACGGATGCCATCCATCGATCATCACTTGATCTGAGCTCACCTGAGTTAGGATGGAGCTCAAACTCACCCCACACCTTCGGGGAAGCTCAAGCAAGGAATCCAACAACCAAGATCTATTGGGATTATAATTCCCTTTACAAAGGACTAAGCAAAAAATCCTATGCCTATAGTTTTGAGCAATACCTCATTGGAGGCTATCAACGACACTTCCAACGTGAAGAGGTAGCTTCATCTAGTAGAGACGAAGCCCTTTGAAGGTATCAAGCTTTGATTTGAAGTGGATGGCTCGGTTGACCAAGCTCCCTTCAATGGAAATTGACTTTGATCGAAGTCCTCTAACCCGTGGTTTGGTGACTTGGGGAACAACTTGATTGAGCTCGATGATGTGCCTTGATGGTGCTTGCAAGTTTAATTTGGGTTTGGCGGAGAATTGGATGAGTTGGAGTTGATTTGGATCTCCCCTATTTCGACTTTGAAGAAAATCGAGAAGGGGAAAATGGGGAGCTTGGGAATGCTTGCTAAGACTTAGAGAAGCTTGCTTTTAATTCCTAGAGCTCAATCAAATTTAGTGTGTGTGGTTTGAGTGGGAATGGGGGGAGTATATCTCCCTCTCCTTAGATCAGATGGTTGAGACTAGCTTTGCCATTTTAGCTCAATTGCTTGGATTGATCCTTCAGTTTGGGCTGTTAGACACTCCATGTGATTCATTTTAGGTAGATGAGTGGAGGAGAGGGGATTGCTCATGTGCTAGGTGAGTGAATGGGATGATCCAAATGCTTAATTTTCATTGGAGGGGTCGATTTGGCCTTGGGTTGGGTCATGGCTGACCCAAAACCCATTGGGTCATGTTCACCACCTCCCTTGGTGTCTAAGTGGACCACTAGGAGGATGACAAGTGGCCTTGAGAAAAAATATGACCAAATTCCAAGTGAATTTTGTCATAGGATACCCTTTGACTTAGGGGAAATTGGTCATTTGGCCTTGATTTTGATTTGGGCAGCTTTGAGATGATTCAAAAATGGGTTGGCCCAAATTTCAAATGATTTGGAGTTCATTTGGTTTGAATTGGTTCAACTTGACCCATTTAGGTTAAGTTGGGTCAATTTGGGTTAGGTTGACCAATTGATCAAATTGGGTCAAACCATGAGTTAGGTCAAGTTCAAATGATCATTTGGAGACTATGGGTATCATTGGTTTGGTTCAATCTGGTTTATAATTAGTTTTGATTCATTTAGGTCCATTTAGGTCAAATGGGTCAAGTTGACCAATTTGACCCATTTGACCCAATTGGGTTAGGTCATGGATTGGTTTAGGCTTGGTTAATCATTTGAAATATTTTGCAAGAATTGGTTTCAATCAATTTTGGTTTGGTTTGATTTCAAGTTGATTTGACCTTTGGTCAAGCAATTAAGCAATTACTAGGTTGGGTCTAGTTGACCAATTGAAGCTTTGGTCAAGTTCAACAAGTGATTTAGAATTATTTTGACCCATTGGTTGCAATCAATTTGGCATATGGTAGATTTGGGCTAGTTTAGGTTTCATTTGGGCTAAGTGTTGACTTAGTCAAAGGTTAGGTTTGACTTAGTTTGACCTAATTTGAGTGATTGATTATCCTAAGATGATTGTTGCTCACAATGTGAGGCTTAGATGGGCTTAGTTCAATCCAATTTGGGTTGGATTAAAATTTGGCTCAAAAAGGTGCTTTAGGTCACTTTGGGTCAAGTGAGCCTAAATGGGTCAATTGGCTTGATCAAGGCTTGATTCAAGTTTGGTTGAACTCACATATGGACTTATGATTGAAATATAAATCCAATTCTAAGTGATTTGGAGTCAAATGAGTTTTGATTCATTTGACAAATTCAAGTTCAAAGGAAGAACATGGGTTTGATTTGGGTTAGTTTGATTTTGGTTTGATGGTTGTAGTTTATGTTTATATTTGGGTATGTGATTGAAGGAATGTTTGTTTGAAGAGAAATCCACTGGCAGGAAAAGAAGGTGGTTGGGAGACCTTCATCTCAAGAAGACTAAAAGAATGATCAACATCCTTTTATCCATTGAGGGTATTTAGTGGGAAAATTCTATGGAACCTAAAATAGATTTGAGAATATTCTTGCCCAATTGGGTGTAATTTTTATATAATGCAAAGAAGGAGATCAAAACTAGACAGACTTCTTTGTCAAAATTGTATAAATCCAAGAAAAAGAGGAAACCTTAAAAACTAATGTCTAAGACACCAAAGATGATTGATTATTTGGATGAATATGAGAAACCTCCTCAAAACCAACTAAGTTGGAGGAATACATGGCCCACTTGCAACTTGACACAAAAAATCTTGGAGAAGAGGTTTTAAGATAAATATGTTAGGTCATAAACGTATGTGAATATTCAAATTTTCAAAACTAAATAGAGGCATGTCACACGATTGTAACAAAAACTAACTCTGAGGAAGAGCTATGCTTTACCAAAGAAAAGCTTATTAAAAGAAAGGTTAAATCAGGCTAAAAAAAGTTGTGTCCTAAGCTAGGCAGCAATTCTAAGAATCTCGAAAGCTCTAAAAATTTTGGAGAAGCACAGAGTTCAGAAACTTCTTATGATAAAGAAGATTTCACATAAGAAGTAGCTTAAATCCAATTAATGAGTGCAAAGTGAATGTCTCCACCCCCATAGAGGAAATCCAGGGATAAAGGCAATGAAATTCAAATTAATGAAGATGCCTTAACCCCACCACCAATTAAACTTCAAAAGATCACAAAAACTTGAGTGGACTATAATGTTCTATCCCATTAATGCAAGCTACCAACTTTACTAAGTATCTATGATGCTCTCATGCTATCCAAGGATATACATGAGGCATTATTAAAGCCTTGCAAAATCTAGAATAGTACAAAGTTTTCTTTGCTAAAGAGAAGATGAAAGAGAACTAAACCTCCTAAACTCATCAACCATCAATCTATTGTTAGGGATGACCGAACACAATTGGCCCTCTTTATGTTACAACTGAAAGCAATTCCAAGCACATAAAAAGAATATTGATTGACCCGTGCTTCAATCAATCTCTTAATAGCTAAGATACTTACAACATTAGCTTTAGATGCTTGCTATCTAGATAAAGTATAATATTCCTACAAGGATTTAATGAACAAGGGTAATAAACCTTAGGATCTATCAGCCTACCCATACACTTCGAGAAACTATTTACAAAAGCAAAATTATATGTGATTGAAGCTAGTGTTTCATACAAAGCACTCCTCGGTATGACATGGATTCATGAATATGGCATAGTACCTTCAACTCTCCATCAATGCATAAAATTCATTCAAAATGGTGAAGAGTGTATAATTGATGGTGATATGAATCCTTTCCTAATACATGAAATCAAGATCTATGATGATGCCAAGTGTTTCATGCCTAATAAAGTAAAAGAGGGCAACTTTTAAAAGAAAATGGCACCACTTATTAAAATAATGTTTAAGGATGATGATTTGAAGAGCACAAACACTAAAGAATCAAAATAACCTAAGGTAATTCTCCAACTTGATAATGATATTGAGGATGATGAAGAAGAGTTGGTACTTTATCAACCTAAGAAAACCCCCAGCTAGTAAAAAGGAGAAGTTAGTACTGATGATATAGCAAAATAATTAGAGAAAACTCATGTTTCTCTAATAAGAGTACTTGAATATAAAATTTTCAAGAAGGCTATTAAATTAACTATAGTACCAAGGGCATATATAAGAGCCTTAATAACTTCAAGAAAAGAGGAAATTGAACAGTTGAAAACTTTCTATGTCCCTCCTAGAAAAGGTTCTAATAAAGGTGGGATCTTTTTCTATAAAATTGAATAGTGACTCACAAATCCCACACAAGAACTATTTGAGGAAGAAGACATTTCAAAATTATTTCTTTGTACTTCTCACCAGCTCTAAAAAGGCTAGTTAAGAATAATGTTTAACCTATACAATCAAGTATACAAGCTCTATTATTTAAGAAGCTTTGGTGAGGGGACATTGTCCAAAATTTTATAAGATATGAAAAGTTCACTACATGGGAATTGGGATATATTCATTTAGCATCTCCCACAACAAGCTCATGCTATGCCATATCCAAAAAAGAAGAAGTCTTTTTCAAAGTACAAATGAGCAAAAGGATATTTCACATTAAAATGAAAATATACTTGAAGATGAATTAATAATTTATCTCAAAGTAAAGGAATTTGAAGAAGGCAATCAAGCTACTATCAATAAACTTTGGGAAATTAATTTGGGTACTGAAGAAGAGCTAGGCCAATCTTTGTTAGTGCTAACCTCATATATAAAAAATGGAGAAATTAAAGGCACTACTTTGGGAATACAAGGACTGCTTCACATTAAATAAATGTCTAGCTTATAGCCAGATGTAACTATACATAAACTTGCGATTAAACCTGATATATCATCTGTAAAGTAAGCACCAAGTTGAATGCAACTAGAAATTAAAGAGCAAGTAATTGTTGAACTAAGAGCTTATTGAAGCTAGATTCATCTGAGAAAAGAAATATGTTGATTGGATCAACAATATCAGTCTAGTAAAGAAAAAGAATGGGAAAATCTATGTTTGCATTAACTTCAGGGATTTAAACAAAACATTCTCAAAGGAATGCTTCCCATTACCCAATGTAGAACTCATGGTAGACAATACATCAAAATATGATATGTTCTCCTTTATGGATGGTTCATCAGGCTACAACTAGATTAAGATGTCTCAAGGATGAAAAATAAGTCCTTCCATACATTGATTGACATTTATTGCTATAAAGTGATGTCATTTGGCTTGAAAAATACTAGTATTACATACCAAAGGGCAATGGCCCATATCTTTGATGATTTGATACATATATATGTAGAGTGCAATGTTGATGATTTGATTATCAAAAGTAAGGCTCGAAGTGAGCACATAAATGATTTAAGATGTATTTGATAAGATTAAAAGTTTCAACTTAAAAATGAATCCTTTAAAATGTGTGTTTAGCATTACTTTTAAAAAATTTCTAGGGTTTATTATACAAAAAAAATGAAATTAATCCTTCTAAAATTAAAGAAATAATAGAGATGTCTTCTTAAAACCTTGAAGTAACTACATTCACTACAAGGCAAGTTGACTTACATCAAAAGATTCATTTCTAATCTTTCAGGGAGAAGTCAACCTTTTGCTCAATTAATGAAAAAGAATGCACCATTTATATGTGATGATTCTTGTCAAGAAGCATTCTATAGACTAAAATAATATCTATTACATCCCCTAAATTTTGTGGCACAAATAACAAGAAAACTACTAATATTATATACAAAAGCCCTAGAAGAATCGCTTGGAGCTCTGTTAGCTTAAAATAATGAAGAAGGGAAGCATGACACCCTCTACTATATAAATGGACATTTAATAATAGCTGAAATAAGATACTCTTCTATTGAGAAGTAGTGTTTAACATTGATATTTGCTAGTTAGAAACTACATCACTACATGTTATCACACATGATAACTTTGATAATCAAAGTTGATTATCTCAAATTTTTGATGACTAGGCCTACCCTAACATGTCACTTAACTAAATGGGTAGTCTTACTACTCCAATTTACATATATTCCATAGAAGGTTATAAAGGGCAAGCTTTGGCTAACATTTGGGGTACTCATCCTTTATTGGCAATTTTGCCACTCAACGATGAATTACCTAATGAACAGATCTTTAAAGTGAAAGAAGTACAAAAATTGTCAGAACGGGAGCTTTACTTTGATGGAGCTTCATTAATAAAGCTAGCTAAACTACCTAGTTTACCTACTGTTCATGTCATAATTGGCTTAATATTTGTAACACCGTAAGGTGGTATCTTTGATATTCATAAATCTTCACTAAACCTCAAACTAATAATAAGGCCAAATATGAAGAATTAAATGTAGGTCTAGAGCTAACAATTAACATGAAAAGTAAGAAGCTTCATGTTTACAGATAATCTCAATTTATAATCTGACAAAAATTGAGACTTTTGGAAAAAACAAACATGAATTGATGCTCTATCATAAGAACAATTTTTTTTTGTCCCTAGTAAATCATATCCTTATTATAGGGTTAAGGTTAACCTAATAAAATATTGGAAAATTTGTTCATCAAACTACTCATCTTAATTGAGATCAAGCATATAAAAGTCATGGGTAAATATGTATATCAACTAACATGAAAAGGCTCAAGGTGAGTTTCAAGTTTTAGAATTGTTTAAATGCACTAGTGGAGATAGTGTTTATTATTGTCCCATCAATGAAAATAGTTTTAGATCTCTTGTAGTTATAGTTTTGTATTATTCACAAAGTATTACTTCATCTCCAATTTTCCTAATTTAATTTATCCATTAAAAAGCAACTCATAATTAACATATATTTATTGTTCATACCATAGTCAATTTTTGAAAGAGGATTATCATTCAAAATTTTCATATAATTTTCTCGTTTAAAAGACATAGTTTCCTCTACAAATTAGAATTATATTTATGCATTAGTTTGACATATTTTTTATGACATTTAAAAAAACTTGTTAAACTAATGAATTTTAATATGTCCTATAAGTTTATTCGGGTAAATTTTATCTGTTGGTGGTCATCTATGTTTAGGATCATGTATTGCATCAAAAGTGGAGGCAAAGAGAACTTCTAGAGGGAGAGTGAGTACAAGACCATTTAGGTCACGAGCTCTTTGATAGATTGGGTCATTTTAGTGAAATTTTACTAAGCATTAAAAATCTATGTTTTAGCATAACATGTTCTAATGGAGAAAACTTTTTTATTTTTGATAAACTTGATAACACAAGTAATATTTTTAAATAGTAATATCTGCATAAAGCTTATAATGTTCAAATGATAATCACAATATATATATATATATATATAAGTTCTAGATATTTTGTCTTAATTCTAATTCAAGGTAAGACATTCTTTAGTGTAACACACCCTTATTATTTAATGAATCTAAAAAATTTGTTGATTATGGTAGGCTTGCTCAAAATCAAATCTTGCAAGAAAAATATCTAATTCTTGCTTCTGTTGATGTGTGCCTTCATGTTCCTTAAGATTGACTTACTTGGAGCCCTTAGTTCTAGTTTTAATAAATATAGGTTTTATAGCATTTAATAGGGAGGGAGAAGGCAACAATTTGATAGGTGTCTCTTATGGTGATAGTAGAAGGGTTATAATGGTAGTGAACAAAATGATTTCTAAGGATTTTCAATGGATTTGAGATTAACACTAAAAGGTAAAATAAATTTTTGTTATGGAAAAGAGTGAGAAACTTTAAATCAGGGCTTTAAGATGTTAGAAAACTAATGAAGATATTTTGAAGGGTTTGGATAAATGATTAAGGAGTTGTGATTTAATTTAATTCACTCATAATAAAATATTATGACCTTATTTACAATATTCAACTAAATATTTTTTTGGTTAATGAGGATTCAAGGCATTGGAAAATATAGGAGAATTTGTAAAAAAAATTTTGAAGGGTCTAAGGTGTCTTATGCTATAGGAAGGCTATGTTTTATGGTTAGTTTAACCATATATAAATGATAAAGGAATTGTATTAAAAGAGAGGAGAATGAATGAGAAAAGATACTAATGACTCACCAAAATCTTAGAAGATCAACCACAAAATTTTACTAATTAGTTGAATAGCTAACAAGCCTTTCCACAAACAAAAAAAAAAAAAAAATGCACAAGAGAAAGAGAATTTTATTCAATTCTTTCAATGTACAAAATAAGGTTCTATTTATAAGCCCTTTTGAAGCCTACCCAAGTTTAAAATTCTTAAGAGCCAATGAAGTAATTTTACATAAATTGATGACTTCTCCTACCACAAAGAAAAAATTGAAAGCAAAATATTCTAAAATTTGAAGCTTCCAATGGTTGCAAAATTTGGTCAAACCAAATAAGACAGGTGGACAATCCTTGAATATCTTTTTCTTCTTAATGCATTTTGCCAATTTATCAAGAGAACTTTTTTAAACTTTCAAATTATTTCCATGTCATTTTGGAAGGATAAGGGCTCCTCCATAAGCCTGTTTAAAAGTTGTACTTGATAAATAACCCAAAATATGATGTAATGCTTTGGTTTGTGACCTTATTCATAGCCTTTATGTTATTATTGCATCACATTTCCTTCTTTATTTTATAACGCTAACTCTATTCTATCTTTTAAGTCATTGAACTCATGTTATTAACTTGGAGATTATGGTCTTAATTTCAAATATAATACATTTGATTTTATAACTAATCAAAATCAATATTTATTTATTAAAAATGATCCTTCTAATTAAAGTTTGATGGCTAAAATTAATACAATTTAAGATAAGAAAATGCATGTAGTTTTTAGTGAAAGTATGTTTATTAGACAATATACTAAAATAGAATGGCTCTAAAGGGGAAGATATCATCCACTTTTTGTAAAACTCAACAAAAATACCAATTCCACACCATGAGAAAATTTTCTTCAGTTGTGGCATACTGACTTACCCCAACAAGGCACTAGTTGGGCCCACCAACTTCTTGGCAAGATGTTTATGGTTAAAAAGAACCAACACACCTAGGGAGGCAACCCATTTGATGTCAAAACTGATCTTTAAACTTTCTTTTTTATCTGCACTTGGTCCTACCCCTTAATTAGATGATTGCCCTAGTTGATTAACTATTTAATCCTCCTAAGTATTCAGTCCTAGGATGTTTCTAGCATGTCCATGCATCAAATGGACATTAGAACCTTTAAACAAAAACATGGTTGACCAAAATACTAGGAAATCAAATCTAGTTCAACTTGGGTCAACCTTAGGCCTATGTTAAAGTCAAATTGCATGGGCCTTATAATCATATTTTTAAGTTTGATAATAAATGTGTCTACATGATAAAAACATTATAATATAAACGTTTGGTCCATTGATTATATCAATTGAATTCAAGTTAATTAAATTGACCTGATTTGAACCAAATTGACGAACTAGGCCAATTTGACCAATTCAGGCTTAACTATTGAATTGATTATACCAATTGAACTTATAAACTCATTAAGGTTTTCTAAATATGGACTAAGTCTAATTAAGTTAATTTGTCTCATGGCCGAAGTCCAATTGCCTAAATAATGTATTTATACTCTTCTAAGCCAACATTTTTATTAGATGATTGATTTGACCAAACCAAATATAATATCCAATCAAATCATTGAGACTAATTATAGCAAAGGATGCCATTGAAAAATGCTTAGTTCAATCCATAATGCTTTGACCCCATCAAAGGTGGTTAATTTGACCAAATGGTCTAATGTGGTCCCAAAATATTTATGATAAAATCAGAACCATCAAATGGTTGAATAACTATAAACTCTTGAAAGTCATTCTAGCCATACGTGTTGGAAACAATTTACTAGTTCAATCTAAGTCCATTTTGACCACATTAAATAAGTCAAATGGAATAATTTATGAATTTCACCCAATCAACTCTTGATTTTTATTGAAAAATGAAGATTCTCATTTTTAATGATAGTCAATGGAAAAATTAGCTGGCTAGATGCTCAGGAAAAAAAGATCCTTTTGGAAGCTCTCTGCTATCTTTATTGGGATGGGTAAAAGCAGTTTCTCATGAGACAGATTGATATATATTCAACCAAATTTCTCTAACACTATTTTAGGGTTTATTTAGATCTTGGTTTTACTTCCCATGAACACAAGCCTTCATAGTTAATTACCCTCTTATCGTAGTAAGAGAGCACTCTCTCTTAAGGTTGAAAATAAACATATTTTTCTGATATGAATCAATGTCTAGTGGTAGTGGTTTAACATGGATGACTGTCTAAAGGAAACAAGAGAATAGCCTTGATCAAGATCTCATGGTTCTGTCATTCTAAGACTATCTTATTCTAGTCTACCAATATTAAAGGGCTAGCTATAATATGTAGGAAGTTTGGTTAGTACCCATGGGTTACCTCATCCCAGATATCTCGAGTTGACCAGAGTTTTAGTGTAGGTGTGTTCGCATGATGAACGTATATTTTAGACTTACATCCCTTAGAATGCTAAATAGGTGTTCACATGGAAAACATATAGTTTAGACTTGCATCCCTTTGGAATGCCAAGTTTATAGGGTCATTTATGTGGAAAAGATATATTGGACTTACATCCATTTGAAATGCCAGTAGGGTTGTGCTTGCATTGCAAGCATGGGTCAGAGTTACATTGATTAGAAAGCTGTATAGGGTTGTTTGCATGGTGAACAAATAGATTGGTAGCATGCTTACACGATAAATATTAATTTATGGTTCTTAGGATCAACGCCTTGGTGCTATGTCGCCCAGACTCTATCATGGTAGTGCCTTTAGCCTATTGAAATGGCACCTTGGTTTTGGGTGTAATTAGCAAAATAACGTTATGAGGTAGGAATTTATGTCTTAAAACCTAAATGTTTAGCACCTTGGTACTATAAGTCCAACGTTGCGATGCCTTGGAGGTTGAAATAATTGGATCAAGTTTGAATTATTAACTAGTGCCTCGATGATGTATTTGGTATTGCAGTGCCAACAAAATTCAATTAAGAGAATCTAGCGCGACAAGTGCTTTAAATGAAAACAAGATGAACTTTTTGGCCAACGCTGGGGTGCTGTGTCGAAGCGTAATGATGCTACATCAATGTCCGGCCTCACTTTTTGCATGACATCAACTCTTTAATTTCACCCAATCAACTCTTGATTTTTATTGAAAAATGAATATTCTCATTTTTAATGATAGTTAATGGAAAAATTAGCTGGCTGGTCACTCAGGAAAAACATATTTTTGGATGCTCTCTACTATCTTTATTGGGATGGATAAAAGCATGTTTCTCATGAGGTAGATTGATATATATTCAACCAAATTTCACCTAACACTATTTTAGGGTTTATTTAGATCTTGGTTTTACTTCCTATGAACACAAGATTCATAGTTTATTACCCTCTTATCGCAATAAGAGAGCACTCTCTATTAATGTTGAAAATAAACATATTTTTCTAATATGAATTGGTGTCTAGTGGTGTGTGTGTGGTATGGCATGGATGTCTAAAGAAATAGAGAAATAGTCTCGATCAAGATCCCATGGTTCTATCAATCTGAGACTATCTTATTCCAGTCTAGCAATATTAAAGGGTTAGCTATAATATCTAGGGAGTCTAGTTAGTAGCCATGGGTTGCCTCATCCAAGATATCTCGAGCAGACTAGAGTTTTAGTGTAGGGGTGTTTTCATGACGAACGTATAAATTAGACTTACATCCCTTAGAATGCTAACTAGGTGGTCACATGGCAAATAGATAGTTTATACTTACATCCCTTTGCAATGATAGGTTTATAGGGTCGTTTATGTGGCAAAAAGATATATTGGACTTACATCCATTTGGAATGCCAATAGGGTTGTGCTTGCATTGCAAGCATGGGTTAGAGTTACATCGATTAGAAAGCCGTATAGGGTTGTTTGCATGGTGAATAGATAGATTGGTAGCATGCTTACCTGATAAATATTAATTTATGGTTCTTAGGATTAGCACCTTAGCATTGGCAATATGCCACCTAGGCTCTATCATGGTAGTGCCTTAGCACTATTAAAATGGCACCTTAATATTGGGTGTAATTAACATAATAGCATTATGAGGAAGGAATTCATGTCTTAAAACCTTAATGTTTAGCGCCTTGGTACTATAAGTCCAACGCTGCGACGCCTTGGAGGTTGAATAATTAAATCATTTTTACTAGTTAACTAGTGCCTCGACACTATATTTGGTACCGCAGTGCCAACAAAATTCAAATAAGAGAATATGGCAAAGCAGACAAGTGCTTTAAATGAAAGAAGGATGAACTTTTTGTTCAACGTTGGCGTGTCGAAGCGTCGCGATGCTACATCAATGTCCGCCTCACTTTTTGCACGGCATCATCAGTTACAAAATTAATTTCCATTAATACCATGAATAGGTCTTTTTGACTGGCATGGCAACTATTATAGTACAATGACCAATGCCTTAGCACTATATATTTAGTATTGTAACACTAGTCCCTTGTCTTAGAAACTAAGAGAGTTGTGCCTCGGTGCTGACAAAATAACGTCACGCTAGAGTTGGTTTATAAATAGGACCCATTTGGATATGAAAATTTTATTTTAAAAAGCTTTATTTTATTTCTAGAGTTCTATTGCACCCTTTCTTTTCTTAGTTTTCATTTCATTTTAAGAAAGCCAACATGCCATTACAGTATGTTAGCTAGAGCAAGAAGCGGTGGCTTTAATTTGGGAGGTGGAGGAATGATACCACCATGCTCTCATGCACACACATCTCATCTCACAGAGGAGCTTCTTTAATCTAGGAGGGATCGTGGAGAGGATTATCAATGAGTGAGGCTAGGAGAAGCTGGCCTACAACAACGTATCTTGCATTTTTCTCGTGGTGTGGGAGTATTATTATAGATGTAGATTATGATCAGTATCTTTTCTATTATAATGATCCTCCTGATTTCGATGAAATTCCTAATTTTTTCACAGTTAGAATTCTAATATCCAGTGGAATAAGTAGGATGATAAAATTATTAATTTTTCTGTCGTCAGCCTCATTGCTGAGGCCAAAGCTTAGCATTATTTTATTTCTACCAAGTTAATGCTCACTAGTAATATCAATAAGGTGACTCTAGATAAAGTCAATTTAAATTTTGTATCAAAAGGGCTTTACTATTAATATTGGGATGATTTTTTATAAATTTATTTGTAATATGCTTAAGGGTAGTACTATCGTAGTGTACGGTCATCCTTCTTTAATTTATTCTTTATGTGTTGCAGTGGGTGCACAATGTGAGTCAGATGAGAAATTCCTTATACAAAAGTCTCATCTGACTAAGAGAACAATTGATGGATTTATCTCAAGGATGGAGGTGGAAGAAAGCTCACATGGCCCCTTAATCCAGACCCAAATTCTCCAAAACTTTAAACGAGCAATTACAAGAAATTGGAGGATAGTCTCAAATTTAAGGAAAAATATTTGGGAGACCAGTCAGGGGCAACATGAACTTGAGAGAAAATTTGACCATCATATGGGTCAGCAGTAGCAATAATTTTCATATATGGTTGAGTTTAATACATCACTTGTTCACATGTTTAAGAATTGTGACTTTGATGTCGGTCTGGGTCAGACTTCTTTTCCTGTGCCTCATTATCAACCTTATGTGAGCATCCCACTGAAGTAGGAAGAAGAAGAGGAGGAGGAGGATGACGACTAGGCCTATTAGTTTTCCCCTTTTTCTCTTTTGTTTCTTATTTTCTTCTTTTCATTTTTTATTGTAAGAATTATGTAATAGATTTTTTTATATTAATAAAGATGTTATTTTATTTCTATACATTTTATGTTTGTTCTATGGAATGCTCTATAATTTAAAGATTTAACAATAAAATTTTGATGAAATGAGCAACATTGAGGGCTCACCACTACATGGGAAGCATTGTGTTATAGACATTATTTGGGCTATGATATAAATGCTATGACATTATCAGTTAGGTGTTTAAGGCTTAATTTTCTGAGTGCAGTGCCTTAGCGCTAAAATATCAGTGTCATGGTGCTATCAATAGAGTATCATAGTTCAAGTTTTTCTCAAAAATGTAGCACCTCAATGCTAAAATATCAATGCTTTGGCACTGTGCAATGCATGCCTAAGCTTAATTTTCCGAGAGTACATCGCTTTGATGTTGAGATATTAGTGCCTTGGAGCTTTGGAATTCACGCCTAACCTTAATTTTTTTGAGAGCGCACTACCTCAACATTGAGATATCAGCACCATGGCGTCAATTGCTCGCTTGAGATTCAATTTTCTCGAGATCTTAGCACACCAGCAATGGACCTACAACACCATTGTGTTGCGCCATCAGTGCCTCATATTTAATAATTTTGAAAAAAGTTCAAATTTCGATAGCATAATGCCTTAATAGTGCCAACTTCTATGATTTTTAGTGCATTAACACCTTTCTCTCTTATTCTGGATCCAAGATCAATGGAGGGAGGATTTTATCTCACTCCAGAACTAAGTTTGACTGTGGAATAGATTTTAGGATGTTATGCCTCAATGCTATTTTACAGAGGTGTAACCGAGAGCTTAGTGTTGCGGCATAGCAAGAATGATACCAACTTAAGAGCTTAGCACTGCGGTGTCAGATATTTAGCATCTCGATGCTATGGGATGGAGCATCAAAGATTTTATTTCCAAGAGGTCAGCACATCGACACCGCGTCGTCATGGAGCGGGAACTCTAATTTTGAACCAGATTCTTGCAAAATTTGATAATTTTTATAAAATTTGGCAGCATAACATTTTATCATTGCAAGATTTTTACTTATTTACTGCAAAACTAATCTTCTCGCATGTTCTGGATCCAAGATCGATGGAGGAAGGGTTTTTTTCTCACTCCAGAATCATGTTCAATAGTAGAGGTCTTCAGATTTTAAGATTCTATAATTTTGGGTATGGGGGTTTCTTTTTCACTCTGGTTCTATGATCGATGGAGAAAAGCCTCTTTATTTCTCACCAGATTCAAGATCGGCGGTGAAAATCTTTTAAATTTTCTTTGAGAGAAAATTATATAAATAAATCATTTCCAAAATGTAAACAACCTAAAATTTTCTACCCAAAATGTAAACAATTATGATGCTAGCCTATGACTTTGTTATGTTGTTAGACTCTCTGAAGACATAAATTTCCTACCCAAAATGTAAACAACCTAAAATCAATTATAAGGGATCTTTTTCATTTCAAAACTTGCAATACTTATCTTTTTAAGTCAAGTTATTAAAACTTAAATAAATTATAGCCTACATGGGTAGGAAATTTATGTCTTCAGAGAGTATTGCAAATTTTAAATGAAATCAAATCAAATCATTTAAATGTTAAAGTTCAACCCGGGATAGTTTTAAGTACTGTTAAGTTTTTCTAATCTAGTGCTCGTACTTTTTCTCCATTGGTATCCTCATAAATTTTTTTTTAAGTTGTGCCAAGTTTCATTTTAAATTTTAAGATTAGCTATTTTTTAATCAAACTTTAAAATCATAATAACATCTGCCATTACTTTATTTCAAAATTTTCTTGAAATATAATTAACTATACGACTTACTCTTATTGGAAACCTGCACCTCGTATTAAAACAAATTTTATTCGTTTCAACCATATTATATAAGAGAAGATTTTTGGGACACAAACTAAAACTTTTTTTTTTTTTTTTTGGAAAAATTTGAGGGAATTAGCCCAATTCATTCCAATGTGTAAAATGGTTACATGTAAAAAGTAAAAAAGTACAATATGCAAGGACTAGAAGATCTGAATAAAAAATAACTGAGTGACTTCAACACAAAAGTCTCTCCCAAAAGAGTCTAAGACAAAAAGACAGAGGATAAACAGAATAAAGATAAAATAAATATGCTGGACTCAGAATCAAAACCAGTAAAAATTGTAGCAGCTTGATATCAGATAACCGACTAAACGAGAACGAAAAAGACAGATTGCCTATGGTTTCCATCAATGCCATCCGATGGGAATCATCGATCAAAAGAATGATAACCAGGTTGCAATTGAGGCCAACCAACAGGATTCCCCAATGTGGGTGCTGCAGTTATCATCGTCTAGCAAGGAGAAATTTCGAATGAAGCCGTCGAAGTCAGAATTGAGAGTGGAAAGAGACATGTTAAGCAGTTCAAACTAAAACTCATTTTTGCCAATGCTAATTATTCTGGGCAAAATTTTTAAACTAAGATGATTAAAACCTTAATTAACGAAATAAGCACATTTTTGAAAAAATTTCAAAATAGGCATCTTAAGAACGTCACATGTGCGTCAGCAGTCCCTTAAACAGGCGAACTATAATAACTTTTTTTTTAAAATATTTACATACAGATCACACAATTCTTATATATTTACATATCTATCCTAAAATGGCACGGCGGAACGTCTCCCCCCTCTCTCTCTCTCTCTCTCTATATATATATATATCTCGTCGTTATTTTCTCCTCAATTTTTGTTAATAAATAATTTAAAATTATTTAAAATATATAAATAAATAATTTTTAGTAAATAAATAAATTATATAAATAAAGTATATATATATATATATATATATATTTAATTAGTTATTTATATATTTAAATTATATAAATATTTTTTAAGTTATATAAATAATATAAAATATTTAAAAATATATAAATAAATAAATAGTTATTTATATATATATATTTAATTAGTTATTTATTTATTTAAAATATATAATTAAGTTAAATAAATAAATTAAAAATTTTAAATTATATAAATATTTAGTTATTTATATATTTAGAAAATATTTAGTTATTTATATATATATATATTTATTTATTTATTATATATTTATTCCTTTCTTTATTTATTTATTAAAAATTATTTATTTTTTTTATTTTTTTATATTTTTTGTTATTATTATTATTATAGACTTATATAAATATATATATATATATGTATGTATATATATATATATATATATATATATATAATATATATATATATATATATATATATATATATATATAATATTTTATATAAATTATTTTTTAAATTATATTTTTTAAATATTTTAAATTATTTATATAACTTTTAAAATTTATATAATTTAAATATATAAAAAAATCTAAATATTTTATAAATATATATAACAATATTTATATAATTTAATTTATTTATTTATTTTTAACTAATTATATATTTTAAATAAATAAATATTTTAAATACATAAAATAGCTAATTAAATAAATATATATAAATTTATTTGGTTATTTATATATTTAAATTATATAAATATTTTAAGTTATATAAATAATATATATTTAAAATATATAAATAAATAATTAGTTATTTATATATATATATATATATATATATATATATATATATATATATATATATTTATTTATTTAATTGCTATTTATATTATTTAAAATATTTATTTATTTAAAATATATAATTAGTTAAATAAATAAATTTTAAATTATATAAATATATTTTGTTATTTATATATTTATAAAATATTTAGTTATTTATATATTTAAATTATATAAATATTTTAAAGTTATATAAATAATTTAAAATATTTAAAAATATAATTTAAAAATAATTTATATAAAATATTTTAATTATATATATATATATATATATATATATATTTATATAAGTCTATAATAATAATAATAATAATAATAATAATAACAAAATATAAAAATATAAAATATAAAATAAATAAATAAATAATTTTTAATAAATAAATAAAGAAAGGAATAAATATATATACATATATATAAATAACTAAATATTTTCTAAATATATAAATAACTAAATATTTATATAATTTAAAATTTTTATTTATTTATTTAACTAATTATATATTTTAAATAAATAAATAACTAATTAAATATATATATAAATAACTATTTATTTATTTATATATTTTAAATATTTTAAATTATTTACCTAAACTTAAAATATTTATATAATTTAAATATATAAATAACTAAATAAATTTATATATATATATATATATATACTTTATTTTACTAAAATTATTTATTTATATTTTTTAAATAATTATATATTAAATTGAGGAGAAAATAACGAGAGAGAGAGAGAGAGAGAGAGGAGATGTTCCATGTGCCATTTTAGGATAGATATGTAAATATATAAGAATTGTGTGATCTGTATGTAAATTCTTTAAAAAAAAAAGTTATTTTTTAAGTGGCCATGCCGTTTAACTGACTCTATTTAAAATATTTTCAAAAAACGTCTTATTAAAATTTTAATCATCTTTATTTAAAAATTTTGCCATTATTCTGTCAATGCTCACGATATGAAATGCTCAGTACTTTTCGTAGCAATGATGTCATTTCAACTTTTTTGAGACTCAATCGGAAGTCAAAAGTTTCAGTGCCTTTCTAGATTTTGTTCATCCGTCTGACTGTGGATTTGAGATCTCTCTTAGGCAACTCTCAAACTACGATGGATCAATCCATCGTCTTTAGTTCAGTTGGTGAGGGTGAATGTGGTTGTACTCTCGGCCAGATTGATTCCTTGATTCTATCTTTAAAAAGAAAGAACAGACTTCCGAGCTCAGGGCCATTTGCAATTAGTCATGCCCGAAGTCACATATTATATAGTGGGTGGAATTAGGGATAAATATCTCATTACCAAAAAAAAAAAAAAAACTATGATGAATCTTGGATCGACTGAGATTTTGACTTTCTTGGATGTAGTCCTCTCGTTTTATTGGATTAGCTGGATTTGCTGAGCTCAGTTCCCTGCCCTTGAAGCCTTTTTTCTACTTTTTGCTGTATCTTCCCTCTTCGCAGTTTTTTGGATTTTTTATTTTTATTTTTATTTTTTTGGAAAAATTTGAGGGCAAAGCCCAATGTATTCCAAAATGTAATGTATCAAGTACAAGAAGAATGGGTCAAGACTATAAGAAAGTAAAACAGACTACACATACTTAAGACAACCTACACACATTAACATGAACCAAACTACACAAGGCGGGCCTTAACTATGTAGAAAAACCAAAAACAATGGACTCAAATTAAAGATCGCTGCGGTTGACTCATACATCCAACGATCACGATCAAAACCAGTAGAAAGGGTAGGAACCCCACAAAACCGGTTCAGATATACTCGAGGTGTGCTCTACAAGCAGTATAAAATCATTAGCATGAAGCTCATCATAGTCCATTCCAAAAACCGTTTTCCCTGTATAAACCCAAATAAGAACAGGCCAGTCTTTACTGTCAAAACAAATATCTTCCCTCAGACAAACCATACTCCTCATTATACATCCAAACAATAACCATAGTATAAATCCAATCCACTATGTACCAAATCCAACCGCATTCGGTATAACTCTATCCATATTAGAAGCATGCTATAACCGGAAGGAGAGAATCCCTCCCGGTAAACAACAAACAAAACAAAAGCGCACACAAAACTTCCATCCATAATATGTTGCGATTATAGATTATAAATAATAAATTCTGGACTCAGACTTTGATAAAAACCAGGAAAGATCCAACTCGAAGCATACACGGCTGAACAGCGGCACCAATCACAGCCCTCCAGTTGGTGAAGCATAACTCCATCCAAGGTTACTGTAATGAGCATCCAGGCTGTGCCAATATTTGAATACCCATGGGTAAACATAAGTGTCATCATCATCCAGATTCCTCGATGCCGGCGACCATGTTCAGAGATCCCAAAGACGGCAATTATCAGTCCAACAAGCAGCATAGTATAGCAGAAATGAGTAAGAGGCAGCAATAGCATAGCAAAATTAGGAAATCCTATTCCTCCAACTTAAGATAATTTGCATAACGGCGGCGGGACTCATTAACCTTCCATCTTGCTATTTTAAAGCAATTCTATCTTTAATTTGATCAAGTAAGTCGTGAGGGAGAAAGCGATTATGAGTAATAAGCCTTTTGTTTCTTTCTCTCCAAATAATGAACTAAAACAGCGATGGAAAGAAAGTGTATCCTTTTGCTGATTTTATGCACATTAGGTTCCAAACTATTCAGAACTTGTTGCAAAGTAGATTGCATTAAAAAGAAATTGCCATTGGGAAGAATACTTCTAATCGGATGCATGAAAATGGACATTCAAAGAAGAGATGTGAATGTGTTTGAGAATCATTAAAACCTGCATATAGTTTGGATCGAGCCCTCTTTTAACAAGCACATCGATGTTTTAACCCCTAGATAAGCCATCCAACAATATAGCATAATTTAACAACGAAAACCGGATATTTTTAAACCAATTCTGAAGGTAAGTTCTGAGAGACTGTTTGAAATCCGATTAGTGGGGTTGTAAACCCCAAGCAATCCAGTCCTCACCACCCACAATAGGTATAGAAGCAATAGTAGCATATAGCGGTGGATATTCAGCGACAAAAAAGAAGGTATTCTCCAATGGCCATCGAAATAAAATACAAAGCTTTGCATCTTTATAATTATCAAGTGCGGTCATTAGAATCCCATGCATTAACCATAGATTTATTCACACACCAAGGATCAAGAGCAAAGAAAATGTTTGCCATTCCTATGTGATAGTTTAATTTATCACAATAGCGATTTGCATACAATTTCATTTCCTTCCACATAGGGGAGACTTTATGAATAGAGGGATTCCAAATAGAACCATATTTCTGATTACACCATTTCGCAAAGAGTGATTCCTGCTTTAAAGTTTTCCACATTGTTTTAATTTTACATAATGAATTAAGAGAAAGCAGAGAATGCCTATTCCACCTTTCTCCTTAGGAGAAGGTTTATCCCATGATATAGTAGTAAGTTTGTTTGAAACCCCATTATGATAGAAGAATCTTGAAGTGAGGGAGTAAATTTTCTTTAAAACACCTTTGGGAATGATCATAGATCTAAACCAATAAGATATGAAGTTGTTAAGCGATGATCAAGTAATTGCAACCTTCCTCCAAGAGACAAAACTTACATTTCCAACCCGACAAACCATCTTTGCAATTTGTCAAATAAACTTGAGAAGTTCATGAATTTAGGAGATCCCAAAGTTAAGGGAAGACCCAAATATTTGATAGGAAAAACACTTTGAGTAATATTAAGGATACTACAAAGATTTTCCACCTCCTAGAGCCTTTAGAGAAACAAATGAGGGATTTATCCAGTTAACAACAAGTCTGTATATTTTTTAATTCCTCAAGAGGGAGCCAGAATATGGCTATCATCACTAAGAGATCATCGTGAAAAGCAAATGAGAAATTTGACAAGTTCCACAATAAGAGGTCTATATCTAAATAAATTAACCTCTCATCAATTAAGCAGAAAAGTGTCAATGGCTATGGTGAACAAGAATGGGGATAAGGGACATCCTTTGAGACCAAATTTAGAAGAAAAGTAACCTTTGATTTCCCATTTATAATGGCGAAAGGAATATCGGATACATGCTTTCACCCAATTAATAAATCTACTAGAAACCCAATAGATTTAAGTCTATGTAGGAGAGCCTCCCAGTTAATAGAATCAAAAGCCTTCCTGAGATCAAGTTTAGCAAGAAAAACCCCATGTGATTTGTTATGAAACAACTCATTACAAATTTCACTAGCCATAGTGATGTTATCTGAAATGTCCCTTCCTTTAACAAATGCAGATTGGGCTGGATTAATTAAAAGAGGAAGGACTTTCTTCATCCTAGAAGCAAGAACTTTGGCAATAACTTTGTAAAAAGTGTTGCAAAGAGATATTGGTCTATAATTCAAATTGAGTTGGAATGTTTAACTTTAGGAATCAAAGTTATCAAAGAATGTTTCAACACGTGGAGCTTTTGGGTTTTGAAAAAGTGGCGCATTTAAAAAAGCTGTTTCCGGTAACTTCCCAAGAGAGAAAAATTTGGAAGTAAAACCATAACACGGAGCTTTATTCTCACTTATACTATATAAGGCATCTTTAATTTCTTGATCACTAATATCGACCTCAAAACCCATGATAGAATCGGTGAATTCCCAATGGGATATCCGTAGAATGAAAGAGTCGAGGAGTTACAGGTTAAAGAGAGGCTGAATAGTACACGCAAAACTCCTCGACTATGGAATCGATCATATAAGACACCTTGTCGGTAAGGAGCTCTCTAATCACATTAGAGCTTCTCCTTTCTTGAATTGAAAAGTATAGAAACTTAAGATCATCGTCAGGAAGTAAGCCAATGAGCCTTAGCACGTTGCTTAACCCATGCATCCTCCATATGAAGTAAACTAATGTAAGATTCTTTAATAACCTTAGCTTCAGCTAGAAGGAATTCATCAGTTGGATGCCTTTCCAATTTTTCAAGAATTTCTTTTTGATTCCATTTTGCCTTATCAATTTGGAGTTGTAAAGGTGATGAATCTCTCATGGCTTCTTTAAGTGCACTTTTAACCTTGGATAATTTGTTTGCAAGAACAAAGATTGGATCACCAACCACAAAGGTCTTCCAAGCAGCATTGATAACCCCCAAGAAATCGGGTGAAAGGGTCCAATAATTCCTAAACATAAACCGATTTACAGAGCAGGTTGTATGGTTCATGAAGATGATGAGAGGAGAATGATCCAAGAGAGAGGAGGAGGACTTTAAAAGCGAGGAGGAATTTATCCAACCAAGCAGCATTGCAAAAGACCCTATCAAGTTTACAGAATATGGGATTATTGGTTTGTTGATTGGACCATGTATAGAGTAAACATGTACTAGGGAACTCGAGAAGTTCCGATCTTGAGGAAGAGAAGGAGAGTATTGGTAAGAGATGAGAGGGTTACCACCCATCTTATCCTTATGGGAAAGGCCAATTAAAATCACCCATCAACAAGGGGTTCCATAATTCCAACGACAATCTCCTAAGGGAACTCAGGAGATGGTTCGAGATTGAGCATCATTCTCAGTAGATCTGAGGTAAGAAAAAGGGAGGATTTCCATTAGAAGAAACAGAGCCGTGAATAAATTGATTAAAGCAGCGGTTTAAAATCAATACCGAACACCATTTAATCCATTGCCACCAACCACAACCTCAAAATTAGAACAACACGATTGAGAGGAAACATCAAAACTTTAGGTAAAGAAAAGGGTCACGATAGGATTGAGTTGATCTTAGTTTCAGAAAAAAAAGATCCAATCAAATTCTTTGATAAGTCTCAAGCAATCTGTTTACGCCTTGAGCATAGGCCTCTAACATTCCAAATACCAAATTTAGGAAAATTCATTGAGAAGGAAAGGAAGAGGGTTTTACCCTTTTTTACCTTTCGATTGGAAGCAGTCGCATTGGAGCTTATGATGATCTCCACCATCTAATTGTGACTTTGAAGTCGATATAGGATTCTTTCCTTTATCCATACCTGTCAATTGATCATACTGCTTGGGAGAAGAGGAGGAGGATCGGGTAACAAACACTTGTTTTAGAGGATCATGTAGAACTTCCCTCTAAATATGTATCCTGGGGGGTGGGATGATCTGCCGAAGCCTCAGATGTATCAGCAGGTGAGTGAGAAAGAGTGGGAGGTTGGTTTAGGTCGTCGGAAAGAACAGTTTTTGAGATCACTGCAACCTCCTTTGCAACACTAAGAGGAGTTGCATCTTCCATTATCTCGCCTTCTTCTGATAAGGCAGAGAAATTGTTTACTGGAGAAAGCACATTGGCTGGTTGACGACTACGGCTCCTTCCCTGTCGGATACGCCGCAATGGTTGTTGAGGTAAAACTTGATTAGGTGACAAGAGTATCTATGTAAGCGTATTACATTTAGAACAAGCTGACTTCAATCATTGGTTGGCTAAACTTCTTTCCATTCAAGTTGATAGGAATCGAGTGGAAGAGCGGAGGAAGTATTAACTGAGCAGGCGTGATCCTAGCTTTGGAAGCCGTTAGGTTGTCAACGGAGGAATGCCAATCACACTTCCAATTTTGAGAACCCATTCTCATTCCAACAGCATAAGGGAAAGTTAGGTAACTTGATCCACAATGGGATCTCGGTCACCGGATCCTTGGACGGCCGGAAATCCCAACTCCACTTGTGGAAGATAAATGGCCGGCCGTTTAGAAAACAAGGCCCGTCATTCCACACAGCGTTGTAATCTTCAATACAGGTAAACTTAAATAAAAGAAATCCCCTTGAGATAACCTCAAGATTTCCTTTAAATCGCCATTTCTTTTTTTGACGAGAGATCCATAAAGCGTCTTGCCGATGGCATGACCAACTAGAGACAAATTCTACTCTGGCGACCTTCAATCTTCCTCTAAAAGATACTTGAGGTACAGGTGGAATGAAGGATAGCGGGAAATCCCTGCTTTTTTCATTTTGAGCGAGCAACAACTCTTTCCAATTACAATGTCCACGGGATCTCTCCTTGGAAGAGCCATGGCAGATTGACGAGATAAGGAAGAAAGTGGCGGAAGGGAATGATTAAGAGTACCCATTGAAAAAAAAAAAAAAAGGTCTGACCCGGCTAAACGAGGTCAGAAGGGAGAGTGGTAGAGCAGGAGAGAAATTAGTTGGATTTTTAGGGAGGAGAAGGAGGAGAAGGAAAGCGCCGGTGTGAAGCTCCAAAATGGGAGAAGCCCTAGCCGCATGAAGAAAAAAAGCCCTGACAACTACATTGTATTCTGGGCGGAGCTTTCATTTTAAAAAAAAAAAAAAAACAGTAAAACTCATTTATTTTTATTCTTGAGTGAGTGATGGGATGTTATTTGAATCTTTAAAGGTAGTATAATCATGAGTGTATCCAGGCAAGAAGGGCCGTGGGGCAACGTGGCAAAATTTGAGCAGGATTTTAGAGGATTTAACCTACATCCTGCCAAAGAGAAAAAACCGGCAACTTTAAATTCCACAGAACTTTAAATCCCGTTTCACCAGTTTGCCTTAGATTACAGATTTAGTAAATCCCTTTACTTAGATTTATATGTTTTTAATTAATGATTAATTAAAATATTATATTCTAATTAAATTTATAATTTATAAGAAATAATTGATGAAGATATTATTAAATTAAAATTATTTTAAATTTAATTTAACTTAATTTAACTAACTTAATTGAATATTATTAATATTTAACATATGTTATTAAAAGTTAATTATATTTATTTTTTAAAGAAATTAAAACTTTATAAGATTTATATTTGATGAAAAATTTGTCACTTTATATTTTTATGTTGTACCTTGCATGATTTTAAAAATAGATATCTAGATATCTAGATATATATATATATATATATATATATATATATATATATATATATATATATATATATATATATATATATATTATTTATATCTTTATTCTAATAATTTTTATTGATAACACCATCACCAAAAATAACTAAAATTATATGAAAACTACAATTCAAGTGTACAAGTTTGATTAAATTTTGTTGATTTTATTATGAAATCAAATACACGAGGTTCATTAATAGTTTATTTTAACAGTATACATTAATTTTATGAATAGAAGATGGATATTCCATGTGTAATGTTATCATTTAGGGCTATTTGGAAAGAAAGAATTTTGGGTGTAAAATAAAGTAAATACATGGATTTTAACTTTTTTTGTGTTTAGCATGGTGCAAAGTAAAATTTCAAAGTAATATAATATATTTAGAATACATTATAATGGTCATTTTTTGATGTATTTGGAATTGTCCGATTTGGGCGAATTTCAAATCTATCGATAATAAAGTGTTATGGCCGTCACCTTTGTTGTCAACCACCATTGGCGGTATTATCACTTGCTTCTGATCGTCGTCGGTCGGTCATTCAGCAGTCTATCGCCGCCATATATACACCTCAAATATATTTTATATTATATTTATTTTATCAAATAGATAAAGATAAACTAATATATTTGTAGAGTTTTCTACAAATAACCTAAAATAATTCAAATATATTATATTCCTTTTGTACTATATTTTTTTTGTACTGTATTCTTTTTTGAGACAACCAAACAACTCCTTATTTAATATTAACCTTAGCTTGATCACTTGAAATGATGCTAACTTTTTTGTTTTGTTTCAGTTCATAATTTTATATTTGACATATGTTTTTTATTTATTATTCAAAAACTAAAATTGCGTATAAATTATGGATAAATATAATTTTTAAATAATTTCATATCCCATTCTCATAAGAAATGAGAAGAAAAATTAAGCAAACTACGACTGATGTCTCCTCGTTCTAATAAAAAAGAAATTCAAATTTTTAATAAATCAGATAAATGAAAATTAACTAAAATTTTCCTCAACTAAGTAAATGGATGTAAATTAATATTAATCCAACTTCTTCGTCATTTTATTATTATAATTTTTAATTTCTACTCTTTAATGTTTATATTTCTAATGCTTCTTCGAAAGTTATCTCTCCACTAACTCTCTCTCCAAAAGCTCCTAAAGTATCACATTTAAGATTCTCAATTGTAGCATCATCTGGGTTGCCTTCATCTACATTCAAAATTTTCAATTGTTACATATTCATGTAATAAATTTAATTTTTTTGAGAAAATAAGAAAATTTTGTTGAGTTTATATATTGGATGTCATCATAGCATCATCAGTAGATGGAATAATATTCTCTTTATCAATTTCATTATCTAGATCATTATAATCAAGTTTAGGAGCAAATTTTTCATCAACAATCTAAAAATTTATTGTTTCAATGCGTGTATAGTCTAATGAATGATAACTTCTTTTTCTGTAAGTACAATCATAAATGAGAAATTATATAATATATAATATATTTACATATAATTTATTAATGAAGAACATACATATTCCTTAAATTTAAGTTATATCGAATATATATAATATCATTTAGCCTTTGATTCTTTAAATGATTTCTTTCTTTTTGTATGAATTTATTCAAAAATAATATAGTTTCTTTACCATTCAGAAGAAGAAGAAGTTTGATTTGTATATTTAGTACACTAAAGCAAACATCTTTCACCTTTCATTTAAATAGTAATGAAATATTAATTAAATTAAAAAATATAGAAAGTACTAAATATAAATATAATAAATTATGCAATAAAGAACTAACCAAGAAGCTTTTTTTTTTTTTTGACATTATAAGAGCAATTGGCTTCATTACAAGATTAAACTTAGCACATATATCTTTATTTCCAATCATTTCATTTGTGATAGTAATTTTCTTGATCATACTAAAAATAAGTGTTTAATAAATATGCATCAAAATGAATACCATAACAAAGATAAGGATCTCATCAACTCTTAATGATACATGTGTTTGGTTTATAAAGTCTATTTGTATTTCTAACCATGTCTTTGATTGCCTCTTTGATTTGTACGTTCCATCATTAAGATACTCATTAATACTAATTTTCATATAATAAAATAATCATTCTAAAATTTAGAATCTATAATAATAGAAGTCACCTCTTTTCCTTTAATTATTTTTTGATAACATTGAATCATTAAAGTCCTTTTCGAGTTACCAAACCTTGCAAATTATGCATGTGATCATAAACACTTTTTAAGTAATAAAGTTTGTTGTAAAAAATGTTGCTCTATACTGGATGTTCTCCCTCTAACCAAGACTATTTCTTTGCCATGCTAATAAAAAAACATAATTGTAATTTAATATAGTCAGAGTGTAGCTAGTTTCCTTACAAGAACTTCTATAAGTCTTAACCAATAGCCTGCATTGTTCTTTACAATCCCCTCATAAATTAACTCACATCTTATAATAAGATGGAGATTCAAATCTAGGTCCAATAGCCTCTATCACATCAATGGCTTTGTATGCAAATGATGAGTTCAATATATTCATTGGAATGCAGCTTTCAAGAAACCATCTATCAAATGCCATATCAGCATGATGCATAGCTTCTTTGATGCCAACATAGATTTTATTAAAGGTTGTCATTCGGGCTTGGTTATAGAAGTAAACCAGTGTTCTAGATCATCAATCTTATATTACCTTTGTCAAATCGTTTTCCATGTACAATTGAACTTTGTGATTTTGAGTAAGAACTTCTCTCATCTAAAAATTCAAGAACATCATATTGATTTGAACTTTCTTTGTTTACTTGTGCCTCTTGCTTTCTTTGTAATATTCCTTTAAATTTTTTCTTTATTTCATAATGAAAATAATATGATATTTTCTTATAGGGAGAAATATTTTCTTTAACCCTAGTAAAGACCATTGCATTCTCTTAAGACCTCCACCTTTATATATGACTCGACAATGTAAATACTTATAATATTTTTTTTATTATCAGTAGTTTTAGACTCACTAAAATGATTCCATATGAGATCTAGTTTTTAACAAACATTATATGCTTATGTTGAAGGTTGTAATCCAAATGCTTCTATTCTTTAAGAATTAAAACTATGAAAATAAATATATATTTTATAAAAGTATAGTGTACACTATAGTGATATAGATAACTATCTTCTTATAATCTACCTCTTTAGTGCAATAGTTGCACACACTGAAAAGAGGCTTCTTCTATTTTTAGAAGTCAAATTCATTAAAAGACCAATAAATCAATAATAAACATACTAACTAGTCTAATTAATACAAAAAATTAACATTATTGCATGAACACCAAGTCCAGAATATTACTTTTGAAATATTATACACACACACACACACAGATATATATATATATATGTATATATATATATATATATATATATATATATATATATATATATATAGTATATATATATATATATATATATATATATATATATATTAAATTACTTATTAGTAGAAGAATTTGTTCTATTTATACCATAGTAAAAGCCACCATTGTACAATGTTTGAACATGTAAACCTTCATTAAATTATTTTTTTAATTTAGAAACTATTATTTCCCTCAACTATATTAATGAAATGACTATGCATACTTATAAGATGCAAATGTTAATCTCATAGTCTTGACACTTTCAATAGGATAATTAGAACACTATCATTATCTATATAGTATATAACAATACCATTAATATTAAAGTATATAATAGAAAACAACTATAAATATGTTAAATAGTTCCAATCCCCATAACCATCAATTTGAAGCTATAACTACAATCATAGAATGGAAGTACACAAGGTATAAACAATAACAACAAAAGATGCATTAAAATGATGCAATTTTGTTGTAAGAGTTTAAGCGTTATTTTACAATCTAAAATAAAATTCTTATGATTATTGCATTTAAACTGTCACCCATATTTCATCAAATATCCTTTTAATTGTTTGTTAATACTCTTGAGTTTAACAAAAATATAGATTTTTTTCCCAAGAAACACTAAAATGAATAGGAATTACAACATTTTTTGGATTGAAAATTTTATAAAATTCTATAGTTAAATGTGCACATTACATAACATCGAAAAGAATTTTCAAAGTTTGTCATGAAAGATAACCAAAAGTTTTTTTTTTTTTTTGATCCATTACATGATCTAGAAATCCTTTTAGCTCATCAAAATTTTGAAATTGCTTGGGCAAAGCAAGATCACTATCTAAGTTATAATAGATTCTAAGTTAAATTGTAGTGTTTAAAAATGAGATAAGGGCACCATGCATCTTGGGGGTATTTATTTAAATGATTGAATTTATCATCAAGGGATAATATACTATCTTGAAAGATAGAAATATCTCCCTATGTTGTAATCAATCATCTAATAATAACTCATAAGGTTGATGGGTCTACATAAACCAAAGATTTTTTTTTTCCTATTTTACATGGATGAAATAAGATAGTATTTATTTTAAGCCGCGCTATAAGTTCCTTGTAAGGGCAAACCCCCGTAGTTAATTACATCCTAGAAAATGTAAGTCTTCTAAGAAAATTCTCTATTAAAATAGTCAACTAATATCTATATGAATTTTAAAGTTAGAGATCAAAGCATTGATAATTACAAAAATAAAGGGGGAGAGCTTAAATAAGAAGAGTTCTTAACATATCCCAAAGGAATATAAGCAGGAGGTACTCATGATATGATGAAGCCTAGTGAGTACCATAATCTACCCTGTAATTGGGCTTTAAAATTTTGAAGTAGAGAAATATTATTGTTCAAATTGATGTTTTATTAGAATACTTGGACTTATAATATTATAACATAAGATTGTAAAAATGTCAAAGTGGTGAGGATTTACACCAGTAGAAAATGCACAAAAGGTGACCCTAAACCCTAAAACTAAGATGTTCTAACACAAGCCAAGAGCTTGGTCTAATCTAGTGAGGGAAAAATATGTTGGTTTACTTTCACTAGAAAGAGTGAATCTATCCTGACTTCTCTATACTTACAATATCCTGAAAGGGTTATCAACTTACACCTCATACGAGTTAAAATCATATTTCTATGTCTCATGTAAAAAAGGCAAGATGGCTAGGCTATTGATTATTAGAAATGAAAACCTAAGAGCTTAAACTCACTCTTTGATTTCTCGATCATGATTAGATGAGTAATGTCCTCGACTAATGTAATAAAAAATATTTTTTAAAATTTTAGACTCTCAGTTTTAACTCAGGTTTGGGTGGATAAGTATGCTTACATGCATGATGAAATTATGTAAGTCGATCTATGAGGGAGGTGTTCTCTACTCAAAGGAGTTGTTGTCAAAGATCTTGTACTCCCCTTTATTGTGCAATGAGTGAAGATCTTCTATATTCAATGAGAGAAAAAAAAAAGATGTATATGATATGTCTGTACATTCATCATAAACCTAATTGTTACTAAATCTCTCAGTTGATTAATTCTTAGGGTTTAAGATGAGACTACAGGTTGTGTTAAATTTACTTTTAAGTTAATTAATTTAGTTGGAAAAGAAAATTTAAATTCTAAAGAGCCTACCAAAATCTAAGTCATATATCAAAACATGATACTTTGAAAAACCTATAAAAATGCATACTATTTCTATTGCACAATCAATGTAAGTATACTAAATAATCGAACGAAATAAAAATAATAAAAATGGCTAGTGTTACTAGGTTTCATTATATACCCCAACAAATATAAGAAAATGATATATTTGTACATTCATCATAAACCTAGTTGTTGTTGAATATTTTAGTGATTAATTCCTAGCTTTAAGATGAGGTTACTAGTTATGTTAAATTTAATTTTAAGTTAATTAATTTAGTTGGGATAGAAAATTTAAATTCTAAAGAGCCTACTGAAATCTAAGACATATATTAAAACATTACACTTTGAAAAACTTATGAAAAATATATCATTTCTATTGCATAATTAATGTAAACACACCAAATAATCAAACCAAATCAAAATAATGAAAGAGATCAATGTGGTTAGGTTTCGTTACACATCTCAAAAAGAAAACAATTTGGTAGGAAAGCTCTGATCCATATACAGCTAAACATAGAACTAAGTACAAAAATGGGAAGCCATGGAGATCTTCATCCTCTCTTGATCTTCAAAGTCTTGGATCCTTTTAGGCTTCTCACGTCTATGTCTTTTAGCCTTAGCTCATCCTAAAGCCCATGATTCTAATCATAATTCTAATATAAAGATTACTTGAAATTTTTAAAATAAAATCATAACTAAATTATTAAAATAAAGGTTATTTATAATACACATACACACAAAAGCAATTATACTTTCATGCATTAGGGCTTAGCACCTACCAGTCACCAAACTTACCTGACCTAATGGGCTGTGCTTAAAGAGGAAAATAATACCTGCAAGTAAAAGCATTAATTTATTTTTATTATAGTGGCCCCTTTTTCATTCAGCACTTCCCCCTAGATGAAATTATCATTTGTCTAACAAATATCATCCTAACATCTAGAACTACGCATAAGTGATCCTAACATCCAATCTAACATATTATAGCACAAAATATAAAATGAGTACATCTAACAAAGCATCAGCTTAACCTAAGTCTAAGGTCCAATAACTTAATATTCTAACATATGTGCAAAGGTGCTAGTGTAATGTCACAAAAGCTAAGCTTTAATGTTCAAGTTATAACCTAAAGAAAATTTTCAATTTATTACCATTAGGAGATTTGAAACTAAATGATTTATAACTTGAGAAGTAGATTTTAAATTGTGATCTAATTCATGTTTAGGGTAAATTTAATGTTTTAGAGAGTATGAAGACTAATGAACCTTACTTAGGATAAGAGTCATCTCACTCCACACCCTAATCCTGAAAGAAGTTAAGGGCTTAAGCAAATCTTGCCTTAATTATGTATGATTCTCTTAAGGATTAATATATGATAAGGTAGTTTCATGACACATGGATCAACCTTATTTAATTTAATATATTTAATGTAAATTGATGACCTGCATGCTTATGTAGATGAAAATAGAAACAAAAATTTTAAGTAGTCTTAAGTTTATATTTAATGATTATTAAATATTATGTCTGCATGCATGATATTCCTATATTTAATACCTTGCAACACATAGGTATGTAGTTTTGTTAAATTAGTGGGTTGAGGTAACAAGATGTTCTTCGTACTAGTAGCCCAACTCTCTCGGGTGTCTAGCATATATACATTCAAGCACATGATTCTACATGAGAGTGTGCTGCATTAAACTGAATTCATGACATGAAAAGATACTTTTGCATTTTTTTTAAAATTATGTGCTTTACGTTTGTATATACAATTTGAAATTAAAGAGTACATTTTGAAAATATCTAGCAACTAGGTCTATAAGCATGAAATCATATATGATAAGTATTACTTAATTATAAACTAGGAAAACCATACATCATAATGATCACTTCACATTTCATCATGCTCAAGATTAATATACATAACCAAAGCTTAATTTGGGATTAAGATATATTTGATTCGAAGGCTTAATTAAGAGTGCTTAACATGAATTAATTAAGGTAGTTAGACTTTGACTTTATCATAGTTTTTCTAATATTTTTTTTCTATTAACAAGAGAGTCGTAAGTTAAACTTGTGCATTTTATGATTTTATATGATTTATTAATTATTAAACTTCCAAAATTAATCTAATTAACCCTAGAAAGTAAAAATCATTAAGTACAAGTCCAGAAATTATAGAAAATTTTTGAACATGCATAATGATAGTACAAATAATCCATAAAAATTTTAAGGCATTTGGGTATAAAAATAGTGATTAATCGCACTAATTAAAATTTTAATAATTAAACAATTACTCTCAAAATACCTCAAAATAATTGGAGATTTTGTTTTCATTCATTAATTATATGTTAGAAGAATCCCTAGAATGTTTGAGTTTTATTTCTTTAAAGTCAAGTGTGCTCAATAATGTTTTTTTTCTAAGCTTTAGGTTAATTAAATCATTTATATAATTAATTAATTATCTTAAGATGTGATTTTCAAAACAATTACGATCATAAGTCTTAATAATTATCTAAGGGTGCTATGATGTTTGATAAAATTATTTAACCATTAAAGACTCATTAAGCTATTTTTTATAATAATTAAACTAATTAATTAAGCTAATTACTAGATTAGGCCTTTAAAAATCATAACATTAAATCCAACACATAACTAGTCTAAAATAATTATTGAAGGTAGGTGAAAGTCAATTAGTTAGGTAATTATGGGTTAATTTCAAAAAATATTATTTTTTAATCAAACCCTAATTACTCCTTAATTAATTGGTAAAATTTAGAGCTTTTTTTAATTTTATTTTATTGAGGGTTTTTATAGAGTATTTATTTTTTTATTTTTTATAATTAGTTATGATTTTTAAAAGTTATGGCTAATTATGATAATTAATTAATATTTAATTAAACCCTGATTTGATGGTTTTGGGGTTTTAATAACTTTAGAGTGCCCAGGAATATGTTTTATATCCTCTAATGTTAATTAAAGTGTTATAGACTAATTTTGAATATTTTAAAAATTTTGATTATTCTATTTTATTTATTTTCCTTAAACTATCCTAGATGACATTCAAATTCATAACTTATGATCTAGTGGCCCCCTTAATTTAATATTTTCATGGTGGGTGTGCTTCTATGTTAGCTTCAGTGTGATTTTTCCACTTATCTCAGTTAACGGTTGTGGAGAAAAATTTCTATATAGGTCACCTTCAATCTGTGGTGAAAGGAGGCAAGAATATAAAAATTCATCTTTTTGGGACACCATGCAAATCTACAGATGTGCTTATTCAGGTGATCGGGTATGTCATCAAGAATAGTGTACTATCTTGAAAGATAGAAGTCATTACCCTTTAATGGACCTAATCACCATAATAAGGACTCCTAAGGATGATGGGCCTACATATGTACCAGAGATTCTTCTCCAACTTTACATGAAAAAGTAAAATAGGGTTTATTTTAAACTGAGTTTGTTAAGTTCCCTACAGGGGCAAGCCCCGATAGTTAATTACATCCTAAGGGACGGGATCCCTTAGGAATACTCTCGATTAAGGTAAATAATTATTGTCTTCAAAGATTTCAATAGGAAAAAATTATCAATCGATTGGTTCATTTTTGAAGATCAAATGGGATTGATCAAAGAGGGGGAGTTATTATCGAAGTCAAAATGGAAGATAAGTAGGAGATGCCCACAATGCTAGGAAACCTAGCGGGCATCTCAAACTATCCTACTATTGGGCTTTATATTTTGAAATTAATATAGTTAGTTTGACTTGTATTTTTCATTAGAAATTTAGAACTTATGATTCCTTAACATAAGATTATAGAAATGCCTAAGAGGTGAGAAATTATGTTTTATGGCCCACAAAAGGGAGAAGCAACCTCAGAACCTAAATCTAGGGAGCTTTTGAGAAAGCACAAGCTAAATCTAAGGCGAGCATGAGTATTTGGTTTACCTCCATAAGAGAGAACAAATCACTCCACTGCTTGGACTTACAACCGCCTAGGGGTGGCTGCCAACTAACTCTAACTATGATTTTAAATACATGTAGAAAAGTCTTATGCTTTATGCAAGATAGCTAGGCTATTATTTATTTAAAATCAACTAAGTCCTTAAACTCACTCCCTAAAAAGACTAGATCATGTAGGGATATGCTTCAAATGACCTAAATCTAATGCAATTCAAATTTCATTTATTTTTATTTTTGGACAATTATTTTGACTCAGGCTAATAGGATTCATATGTCTAATGCATGAGAAATAAAGTTATTGGCCAAAATTAACGAGAAGGGAGGAGGTGTGTTTCCACTATGGCTCTTAAAGGTCAAGCCATATTTCTCTGGCAAAGGTGGAAGCCCTCCAATCAAGAGTGAAATAAGATACATTTGTGCATGATATTGTAAAAGAAATACTCATCCAGCTAAGGTGTTGCTAATTCTTTTATCTTGATTTTAAACCTAAGCTTTATGAATTCTTTATTTTGAGTTGAAAGAATTTGGTAAAAGATTTATTTTTTCCTAAGAGCTTAATCGAAATCCAGGCCATACATAAAACAAGGAAGAAACTAGGAAAAGATGCCACTTAATGCAAAAGCTCAACAAATAATCAATCAATTTATAATGCTAATCGCAAAAAGAATAAAAAGCTATTATGGTCAGGTACCATTGCACAAACTCAAAAATAACAAATTGGTAGCTGAGCTCGACCCTTATACAACCCGGATTACAAATGAATTAAATTATAATTAAGCAAGTAATTCATTATTATGAGAGTCTTCAAGCTTTATTTCTTCTTTCTACTTTCCTTCTTTCTTCTTCTTCTTCTCTGCTTTCTTTGGTTCCTTTTGGATGGTTGGAAGGTGGATGCTCCAAGGTTTCATAAGGTACATTTGATAAGATCTTATGACCAATGCTCATCCTAATCCCCATAACAATAATTCCAAAATCCTAATTGCACAAATTTACATGAAAAGGAAAAGAATGAAAATCTAACTAACACCTGCAAAATAGAGATTAGCTAAAACAAACTGCACAAATCCCAAGCATGCATATTGAACTTATCACCCCACACATAGGTGACTAAGTCCACCTGGACAATTGGATTATGCTTACAAGTGTAAGCACCTTTCAAAAGTATTTATATTTTTATTTATTATTGAGCCCCTTAAGCACAATCCCCTAAGAAAATAATGGTTAGACTAAGATCGCCCTATCATTCATTCTATGATCATACATCCTAACATCCAGTCTAAAATATATATCACAAAACAAAATAAATATTAAATCTTGCACTGCCCTAACCTAAAGTTAGAAGTGGTGACTTAGGCCAATGTGTGGGCTTTGAAGGTTTGTGTGGTATGCTTAGCTATGGCTTTAGGTTTAAATTTTCTAAGTGTGAAAATAAGTTCAACTTAGAGGAGGGTTTCCTTTAAGTTGTTTAATTATTTTGGGTTGATTTTATTTCATATTTTGATTAAGTTTGAGTGAATCCTACAATTAATTACTAAGTTATAAAGAGAGGAAAGAGAAGAGAACTTCTCTTTCCTTCCCTAACCTAGGTAATTTTCACATTTTAGTTTTGTTTAGTGAATATTTTGATTAAGTCTTTTAATTAATCCTAAGTTTAGATGAACTCTAAACAAACCTATTCAAGAAGAGAGGCATTTTAAGATTAAATAAAATGAACCAAATTCACAAAATATACATCACTTCATTTCTTTCCCAACATGTATAACATGCATATGAATGAATCCTAAGCATATCTATACACATAAATGAGAATATTTAACACACTTTATGATGCATGCTAAGTAATTTATTTAAGAAAATTTGGAATTTTAAGATGCATGATTTTCATTAAGTGGAAAAGGGTTTCTTATCCAATTTTCATATGCACACATGAAAGTAAGAAAGGCATATGTGAGTACAACACCATTGTTAAAAAGAAGTGTAAGGTACAAGACCTACTTAGGGATACTTAAAGCCTCGCAACCTCCGGGTTGTCCAGACTAATATACCACTTTCCTTAAATACAAACATGTGTATAAAAGAAATGAATGGGAAGAAAGAATGCAAAAGTCGTATTAGTTGATTCATTTTGTTTATGCCATTTATGTGTGCAAGCATAAGTAACCCTTCTTAAGTGATGGCATAGCAATGAATAGGATATGGAATTAAGTAAGTGTTAGGTTCATTTCAAATGAACTATACATCTTACCAAATCATATTCAAAACTATACAGAAAGAGAAGAGAAGGAAAACCTATGCTAAGCACATCTTTATATTCTCTCACATACAAGCTTATAATTAAAATATAAGTAACACACTTTCAATTTTAGGAATTTGATTTATATGTCTTGAAAATAATTTGAATTTAATAGTGATAATAGCCACTCATATTTCTACTTTAGCCAACACATGCAAATTTGACATAAAGTAAACAATTTCATTTTGAATTTGATTTTGAAAAGTATGAATGCATGAAACCACATGACATACAAATTTGACATGTTGGGGAAAGAATCAAAGTAATGAAAGTATGTAAACACATTCACTTTAACCAAATCCTAAAGACAATCTTATGAAATAAGAAAGCTTAAAATAAATCAAAGTTCATTTAAGATAATTTTTTGTTTGGTTTTGAGTTTGATTTAATTTTGAAACCGTGAGTTGAGTTTGTTGTTTCTAACCCATTCCCACACATATTTAATATTTTTTTAAAATTTTTAGATGATTAGATACATTTTAGATTATTTAATTAGGTTAACCCTTACCTACACCACCTTAGCATAGTTAACCAAGTAATTATGAGCCAATGAGATGACATAAAAAACTCACAAGGAATTTAACCTTGCAATGCACCTAAGAAAAAAAGGGCTTAATGCAATTTGACTCATAATTAATGGTTAATTAGCTAATGGGTTTAACTTAAGTAATTTCAAAACACCCCTTCACACATATGAATTGGGTTTTGATTTCCTTAATTGAACATAGGCTCTTAAACACCTAAGAATCTACCCAAAGTAGATTAATTAAGTTATGGAAGATTTTAGAATTTTTAGAAATTAATTAAGAGAGTAATTAATGAATTAACCCTTAATTAAGAGAGGATTAAGGAAAGAAAATGGGGTTTAAGGAATAACTTAGGGAAATACCCCAAAATTATTCCCTAAGCCTTTTATTCACTGGATCTAATTTTAATCAAACTTAATAATTGATTAAAACACTAATCCAACCTTAATTATCCTTAATTATATTAAGGGAGTAATTAGGAAACACACTTGTAATTCCTAAAATTAAGCTTTCAATAAATCCCAAGAAAATTAAGGGAGGTAGAGGTCATCCCCTGAAACATGCCCAACAAGTTTAGGATTAATCAGAGAATTAATTAAGGAGTAATTAGCAAAATGACATTTCCATTAAAAGCTAAAATCAGAGAAAAGTATAATTCAAAATCCATCAAAATTATTTTTAAAATATCCTAGGTTGTATTATCTTTCCATTGTAATTTACCTCATATTTTTTTAAATTTTATTGAAGGTGATATGAATTTTTGAAGGTTAGGAGATTAAATAAATTTAATTAAATCCCTAACTAATCCCCTCGGCTCACAGCACGACACGTGGCGGCGGCGGTCAGCGCGCTTTACATGCGTCGCCTCATGAGGGGTTTACTTGAACATCAAATTAGGGTGGTGGTGTGATGGTGGGACACGGTTTGATCCCTACTATTCGATCAAGGATCGAACGGCCAGGGATCATCCACTGGTTTTAAAAGGGATAAAGGATCTCTAAAATGTGCAATTAATTTAGGCCGTCCATCCAAAATGTGCATATGGACTGCCAGGATCATCCTAGTTCTTCCCTGAGGCTCAACAGAGGCCGTCCATGATCTAAGGAAAGATCTGAGCTCAATTGAGCTTGGATTGGATTAAGATTATACCCACACCATCTAAGCATAATTACAAACCTGTCTAACGGTGGATTTCATGCCATAATAATTTCTTTCACAAAGGACCAACACCTCCTAAACTAAGTGGTCGAAAATTTCCATACCTCACCGGAGGTGATCACCGGTGCTCAAGCTCGATGAGGTAGCTTTGTCTAGTGGAGACAAAGCCCTGTTGAAAGTTCCAAGCCTTGGGGTTGAGTAGATCTCTCTATGGACCAACACCACTTGGTCCCCTTTGCAGCTTTAATCCAATTCACCTCCTCCTTGCCTTGGGAACTTGTGGGAATGCTTAGGTGCATTCGACTTGATCTCCAGAGAGAGTGTGTAAGAGGAATTGGAGTAGATTTGAGTGTGGAAGAAGTTGGGAATTGAGATGAGCTCCCCTATTTTCTAAGAAAGAAAATCGAGAAAGCGAAGATTCAAATCCTCTTATAAAGCTTAGGAATGCTCTCTGATGGTTCCTAACTCTCTCTAGTGCTCAATCAAATGTGTGGATGATGAATTGAATTGAAGGAGTATATCTCCCCCTATGGCAATCGGACGGTCGAACCATAGCTTGCCATTTTCATCCAATTGACCATATGGGAGGGGTTGTTTAGGCTGTTAGATCTTTGCACATGGTCAATTTGGGATCTTGAGTGGATTGGTAACCTCCCATGTGCTTCAAATTGAGTGGAGGGAGGATTTTGAAATGGCCAATTTGAGCTAGGGGGTCAGGTTTGGCCTTGGGTCCATTTGGGCTGACCTAAACCCATTGGGTTAGGTGCACCACTCTTCATTAGGTCCACATGATCTATTAGGAAGGTATCAAGTTGATATGAAGAGGGCTTGACCAAATTACCCATGGATTCATCCATAATTGTTCTATGGCCAAGGGGTAAAATGGTCATTTAGCTAATTTTTAAATTTGGATACGTTGGGTATGTGGAGAAAATGGGTTTGGCCAAGTTTCATGAGATTTGGAGTTCATTTGATAAGGTTTGGCTCATGTTGACCCATTTAGGTCAAAATGGGTCAACTTGGGTCAAGTTGACCAATTGGTCAAATTGGATCAAACCAAGAGTTGGGTCAAGTTCATATGATCATTTGAAATGTTTTGGTAGCTTTGGTTTGGTTTAATTTGGTTTAGTTCTGAATTTGGATCATATGACATCATTTAGGTCAAATGGGTCAAGTTGACCAATTTGACCCATTGGACCTATTTGAGCTAGGTCATGAGTAAGATTAGGTCTGGTTAGTCATATGGAGTGGATTAGTATCTTTGTTTCCAATCAATTTTGGTTAGGTTTGAATTTGGCTCAACATGACCCCTTTAGGTCAAGTTGGGTCTAAGGTCAATTGGGCTAGGTTAGGTCTAGTTGGTCAATTGAGGCTTTGGTCAACTTCAACAAGCGATTTGGAATGAACTTGGCCCATTGGTTTCAATCAATTTGGCTTAGATCAAGTTTTGACACATTTTGACCCTTTAGGTCAAGTTGGGTCAACTTGGGTCAAGTGGCCAATTGGGCTAGGTTAGGCTCAAATGTTGACCTGGTCAAGTTCAAACATAGTTTATGAATGAACTTAGTTCAATGGTTTCAATCAATTTGGCTTATGGTGGATTTTGGCTATGTTAGATTTCATTTTGGGCTAAGTGTTATCTTGGTCAACCCTTAGGTTTGACCCAATTTGGTTGATTGATCATCTCATGATGATTATTGATCATGATGAGAGGCATAGGTGAGTTTGATTCAATCCAATTTGGTTAGGATTAGAATTTGGCTCATGAGGGTACTTTAGGTTACTTTGGGTCAAGTGAGCCTAAGTGGGTCAAATGGCTTGGTTAAAGCTTGATTTGAGTTTGATTGAACTTATATGTGGACTTATGATTGAAATATAAATCTATTTGCAAGTAGTTTCAAGTCAAATGAGTTTTAATTCATTTGACAATTTCATATTCAAAGGAAGAATATGAAAGAATTTAGGGTTTGATTTTTGAATTAGATTTTGATTTAGTGATTGGAGTTGGTGTTTATATTTGGATTCATGATTGTAGGTTGATTGTATCATGAAGGAAAATCAAGAATTTGGCTTGATTTGAGGTTGATTTGGCTAAGTTCAAGATTTTTATTTGAAAGGCTTAGGTCGAATTTTGAATGGATTTGAGTTTAATTTTTGGAATTGGTTTACCTTGTTTGAATTTATATTTCATTTATATATGTGAATATAAATTGATCATGAGAAAATTTCAAGAATTTGAAGTGATTTGATCATGATTTAGGCTAAGTCCATTAAAAGAGAATTTAAAGGACTTAGGAAATTTTAGAGTAGGGATTTGAATTTTTGAATTTGATTTGATTGATTTATATTTATATTTCATTTATATATGTGAATATAAATGAGAATATAAATGAGTTATGAGAAAATCCTTTGAATTTGATTTGATTTGATCATGATTTAGGCTAAGTCCATTAAAGGGAATTTAAAGGACTTAAGAAGGATTTTAGATTTGGCATTTAATTTTTGGATTTGATTTGATTGATTTATATTTATATTTCATTTATATATGTGAATATAAATGAGAATATAAATGAGTTATGAGAAAATCTCATGAATTTGAATTGATTTGATCATGATTTAGGATAAGTCCTTATGAAGGAAATTAAGGGACTTAGAATTTTATGAATTGATTTTGAATTTTGAGTTTAGTTTAATTGGTTTGAATTTATATTCCATTTATATATATGAATATAAATGAGAATATAAATGAATTATGAGAAAATCTCATGAGTTTGAATTGGTTTAGATCATGATTTTGGCTAAGTCCTTAAAGGAAAATTTAAGGACTTAGAAAATTTTTGGACTTAGGAATTTCACTCATGGATTTCAATCATAGATTTGATTTGAGTTTGGAGAAAATCAAATAAGATTGATTTGGAGTTTGACTTGAAGAAAGAAAAGTGAGAAATGGTTCAAGCTAAGGGTAGGCAAATTTTCCTAACACCCCTAAGGCATGACCTATTTCTATGGCGAACTCTTCTAAGTCTCTAGGGCTAGGTTAAGTGTCCACCCAATCACTAAATGTGTCTTAAGACTAAGAAACTCTTAAAGTCTAAGAGGAATCCTATGTCTAAGATGAAAGGGTTGAGAGCTCATTCTAAAAATAAGGTCAACAACGGTTAATGGGATGCGCTTTTATGTTTCAACATGTGATTGGACCATACAGGAACTAAGTATATATAACTCGGTGTAAGGTGGGGATGTAGTTTTTATTCCAGACCATCCAATCAAATGTTAGACGACGAGGATTAATCCCATGGCTTATGGGGTTTGAATTAGATATTGGTTTCACTAAATCAAAGCCATTAGTTCTAATCATGGAGAATGGATGGAGAAGAGACCTTCTCCTTCCTCGCCAATGAAAGCCACGAGTCGTCCACATTTTAGGGTAAAAGTCTAATGATCTAAGATCTGATTTCGTAGTTTATCATTTGCAAATTGATCAAAAGTAAAAAATGCAAGGGATTTATATGGTTGAATCTTAACAAATCATAATTTCCACTTCGAAAAGGACCAAGCCTAGGTTTTTTTATGGTTTGTGGTGGTTACTTTATTGGAGCTAATGTCTGGCAGCCATGACATTTCAGGCACATTCCTTAGAGGTTGGCGAAGTTGTGGGATGATGTTGGTCGGTTGCCACCCCGTGGATTGTCTTAGATACTAAGCTCCGCTATGAGTTCACTTGACTTTGGTGTGTCTTGATGGTTTTAAGGTTGGGGAGGAGGGGCTTGTTACTTTTTGGCTGCTCTAGCTATAGGGAAGGTGATGGGAATGCCAATTAAAGCATAAGGGGTTCAGTTTTATGTCTTGGCATTTGGCCTACCCTATCTCCATTAATGGAGATATAGGTCATCAACCAAAGGGGTGGGAGACTCAGCCAAAGTCAAGGATCGGTGGTTTAGCCACTATAGAGCTTTCCAGGAGTAAATCAAATGAGGTGAAGGTGTGTGCCTAAGTCAATTTGGGTTTTAGCAATTTTCTATTGATTTTCCCCTCCCCCGTGCCTTCGTTGTTGATCTTTGGTTCCCCATCATATTAACTGAGATCTCAGCTCATGATTGGTGAGGTTTGCTTAGGCTTAGAGGGTTTGGATTAGGTTTGGGCATGAATCCATTTTGACTCGTTGTGACTCAAACGAGATAGGTTAAGTTCAGTGGATTGGTTTGGCCAATTTGGAATTAGATTAAGCTTTGACCATGTTTAATAAATTGAGTTATTGTGAGTGAATGATAGCAATTAGTTTAGGCTAATTTTTATTTAACCCGAAATGGCTCATTTATGTCAACTTAGGTTAAGTTGACTAATTTTCTAAATTTGACCTAAGGAGGGGTTGGGTTATGTTCAAATATTGATTTAAAACATATAAGGTGATGATTAGTTTTGTCTAATTTGGCTTGGATTGTAATTCAGTTCATTTTGCTTCATTTAGGCTGGGTTAATTGGCCAATTAGACTAAATTAGGTGCAATTGATTGTTAAGTTGTGCTTAATAATCAATTTGAGATGATTTTGCAATGTTGTTTTAGTTTTATTTGGATTGAATTGAGTTTTGATTTAATTTGACTCATATTGATCAAATCGGGCTAAGTTGGGTTAATTGGCCATCAATTGGGTAGCAATTAATCATAGGAGATGTTCAATTATGTGTTTGAAGTGATTGTAAATCATTGGGTAGGTTCAAATTAAAGTGATTTTAATTCAATTTGACTTTGACTCATTATGACTCAAATGAGCTATGTTGGGCTAAGTGAGCCATTTGGCCAAACTATGCTTTAATTGGCTTCAATTGAGTGTGGTTGATATTTTGTTAATGTTCAAATTGGTTAGTTGTAATCAACTTAGATTAATTTTGGGTATTTTTTTCCCAAAATGACATAAGTAGGCCATCTCTAGATTTATGTGGTTTCACTTTGGTTAAGTGGCTAAATTAGCCAACTCAAATTCCAATTGGACATAGACTTGTGTTTGGTTGTGTTGGAATGTTGATTTTGGACCATTCGGAAAGTTCAATTTGGGTTGGTTTTGATTAAGTTTGATTTGGAGTTGGTGGGGCCTAGATGAATCACCTTAAATTAATTGGCTTGATTTGTCAAGTCAAGCTTTAATTAGATCTAGTTTTATGCATAATTATATTTGGACAACAATTTCAAGCCTTTGGGTTTGCCAAATTTGACTTAATTTAATTTAATTTGAGTTCAATTAGGATCCTAAATGGGCAAACTTGGACTAAAGAGTTCAATTAGTCTGATTAAGGGTCAATTGAATTTATACTTTTATTTGAATGCATCTTATCTTGAGTCTATTTAGTTACATTAAGTTTTAAAGTGTTTAAATCTATTTAATTTATTTGAATTAGGTTAAGTCCATGGGGCCCACTAGCCTAACTTAGACCAACCCTAAGATTACAAGTTTCAATTTGGTTTAGGTTTTAATGTTTGAACATTATTAGATTTGATTTGGTATTAAATTTATCCTAGATTTTAATTTAGTTTTTCACTTACTCATTAGGGAAGTGTCTTAAGTGTCTAAGTGAAGGGTTCTTAGGCTAGGATTGAAAATCCTAAGTACTAAGGCTAGGAGAGAAAGTAGCCTCACTAAAAATTAGATCAACATATACCAAATAATAACTAGCAAAGCTAAAGTAAAAAAGATTGAAAGTCAAAATAAAACTTGAATTGATCAGCGAGCATAAACTTTCAGGGATCTTAAGAAAATTGAGAGCATGAGTGCAAAAAGCAAATGTCGACGTCGACGTTGGATATGTGTGTGTGTGTGTGTGTGTGTATTGACAAAGCTTAGTCAAATCAAATAGGTGAGAAATTGTGGCTTTGAAGGTTCCAGCACTAGAGCTATAGCCTTAGGCTCATCTTCATTGAGTCAAGCAGAGATGAAGAGAGCGAGAATGGTAATTGAGAATTTGAGATGGATAATAGAATTTTACAGTGATATCCACCATCGATCATACATCAACAATAATATTTTTCAAACTAGATAGTTTGAAGTAACCCATGTCGATGCACCGATTGAACCGATAATTCTAGCCAATTATGCTCAATTAATTATAAAATTGATTATGATGATTCTTTTGGATTGGTTGGTAAAGTGGTTCACAATTTAACCAATCAAATTAGCTGATTTGATTCAGTTTTTAATTCTTTGATTTTTTTTTTATAGTTATTTTATGATATCTTTCTCATATGAAGAAATATAACATAGAAAAGTAGGATCCTTTTTATCTATTTACCTGTAATCCTTAAATAAATATTAATTAAAAATAAAACACAAGACAAACCATTCTCTCCTCCCACACCACGTCCCATTCTTATCAACATGCCACCTAATTATTAACGTTCCTAAAATCACGAGAGAAATTAACCTTGAAATCTTTCAGTACTAGCACAGAAAAAGCGACAGGCATTGTCGTCGTTGGTGGCGGCGCAACCACCTCTCTACTCTGCAAAATCCTAGCAAACACCGCCGCCTTCCTCCTGGCTTTCTTTGTTCCAACAAGCGCCACAGTCTGCACCACCTCCGACATTCCCGGCACACCCGCAACCCTTTCCGCTACCACCGCCCCACCTCTCCTGGAAATCTCATTCAAGGCCGCCGCCGCATTCTCCCTCCCCACTGAACTCCCCGATCTCATCACCCCGGCAAGACCCATCACCGCCTTCTCCTCCCGCCCCAACAAACCTGCAACAGTCGGTTGCCGCGCGAGCAGCGCTAAAGTCGCTGCCGCCGCCTCCGCTACATTCTCTTCCTCAAGCGCACCCACAAGAGCATCAACCGCGCTGGAATTCACCATCCGCTCCCAACTCTCCGGGTGCATTGACAAGTTGAACAGAGCCATTACGGCATCCTTTTTTCCTGCCGTGCTTCCGTACCTCAGCAACGATGCGAGTGACTCAGCGCCGCCTGGTTCGCCCATGATAAGTTTCTTGTAGTCGTGCAAAGTGGAGAGGCTGAAGAGTGCCGCCGCCGCGTTTTCTTTTGATTCCTGCGTCAACCCACGACGTAGAACGCTTACAATTGAGGTCAGGCAACCTTCCTGGTTTATAATCTTTCGCTTGTTCGCGTCGTGGATAGAGAGATTAAGCAGGGCAGTGACAGCGTTTTCCTGAGCGATTGGATTCCGCGAGTGGAGGAGATGAGAGAGTAGAGGGATAGCTCCTTCTTCTGCAATAATTACTCTGTTTTCCTTCCCAATTATGGCGAGCATCCGGAGTTCCCCGGCGGCGTATTTCTTCGAATCCAAGTCTCCGCTTGATAAATGCTGTATCAGGATTCGTGCAATAACCCGGGTAGCCTCCGCCGCCGGTTTGGAGACGGCAGCAATGGATGCACAACTACTGCTCCCATGTACGGGAAAGGGCACGCTGTTCGCCGCACCAGTGGGAAGTTAGGTTGCGCAAGGCTACGTTAGGGATGAGGTCGGTGTTGACGAGAATCTGGCCCGATTTAGGGCAAGTCTTTTGGCCGCCGGCCATCCAATGCGCAATCGAGCTGCGGTCATATGTCTGACCGGTGGAAACCACCACTGGATCTGACATTAGCTCGAGTGAAATTGGGCAGCAGAAATCGTTTGGGATCGAGATAGAGTTCGGAGCAGGCTTGCTCCTTTGTTTCTGCTTGCCTTCCCCTGTTTCATGGATACCAAAAAGAAGATATTTGGAATAACGAGCTACTGCGATTAAGCCGGCGATGGTGGCCGAATCCGCCACGGCGTCGGACTCACGGTTGTTGTAGATTTTCTCCTCTAAAAATTCGATCTCAGACTGGAATTCCCCGGCGTCAGGAATCCCTATCCGGTCTATAAATGTAATTTTTAAGTCAGCCGAATCCGGCAGACGCTGTTCCTCGAATTCGCTTAAAAAGGACAAGACTTGAACTCGGAGCTCTTCGTCTCTGGTATTAATGCACAATCCCGAACTCCCAACCTGCCGCCTGAGGAGCTCCACATGCTCCAGCACGTCAGCTGATAGGCGGAGATCGTTCAGTGGAAGAACGTCAAGCAAAGTGGATATCTCATGCTCGAGTTCATGAAACTGAGAGGAGATCATCTGACTGCGGAGGAGCAACCAAATGCGGCTCGACTGAAAGTAGTAATCAAGCAGAAACCTAGCGCGGAGAACGATGGTGTAAAATTCCTTTAAGCATAGCTTTGCTAAGCGCGGAAGTGGTTGCCGGGACTCGAGGAGGAATTCGAAAAGTGTTCTAAGGATTTGAATCCGGCGAAGTAGGGAACGAGCGTTCTTGCTCTGGTGTTGTGGCCATCGGCCGCGGTTTGAATATGTGGATATGAGGTCACCAGCGACGGCAATGATCTGGCGGAGCAGAGAGGTTGAAGAGAGGCTGGGAACAGAGAACGAGGCTGCCGGCGGCAGCTCCTTCATCGCACAGGAAAATGCGGCAGACATTTGCTTTCGGATCTGCGTTATGGGGAACCCGGAGATCGGGACCATTCCGGAGACGAAGCGGAGCTCTCATATAAACAAAATTATTGAGTAGCTGGCAGAATTGATGGTAGGTTAACCTGTAGGATTGTGTTCGGACAAAATGTTTGACGTAGCTGAACGAGCCACCGGTGTATAAATAATTAAAATAAAAATTTATTTATATAATAATCATCATATAATTATTTTGTTGTGTGATCTAATTTTGTTCATTAATGATGCTTAAATTTTACTCAAGATTTTCATGAGATTTAACCAAAAGAAAAAGTGTGGACAGATAAATAGACAATAATCAAAAATATTTTATTGAATTTATTGAAAAAAAGATTTGAGCATATATTATTAATTCACCTATTGTTTTTTAGGCCTCCTCTTTTATAAGTCTAAACTTGATTGAGATTTTAATAAAAAATATGATAAATTTTAATGGCTTTTCATCATTTAATTTTGAAGAATGTGTAACTTTTTTTTATAAAATATATTTTATTTATTGATGAGAATTGAGACTGATCAGTCACTATTAATTATCTAGAATATTGTATGTGTAAAATCATTATCTTGTGAAGAAATTGATAATGTATTTAAGAGGAGATTGCAAGCAAAAGGAATTAGTGTGGGTGAATTGATACTTAATGACCTATCTTTATGGAAGTTGAAAAGGCTTTAGCTAGTTTTCATGGTCTAAGAGAAAAGGTGACTTGAACTATAGCAATATGTAACTGAACGAAGCAATGTTGGTGACTTGATGAGTCAACAATTTAGATGTGTGACTTGAAGAGTCAATGAATTACTATTTTAATGGGCTGATGAATTGCTAAGTCTATCCTTTATCCAAGTTGGCTTAAAAAATCTCCCATAGGCCATATGCAATGTACATTTAGTTCATTGGTTCTTTTGCATCTTTAAAAGACAAACTTATCCCATTTGGCCCAAAATATTCAAATAACTCAAAGTCTAATTAAACCCAAATCAATTGCAATCAAAGCTATCAATCAACTCCAAATCAATCACCTAACTCAATTCAATCCAAATCAAACCAAATCCAATTCAATTAGCCAATTGATCCACTTGACCCAAAGTGACCAATTTGACCAAATTGAACCAAACTCCAATCCACCCAAATTGGATTGGATCAACCCTCCAAATCTTCTCCATATGATTGTTGATTATCTTTGATTGATCAATTGCCATCAATTGGGTCAAATTAAGTCAATTTAGCCATTTGACTAAATTAACCCACTTGACCTACATGAGCTAAATGAACCAAACCTCATCCTAAGCCAAATTAATTAAAACCAATGATTCACAATCAACCTAAAATCAATCCTTGAATATGACGACCATCAATTGAGCCAAACTTAACCTAATTGGCCCCTTGATCCAAGTTGACCTAATTTGACCTAAAGGGCCAAATTAGGTCAAATGAAAACCTAACCCAAATTGATTGACAACCAATGACTCAAATTCATTTCAATTTGATTATTGAACATGATCAAAGCCTTGATTAAACCCAATTTGATCAATTAAATTCAACTAACCCATTTAACCCAAGGGTCAATTTGCCCTAAATCATTCCTAAATTCAAATTAATTGAAATCCAAGCCAAATTGAACCCAACCAATTGAACTAAAACATTCCAAATACTCATTTGAACTTGAATCATCCATTGGTTTGACTCAATTTGATCAATTGGTTAACTTGAACCAACTTAGCCTAATTTTACCTACATTGGTCAAATTGAGCCAAACCCAACCAAAGCAAGCCGAAACCCATTGAAATTTGGCATGACCCATCTTGGCTCATCTTGGGTCAACCCAAATCAAACCTAACCCAATTTGCATCCGAATTGACCCATTACCCAATGGGTAAAGCCTCCCATAGAATAAAATCTAAAATTAGGTGGTCAACAACCCCTCTGCATTTGGTAGCCACCCAAAGTCAAGAATAGACCCTTGGTTATGTGGCTAACATGACCTAAAGGGGTGAGGTTAGCCCTTGGTCAAGGGGAGGTGAGTTAACCCACCTCCCCTCATTAGTTCATCTAAAGGAGATGGAGACACTTCAAGCCATCCACCTCAGACCTTCATCCATTCAAACCGAGCCACCTAAGCTCATTCCTGCCATCTCTGGCCACCTGTAATGGCTGGACGGCTACAAATGGTAGAACTAATTTTGTCTATCTGATCTAAGGGAGAAGGGGGTATATCCTTATTATGATCTAATTCGAGCACTTGGACATCCTCAAAGTTGGAGCACTCAGAGACGACCTCCCTGAGCATCCCTCCGAGCTTCCCGAGCCTCCCCATCACTAGAAAATACCAACCCGAGATAGGACAAGGTTCAAATCCCTTCAACTCCACCAAATTGTAATGGTTTTTAAATCAACTTCACCCACACGCTCACCAAACTCTGACGAGTCAAAAAAATCTCCCCTGAGCGATTTGAGCACTAGAATCCCCTCCTAGACCAACTCTAGTGAGTTTTTTTGGCGGTTGATCCATAGAGCTTCCAGCGAGGAGTTAAGGCATCATCTTCTCAATAGGGCTTCACCTCTTCAAGGCGAAGCTACCTTGGTTAGTTAGCCACCGATCCGAAGCTTCGGCCAGGTACTTTTTCGAGTAAAATAAGATTTTTCAAAAAATGTTAGGCTTTCTTAAAGGAAATTTCAATGCCATGCAAAATCCACCATTAGATCCCCTAAGATTACTTGTGAACTTGTGGGATCGATCTCAGTCCTGAGTTTACTTCGAATTGAAGAGGAAGGCGAGGTGTCCATACCATCGCCTTCCATCATGACGACATCATCCATTTCACATGATCGAGCGGCGTGATCTTAGTTAGATTTAATTGATTTAATTCCTTTAAGGACTGTGGGATTAATCCCCACCCGTCCGATCTTATATTAGACGATGTGGATGAAAGCGTGTCTGCCCCCACTACGTCAATGCCGCATCATATCGTTTAAATAATAAATCTTGTGGTGCCACATGGAAAGCACTGCCATGTTAACGATCCACATGGCGCCGACAGGATTAGGCTTGATTAAGGGTTAATACTCTATTTTAATGGCCGAAACTTTAAAAAATCATAACTAATTATGGAAAAATTTGAAAAATGCAACTAAATACTCATTGGAAGGGAAAAACATAGAAGATTTCATTAAAATGATTTTCATTTGATTTTGAATAGTAATTAAGGCTTAATCAAAGTTTGAATGTGCATTTAATTAGCTTAATTAATCACTAATTACTTGGGAAATTAACTCCAAACTTGGTGTGTTGATTTAGTGGGATGACCTCTGCCTCCCATGATTTTATTGAAATTTATTGCCTAGGTAATTAAGAAAATTGATGTTTCAAACCTTAAGTACCCCTTTTAATTAATGTAATGATTAATTAATGTTCTAAATAGAAAAATTAATTGATTAAAGCTCATTAACCACTGATTAATAGTGAGATGATGAGGGAGAGTGATTAGGACCTTTTTCCAAATCATATTTCCAAAGTTATTTCATTTGAAAAATTAATTAATATGGGAATTAATTAAGTGCTTAATTAATAAATTAATTGGCTAAATCAAATAAAATTGAAATGTTAATAACACCAGATAATTAATAATGAGATTAAGGGTTCCTCTTTATGTGTTTAATAATATAAAGACCATTTAAGAAAATTTTGATTAACCCATAAGTGTGGGAAAATTATAAAAGTACTTAATTAGATTCTTTAACTTAGTTAATCTTTAATCATGAGTTAATTGAATTATGTCTTTTAGAGCATTGCAATTTTATTTTCTTATATGTTCATATCATTTGTGGCTCATAATTAAATGGTTAATTAAATTAAAGAAACATAGGAAAGGGTAATCAATTGATTTGCTTAATGATTTAACTTAATCAATTCATAAAATTTATCTAATTATCTTTTCTTAAACAAATCAAGATTATAAATATGGGAATGTGATTAAAACAACAAATGATAATATCTCCTCTTTAAGTCTAATTCAAATCTAAAATCAAATTAATAAGAAGCATTCTTTAAGTAATTTTATTTCTGATGTGATTGTCCTTAGGAAGTAGTGTGGTTGAATGAATTACATGCTTATGTTTGGCTATTCTTTCCCAATTACTCTAAATATTGTATGTCATGTGGTTTCATGCATTCATCTTTTTTAAATTTAATTTAATCAAATGAAATTTACTTATGTAAGCTTGCATGTGTTGACTTATTATATGTGTGGCTATTATCACTATTAAATCTAAATTTATTTTTTAAAATTTCTAAATTAATAATCATATATATGAATAATTCAACTAAATAGAATACAATCTTTGCATGATTTTCATTCTCCTAATTATGTATACATGTGTATGTATTTAAGATAGTAAGTATATAGTCTGGACATCCTGGGAATATAAGGCTTTAAGTAGCCCCTAAGGAGATCATTTGATTATCTCACTTCCCTAGTTAATAATGACACGTACTTGCTTACATCTTTTATGCATGTATATGTGTGTTTAATTAAAGGTTGATGATCTTCTTTTCTATTAAAAATGCATACAACCACAATCATCTAAGTCATTAAAATACTTGACATGTAAGTTAGTATTCTCTTTCTTATGATTTATATATAAATTTACATATATTTGAATGAAGATAAGTACATAGTCTCGACATCTCGAGAATACTTGGCTTTAAGTAGCCCCAAGGAGATCATTTGATTACCTCACTTCTCTGGTTAACAAAGGCATGTACTTATTTAATTTCATTCTTATGTATTTTGTATTAGAATTTAGATAAAGCTTTAATTCACATGTATAAAAAATTTAATTAAACCAAATATAAATTCCAAATATATGCATTCATCCATCATTTAAGTGTGCTAAAAATATATGTTGCATATATATGTATGCTAAGGATTAAATCATATGCTTGTTAATAAGTGATGGAAGGAAGAATTCACATATATGTGATAGTAATCCAACTATATTAATCTTAAGATGCCTTTTATATTACATAGAATTATTTAAGGTTAACCTAAACTTAGGATTAATAAATAAAAATGCTTAATAAAGCATTCACTAAAGAGAACTCAACCAAATTAATGTGCTTTAGAAAGTGGCTTTAGGTAGGGAAGAAAGATGCAAGCCTCTTTCTTCTCTTTATAACACTTAAATATTAAGTGTAAGCCAAACAAAACAAATCAAAACATAAAATAAAATTTACAAATTAACGAAATAAGTTGAAATGAAATCAACCTTCATGATTAAAATAAACTCTTCCAAATTTAGAAAATCATTGCTTTGTAGAAATAGCATAAAGTCTTAGCACACATTAGAATTAAGCCACCACTTAGTCCAGTTGGTGTATGTGATGCATGTTTTTTGTTTTGATATAATATTTTAGATTAGATGTTAGAGTGTATGATTTATATGATGTTTTAGCTCTTAGCTTTAATGTTATCTTTGCGAGATTGTGCTTAAGGGGTTGCTTAAAAATAAATATAAATGTTCTCTTTGTAGGTTTGTTTAGACCCCTAAGCATAATCTAAGTTAGGACATGTGGGCTTGGTTACTCATGTGTAGGTTGCTAAGTCCAAATCATAAATATAACTACTTGGGAATTGAATGTATGCTTAGAAAATCTCTATTTTACAAGTGTAGTTAGATTTACTTTCCATAAAATATAATTTTGCAATTGGAGTTAGGATTAGTGATATGGGAATTAGGATGAGTAGTGCCTAGAAGGCTTAGTCTTGGGTGCTCTATAATGCCTTGGAGTAAATCAAATCAAAAAAGAAGAAAGAAGAAATGAAGAATGAAGACCCCATAGCATGTATTCAATTTCAATTGTAATATCATTTTGCAATTCTAGGTTGTATAAGGGTGGAGCTCGGCTACCCATCTTCTCTTTTTTTTTTGAGGTGTATGGGTACCCGGCCGCATCAACCTCTTATTCTTTTACGGTAGTTTATAAAAAATGATTGTTGTTATGTTTAGCTTGCGCATTAAGATTGTATTTTTTCATAGTTTCTTAAGATAAAATTAATTTTTCTATCCCAACTAACAACTCATAACTAAATTCTAAATCAACTTTCAACTTCACCATAAAGCCTACATTATAATCAAGATAATTAAAAGATTTAGCAACACTTTAGTTATATATTGTATGTCTCACATCATGCATGGCATCTTCTATCAGTCTTGCAAAATGAGGGCTTCCACTCTTGCACTTTAAGGACTGCTTGACTTATGAGAGCAACCCCTCATGGTGGAGATTCACCCTCTTTCTCTTTCATTTGGCCAACAACCATATTTCATCATGCATTTGGCATAAATATCTTAATGACCTTGTCCAAATGAATGCATCAAAAAAATATAAAATTTAAAAGATGTTGCATTTTTATACTAAGTCATATGGTCATACCACTCATGCTTTAGTCTCTTAGGGAGTGAGTTTAGGATTTTAGTTTCTTTTTAAATAACAAGCCTAACCATCTTGTAATTACATAAGACCAGCCTACATGATTTTGAATCATAGAAAGTGTTAGCCGACGGCCACTCAAGCAGTTTTAATTCTAGAATAGTCAGACGGATCTATCTTCTCTTATGGAATAGACCCTTATGTCCTAGATTTAGGATCGTGGTTGCTTGCTTCCCTCGGGCTATGAGCATAAATTATCACCTCTTATGTATTTCTAGCATCTTGTGTTGATGGATTATAAGCCCTAGTAATCTGGTAAAATTTCAATTCAAACAAAATAAATCTTCTTATTTTCAAACATATAAAGCCTCACCACAGGATAAGTTAGAGTGCTTACTAGACTTCCTAGTATCATGAGCATTGCCTACTCATTTTCCTTTGGATTCTAAAATAAGTCTTCCAATTGAATAATCTCACTTTAGTTTCCCAAAATAACCAATCCTTTGATAGTCTTAACCTTGAAATCTTTGGAGACAATAATTTCCTACTTTAATCGAGTATTCTTAGGAAATCTCATTTTATAAGATGTAATTAACTATGGAGGCTTGCCTCCATAAGAAACTTTAGAACCTAACTTAAAATAAACCCTACTTTACCTTTTCATATAAAGTAGGGGAAAGATCAATGGTATATTTCAAGACCTATCATGCCTCAGGAGTTCTTATTAGGTGATTAGGTCTATTGTAGGGTGATGTCTCTATCTTTCGAGATAGATCATACCTCAATATCTTATATGATCACTTCAATAAGTACCCTCTACGATCTAGGTGGTGTCAACCCACATCCAAAAATAAACACAATAATAGGTTATATTAAGTGTGATGATTATTGTATGGCCTTTATTTTATTAGGTTCTTTATGGACTTCAATTTTTATCCCACCTAATCAACCCAAAACTAAAATTAATTGATCAACCTCATCATAAAGCTTATGAATTAATCAACTAAAAGATTTATAAACCATTATATTTGTGATGGATGTATAACACCATGCATGTATATTGATTTTCATCCTTGAATAGAGGGGACCTTCACCCATTGTACTATAAAGGGAAGTGTAGGACTAATGAAAGCAACCCCTTGAGTGAAAAACACACTTCTTGTGGGTTAGCCCATAACTTAATTTCATCTTGCACATAAGCATACTTTCCCACCCAATATGAGTCAAAATTGATTAGCCAAAATGAATAAAATGCAAAAAGTTTACCACACTAGTTAGGATATTGCTCATATACATGTCATGATCTAGGCTCTTAAAAAGAAAGTTTAAGCTCATAGTTTTTCTCTTTCTAATAAACAATAGCCTAGCCATCTTATATGTATTCATGAGATTTGGTCACATGATTTTAATTAGTAGGAGGTGTTAGCTAATAACCCTTCTAAGTGATTGTAAGTCCAAAGAGTCAAGATGAGTTTATTCTCTCTAGCAAAAATGAACCCACATATCCCATTTCTCTTATTAGACTAGACTGAGCTCTTAGCTTGTGTTAAAGCACTATAGATTTAGGATCAGAGGTACCCAATTTCTTCTTTATTTTGAATGTAAATTCTCACCACGTAGGCATTTTCATAATCTTGTATTGTTCGAATATAAGTTCTAACTTTCTAATAAATTGTGAACTCAAATTATAATAATTTTAATGTCAAAAATATAAAGTCTTATTATAGGATGAATTGGGGTATTCACTAGGCCTCATAGTATCAGAACTAGTCCCTACTTGTCTTTCTTTGAAACTTTATTAAAAATTATTCTTATTTGAGTTCCCACTTGATTTCCAATAATCACCAATTATTTTATATCAAACTTTGAAATCTATAGAGATATGAACCGATCACTTTAATTGAGAGATTTTTGAATAGATTCATATCTCTTAAGATGTAATTAACTATGGGGGCTTGCCTTTATAAGTAACTTAAGAACCCAACTTAAAATAAACTCTACCTTACTTCATTTATGTAAGACAAGGAAAAAAATCTCTAGTACATGTAGACCTGTCAACCTTAGGACTCCTTATTAAGTGATTGAGTTCATTGTAGGGTGATATTTCTACTTTTTGAGGTAGTATATCATTTCTTGATACTGTACTTGATCATTTCAATAAGTATCCCATAAGATATATAGTGTCCATTACATTTTTAAAACCCACAAGTGGTTAATCTCAACTATGAGGTTTTTTAAAGTATTTGAGTTGTTTATCCAACATGAGGTTGAAAAAATAATAATATGTCATGCATGCATATTCTTCCATTGAATGAAATAAAAAAATTGATTTAGGGTAAAAAATTCTTACTTCTATTTGCTCAATGGATAATGAGTTGGAAGCTTGTGGTTGCCATATTATAGTATGCAAAGGAAAAAACATCATGTGCTTGGATATTATCCTTAGTGTCTTTGGGGTCATTAGGGTATGAAGGCATTGGTTATAAATTTAATAGAGCATGGAGCTATTAATGGTACAAAACTTATAAATAATTCAAGGAGCTCTACTTATAAATTTTGGTAGCAAAATGGAGCCCCAAAATGACCCTCTTTTTAGCTTGAATTTATGGTAAGCTATACTCAATAATGTTATACGTCATTATTTATGAATCTTTATTATGAACCTATGACTTTTATATGATGTTGAAATTAGCAAACTAGGATTAATCACAAAATTGGGCAAATTAAGATTTTACTTCAGAAGAGAGGATGACTCATCCTAACAAGAATGAGGATGTCAGTGTTAGAGTTGACAACTTCTCATTGAAAGTGTGGTTACTTCAAATGCTTATAAGTAGCATTTTTATTTAGGCTAGCTAATAATTGTCTAAGTAGCATGATGCATGTCACTAATAAATCCTTAATAATTACTTGATAATTGACACTGAGGAATCCCTGAGTCCTTGAATTTAGTAAATATACTATTTTATTCATCTTGTAGGTCAGCATATCACTCAAATGCTACCTTAGAAAGACTATTAACAAAAAATCTCAAAAGGAAGGCATCACTCCTTTAATTATATAGCATATGGCATAATAGTGAGCCAAAATTAAGTGGAATCGCTTAATACATTGAACTATTTAAAGTATCATTGAATAATATTTGATAAGTAATGAACCCATTCATTGTTAAATGCATAAAGGTGACCCCTTTTCTTGATCCTCTAATTTTGTTAGTTGTAATGGCCAATTCTACCTTTTGACTAATTATATCCTTTTTTTTAATTGATAAAATATCTATAGGCTGAAGTTTTATATTATAGGGGTAATATCTTTGTGAATTCTATATGATTTTTAGAATTTATTGGACTTAATATACAATAATCTCTATCATCGATCATTTGGTATTTTGATGATTTTGAGTAAGAAGCAAATTTAAAAATTAATTGGATAGATAATTTTGTAATCATGATTCAATTGCCATGACACCAACTCTAGTTCCATGATGTTAATCTCCAAATACCCATGCCTTCAAAAATAGCACAACATACCACAATTTTTTTTGGGACACCATGGTAACATTTTGGGTGTCACAACACTAAATAGTGGTGTAATATTTCTTTAATATATAATTTGTAAGTATCTTAATGAAAAATAGTGACAACGCATGTCATATTGAGCATTATTATAATAAATTTTACAAATTAACCCAAAATTATTATATTGGAGCCATTTTGAAATAAATTTAAAGATTTTAAATCTGAAAACTTATGTAGGTAAATATGGATAAATTTCTAGAATTTTGAGGGATTTTTATAAATTTTTTGGAGAATTTTTATCTATATTTGGAAAGGACCAAGAAAGGCAACAACTTAAATAGGATAGGGAGCAAATAGATTTGTTTTACATTTTTTTTCTTCGTCTATTTTCTTAATGCTTAAAATTTTTATAGTGAGTCTTTTCTAGTATGCTCTACATCCTTTTTTAGGGGCAAGATTTTGCTTATATTTTCTATTATATTTATTTAAATTTGCTTTATTAAAGTTTATTTTATGGAAATTTATGTCAATTATCACTATGTCTAGAAATTTATTTGAAATTGAGAGGAAAAAAATGAATTCATCATTGCTTAAATATCATAATCAATTACAGGATAAAGATATATGCATTAAAGTTGTGTAATCATGGAGATCATTATTCTATTATGATCTATGTCCTTGAATTTTCTTAAAAATGATGATAAGTTATATTCAGTAAATCAATTTCTCTAACTTTTGAGAAAATGTTTAAAAATTTTGGATCTAATAATTAAAATTTATACCCACCAAAAGATTAATTTAAGATATTATTTAATTTAATTTATTTTAATGAAATCTAATTGTTAAATCTATTACTCTTTTTATTAAATTCACCTTACTTAGCATTAGTCATTAAGAATGTTTATATGCACTAAATAGTTTCTCTTTCTATTCAAACATTAAAAAATTTTCATTCCACAAATAAATCCATCATTATTTTTATACAACAACAACAAGAAGAAGAAGCCTTTATCCCACTAGGTGAGGTCGGCTACATGAATCCTTCGTCTCCATTGTGTCCTATTATGTATCAAATTCTTATTTAATTCAAGTATACTAAGGTCATTTTTTATACATCTTAACCAAGTCTTTTTAGATCTACCTCTAACTTTCTTAACATAAGTCAAATCTAATGCATCTACTCTCCTAACCGGATTATTGGACGGTCGACGCTTTATGTGGCCAAACCATCTAAGGCGACTCTCTCTAATCTTATTTGCCACTAGAGCTACTCCAACTTTTTCCCGAACATACTCATTTCACATTTTATCTCTAAGAGTAAAGCCACTCATCCACTTGAGCATCCTCATCTCTATAACACTTAACTTAGTCTTATGCTTCTCTTTTATTAGCCAATATTCTGCACCATAAGTCATTGTAGGTATTACCACCATCTTATAAAATTTTCCCTTAAGTGAAATCAATCTATATGAGATGATAGCTTATTTAATCATTATGCTGCTTATACAATTTACACATTCTTGCAAGTGGTAGTTTTTACATTAGGGTTTCATTTATTATAAGTATTAGCACTACTATCACAGATTGATTTATTATTGATATTAATGTCCAAAATGGTTAGGGCTTCTTTGATATCAATTTTATTTACTTTTTTGTTTTCTATATTTATTTTATTTGATTATGATTTGATTTGAAATAAAATATATTTTGTGGTGATAGTTTTTATTTAAATTACTCAAAACATCAAAAAATTATTTAATTTTTTCTAAAATAATGTGATTTATTTCAAAAAAAAAATAAAAAAACTTTGAAATATATTAAAAATATTTTTAAAAACAACATAAAAAAAATAAATTTGATCCCAAATAGGCTCTTAATTATCATTCTAATTAATAAATTAAGATGGTGATCACATGTTTCCAGTGAGGTGGAAAGGTGAACCATCAACTAAGGATGTTTAATTTATCAAAGATGACTTAGAGAAGTTTGCACTAAAGCTTATTGAGGATTATTAACATGTTACAGAAGAGTTCTTTGAGGTTATTATATGACTTGAGGACATTACTACATGATTGATAAGAAAAATAATATTTTATGTCTACATTTTTTAAAAATTGTAATTTTATTTTAATAAAATGAAACAAAATAATAAAGTTGATATTCCCCTTTTTGCTTCAAGGTAAGTAAAAGAATGGAAACATTCCTCATTGATTTTCAGTTATTATTGCATAAATGGTGTAATTGATCATTCTTAACTTAAAAGTGGCAATTTTTTATAAAATAATACACAACTACTATACATTTATTTTTCATAATTGTGAAAAATATTTGATATAAAAAATCACAGAATTTGCATCCTAGGATGGTCTCACTTACCCAAGTAAAAACCTCAGAAGGCCCCTTATGTGTGACACTTAAAAGGAAGAGATAATTAACTACCTGATCGATTTAAATTGGAGGTGCCTAACCAAAAGGAATGACATCATCATCACTAAAATTTTTTAATGCCTCCATACATAATGGAATCCATAGAGAAAATCTATAATTGACCACTTTAACTAGAGAAGTCCTACCAAGAAGGTTACTGATGGTGGGAATCTCAGCAAAAAAATTGTCCTTCTTACTCTCATCAACCTTCTCAACTATCTTTTTTTGAGGATGAAAAATTGAGGACTCTCATCGATCCTCCGTGGCTTCATGATCCTTATTCAACTTTACTAACTTCCTAATTAGAGTCTACTTGATTCAATCTATCATTCTTATAAAAAAATTTCAAATAAAAAAATTGTTTTGAAAGGAATAGAGAAGTTAATTATATAGCCTTCTCAAAATCTGAAATTAATAACAAATTAATGCTTGATTTAAAATAAATCATCAACTCAACAAAACATATATTATTTCATTATCATGATATTTTCACAATTAGGTTTGTTGGATTGATTTGGGGTTGAATTGAGTTAAGTTAAGTTTAGATATTTATTTGAGATTGGTTTATGGCTTTGGTTGCACTTGGTTTGTGTTTAATTGAATTTTGGCTCATATGAATATCTTGGGTCAAATGGGTTAGGTTGGGTTGATTGGATTGATTTTTGGCTTGATCGATTTGATTGTATATTTTGGTATGGTTTGGAATGATAATTGAAAGATTGAAGGATCGAGTTTGGATTGATGGTAATTTTGGCTAATCCCTTATGGTTGAATCATGGTCTTAGGTTTAGATCATTTGGATTTGATTTTGGGTTTGGTTATAATTGGGATTGGGTTTCAATTGCTATTGGTTAGAGGTTGGATTTTGGCTAAGGAAATAGGCATGAGTTTGGTTTGGCTATAGGCTAGGTAAGTTTCCCTAGGTCTTAAGGCATAACCTAATCCTTCTAAGTCTCTAGGTTAAGGTTAAGTGTCCACTTAATCACTAGAAGTGTCCTATGACTACAAAACTTTCTGTCTAAAAGACTCCTAGATCTATGATGGAAGAGTTGAATCCTCACTCCAAAAGTGAGGCCAACACTTATAAAAACATGTGATTTTTCTTATATAAACATAGTAAACACATTAAACAATCAATCAAATTAAGAGAATGAGGAAAAGGCCAGTGCGATTGGGTTATGTTATACACCCTAGAAAAAGAAAAAGAGAATGTTAAGCTCAACCATTATACAACTCGGATTACAAATAAGAAATAAAATAGTTTAGTGAGATCTCCATCTTCTTTTAATATTCAGAGTCTTGGGCTTTCAAGGCATTATGAGGCCTCGCAAGTTTATACCTTCTAACAACTGCTCATTTTAAACCTCATAGCTTCTAATCCTATTTTATTACAAAAAAAATACATTTGAAAATTCAAAAAATTGAAACCCTAACTAAACTTGTAAAATAGAGATTAGCTATAGCACACATACACACCAAACAGTTATATATCATATAATTGGGCTTAGCACCAGCACGCACCATACCCACCAGTCTTAATGGGGTATGCTAAAGGGGCGAGCAGTACCTACAAGTAAGAACATTTAACTTATTTTTTTTACAATGACTCCTTTATTTATTAAGCACAACCACTTAGAAAAAATAGTATTAATCTAATAAACAACACCTTACTATCTAGAATATGCTTAATCCTGACATCTAGTCTAAAATATTATGCCATAAAACATGAAAATCAATACATCACAAACAAACACCGACCTAACTTATGTTTAGGATCTATGACCTATTAATCTAACATATGTGCAAATGCCAGTGTGATGAGACAAAGCTATGCTTTAATATTTGAATTGTAATTTGAAAACATGTAGGTTTTATTGTTTGAATTGTAATTGAAAAACATGATTTAATTTATTACCATTGGGTTAATCTATTTAGAAAAATTAATAATTTATAGAGAATTTTTAAATTTTAATTTAATTAGATTTGAGTTAAATTTAATATTTTAAAGAGTATGAGAAATAGTAGGCTCCTCTCATGGTAGGACCCACTCTTCCTTATACCTTGGTCCTAATAGAGTGAACACTTCATAAAGAAATAAAAGTTCAATCAAAGAGTCTAAATTAAATGAGCCTTATGAGTTTTAACTAATTTAATTATTAATGCTATATTTAATTATTAATTAAGCCATGAATTTTAATCAATCTTAATTTTGATCTAAATCTAAATGGCTACACAAATTCAATGAATTATATCATAGGATTAGAAAACACACTTTAGGGTCTTTTAAAATATTTTGTTAAACATTTTGAATTATTAATTATTACATATTAATAATTAAATGATTAAATAAGAAAATTTCACATTAATGGCAAAATATTCCCAAAAATATGTAAATATTCTCTAAAATTGAGAACATCGAAAAACATTCCCAAAGATTTGAGATTATTTAGAATTAATTTAGATTTATCATATTATTTTATATTTTGGGAAAATATTAAAGTTAAGTATATGTTATAAAGGAATGAATCTTTATAGGAGCATTAGGAATGAGATCTCAGAACTCCCATTAAACGTCATATCATTGGCAATTATTTAGATTATTTATTTATTTTTTTTAATTGATTCAATTAAATATCAAAATATAGAAAATAATTTATTATTTAAAATAAGTTAATTATTATTACTTAGGTTCTATCTATTAATGTAAGCTATATATATGTCTTAGTAATTTTTTAAGTCCAACTGATTTATATTAAATTTTGCAAGTTGAAGGATTAGTTAATTAATTACTATATTTCTATAACTTAATGTTATTATTTAAAATTCAATTAAGTGATATAATCATTTTTTTAAATTTTTAAGAAATTATTTTTAATATTAGAGAAAATTTTAGTAATATCCAAAAGAACTTTTAATGAATTTTTAAAATAATTTAAATATTATTATATCATAGGTGTTAACATATTAATTTCAAAATACTTATGGAATTGATTTAAAGTATTATGAAATTTTTTCATCATTGTATTCCAAATTTACCCATGAAACTTGTGATCCATTTAGATTTAATTTGAATTTCATATACATTTTAACTTATTAGTGTAATATATTTAATTATGATATTTGAAATGCTAATTATTTAATTTGATTTCAAATGTCATTTAGATTTTATGTTAGTATGGTTTATATTTTTAAGATGTGACATAAATTATTAATTTTTAAAACCCTCATGTAATTAACTATTTGCTTAATTAGAATTTAGAATTTATTTTTTTGAAATTAACTATTTGATTAATTTCAATTGAGAATATGGGATATAATGATTTTTTTTTTTATCTTTAGAGTCAACCATAAAAAATAAAAGTTAAATTGGTTTAGAATCACTTCATAAATTATATTCAAATAATTTTTTACATTGTAGTATAGTATATAAAATATTGATGATTTAATTTCTAATTGATTTTTTATCTTTGACATAAATTTTACTTAGATTTGATGGCAATTTAATTTACATATTTTTTTAAGATTTTGTTTGATCATAAGTTTTTTTTTTTTCGAAAATTTTAAAGATTGATTAACTCTTTCTTTTGTTAAAAACAAAATAATTTAATGAAAAAGGGAGACATAAGATTAACCATGATCATTCGATCAATGATCAAATTGCCATTAGTAAACTTGGCTTAATAGGTGAAATCAAAATACTATGTCACTTGACTTATTCAGGGATATTCATTTCAAACATAGGAATAAATAATATTGATTTCGTCTCTAAACTCTCGTCAAAAAGGTTCAAAAAGTAAAGTACAAGAGATCAAGCTGTTAATTTCTAATGATGCTCGCATTCATTTTATAAAACAAGATATTCCTAAAGTTTTTTTTTTTTAACTTTTAGAATTATACCTAACTAGAGCCAATGTTTAGTGGAATTGATACGTTAAAAATATTTCATGGGTTGAATTGAGGCTCCAGTTGAAATTTCACAATTTATCCTCGCATCTTTTATTGTGTTCTCCGACACCACCATGATTTGCCAGATTTTGCTTGCTGATTTTTATGTTATAAGAATTAGGATAGGAGGACGAAGTCTGTTTCACCTCATCAAGCTCTCAAAAACTTTTGATGAGTGGGTTCAGATGTCGTGCCAGTTGGACTAGTCGAGTACCCAGTAGAGAAGGAGGTTATGACTTATGCTGAACAGAATAGGTGGGATAGGATTAGTAGCAAAACTATAACTCAAAGAAAGCGATGATGAAATAAAAAATAATTAAAATACATTGAAATTAAATTTTTAATTTTTTAAATCAAAATAAATAAAAATTAATTAGATTAAATAAAAAACTAAGTACAACATATAAATTAAGAAAAATATCTTTTTGAATATAGCTATTATGATTTAAGTATTTTAAATTGTGTGTGACGTTATTTTTGTTACACCAAAATCATCAATTATTCATTTTACATCAAAATATATTATAACAATATTCATTATTAAAAGTATATATTCAGTTACTATAGTAGAAACAAGTCCCATCATATCAACCTAATTAATTAATAAGTAGATATATGATTGATTTTTTTATCTGAACTAATATTTGACCTAAATTAGAAATTGTGAAAAGTTTTTTAAAAGTTGCTTTTTAATGAGCTTCAATTTTAAAATGCTAAAATTAACAATTTAGATGTATTTTTTATATTTAAAATAATTAAATAAAATTTAATTCAAATTAATAAATATCACACACATATAGAGAGAGAGAGAGAGAGCGCAACCGTTTCACATGTCAAGCAAAGAGAAGAGCCAGGATGGCTCATGTTCAGGAGAAAAATTTTCATGCAGAGTTCGGATATCTGAACTCCAATAAAAAATTGACACGTGCTGAAGATGACACGTGGTGAAGAAAAATGATCAATATTTTAATGTTTTGAAAATTGGTAACAGAGCCCGACCCGAATCGAAATCAGGAATGCCACAAGAGACAACATTTCAGTGCGGAAGAATTTTAAAATCAATATATAATTGATTTAGGTTATTTAAAAACAGAAGAGGAAGAACAAAAAAAAATTTAGCAATTGATCTGAAAAAAAAAAAAGCAAAAATCTATCATTTTAACTAAAGAGAAAATTGCGATGATCGAGAATGAGCAGTACGATGGTAATCTACATCATATGGAGATTAGCCCAGTGGATGATATTATAAATTTGAATGTATCGACAAATTTCTAACATAGTTGCAGAAATATATTTATTTTGTAATGCTGTTTGGTGTTCTTCTTAAAACTCTTCTAGCTACATGTTTAAGTTTTTTTTTAAGACTGTTCATTGACAGCATTTGTGTGAAATATTTCTGTTCATAAATGGTTAAATCCTATTCAGGGAATATTGTAGGACTATCTACGAAGCCAAATAGTGCAATTGATAGTACAACATGTAATATTGTTTAGTGTAAAACATGTACAACGTGTAAAATGTGCATAATGTGTATAACGTATATAATTTGTACAATGTATATGACGTGTATTATATTTACAATGTGTCCAATTGATAGTACAACATGTACAAAGCTTTACATGTTATATATATGGTGTACAATATTTTTTTTAGACTAGCATTGCATAACAGACATATATATACAAGGACGGTTGTTCTATTATCTAAATTTCACAAAAAAAAAAAAATAGATACTATGATCAGTTGTACTACTATGATTAGATTTGATATTGATCTAGATGGGAATTGAAAGATTAAAAAATTTATGAAAAGTTATAGTCATTCATTGGCAAAGCCAAGTGACCAACATCTTCTGAGATCTTACCGAGGCATCACTGAAGAAAAGGTGGCTATGTTGAAGTCAATGACAGAGGAAAAAATTAGAGTGACTAATGCATTCAGCTATCTTGTTGAAGAAGCAGTTGGAGTGGAGAATGTTAGATTTACTAAAAAGAAGCTTTCAATTATATTCAAAAAGAAAAAAGAGCAGGGATTATAAATAGTGATATTATATATTAATACATATATTTAATGTAAGCCAAGCTAAAGATGATATGTTCATTTGGGATGTCCAAATTGATGAGTCGAATAGGTTGGTTAATTTTTTTGGGAGTGATGGCATGGTAAGGATTGACTATGATTGCTTTGGGGATGTCATAATTTTTGATATAAGTTACCGACTCAATAAATATAATTTAGTATATGCACTTTTTGTTGGAGTTAATCACCATTGGCAAAATATTCTATTTATAGTAGCATTTTTATCATAAGAAACAATCTAATCATTCACATAGTTATTCAAAACATTACTTTGGATAATGAATGAAAGGCATCATATAATAATATTCAATGATCATGATCAAGCAATGATGAGAGCTATTAAAATTGCATTGCTTTATACCCTTAATAAATTGTGCCAATGACATATTTCTAAGAAAGTTCCTTCAAAAGTACATTACTTCAATAGTAATAAAACTGTACATAATCTCTTTTATACATGCATGAGTAAATGTGACTCAGAAGAAGAGTTTGAGCAGGCATGGTCTAAGTTGCTAGAAGAAGGAAATCTCCAAGATCATGCTTGGTTAGCTGAGCTATATAGAATTAGAAGATATAGATCAACAACATTCAATTAAGATTCATTTTGCATGAGGATTTAATTCACACAACGTAGTGAGTTCACTAATAATGTTTGTCATGGAATCTCTAAGCCTTAAAATTCTATCATCGATTATTCTTTGGGATTGGAGAAGGTGATGAATATGTGGCGATAAAATGAATATGATAAAGATTTCAAATGTTGTCAGCCTGTGATTATTCCAATTGTTATAAGTAGTCCTATATTAATGCAAACTGTTATGTTTTATACAAGAAAGCTCCACACCTTTATTTAAAAAGAATTTTTACATGGGGTAGTCTGATGATAATCCTACATAATATTTGATAAGAAATTTGGAGAATAAGAGAATTTCAAGACATGGACTATTCATTTTGATAAAACATGTTTGAATATAACTTGTAGTTGTAAGAAAATTTAAAATGATGGGATTACTCTGTGCCCAATGTATTAGAGTTTGGAGCCACCAAGATATTATGAGAATTTCGAAGAAGTACCTTCTCATCCAATGTTCTTCTAGAGCAAAGAAATATATCTATATTAGCAGTGCTTATAAAGACTTGAAATATTTATAAGTTAAGAGTGGTTGTCCTGATAGTATCATATTTCAAAACCACATTAGTACATATTCATATTAAATAAGCATTAGAGCACAAAGCAATAAGGTAGATGAGCAGTATATGTTGGATTCTTTAAAGAAATTATCTGATGATGTTGACTTAATATTATATGAGAAACTCACCTCTATCAAGCCATATAAAGAAGTAAAAAAGACTACTGTGAGAGATTCCAATTGTAATCACTTACTCAATGACTCAATTAAGATGCGACCCAAGGGTGTTTCTAATGCAAGATAGAAAGGATAATGAGAGAGAAAGAAGAAAGCTAACAATATTCTTCTAATAATTTTTAAAACATAATTTTTAAATGTTACTGTGTTATTTCCATCAATTATATTTTCTTTTATTACAGAGAAAAATGAACAAGCCCAATAGTTGGAGAACATAGAGAGTCACCTATTGCAACCCCTTTTTATGTAATGTCTGAAAGCTTATTAGAGGTATGCAAGTCATAATATTTTATTTTTTTATAGTAAATTTTCACATAAAATGATGATTTTATATATCTAAAATATTAGTCAAGATCAATTGTAATTCAGTCAACAGCAGGACACACCAAGATGACGATGGACATTATTAGATGAAGAAATTTATGATGCCTGGAATAGATTGTCAATTTTCTATTTAGTTCAAGCTCAACGTTTTTATATTTATATCAATTTCTAATGTTCAGTTCAATTTGATTAAAAGTCTTTGACTACGTAATTAATAGATTGTGCTAAATAATGTCCAAACTAATTCAAGCTCAATTTCTTTACACCCTTGCACTTAGATTTATGCCTTCATTCTTTCATAGCACATAAAAGTTCAATTTTATAATTTAGTTTGCATGCCAAAAAATTACTTCTAGGAACTGTATAGGAATCGATTTCAATGCTTCTAAAATAGAGCTTAAAGATTAGTAGATTCCATAGAATCATACTCCAGTAATCTTAAAAATGATTCATTAGCCTAAAATATATCATTTTACAACACTACCAGGTGGTACTCTTTGAGTGTACTAGCTTTAAATCCAGTTATTTGCTTGAAAACAAATGTCAATGCTTCTAATATAGTTAAAAATGATTTATGAACTCAAAATATATCATTTTATAATATCAACAGGTAGTACTCTTTAGGTGTACTACTTTAGTACACTAGTGTACTAAAGTAAAATCCAGTAGATTGCATAGAAACATACATCAATAGTCTTAAACATGATTTCTAAACCCAAAACATATCATTTTATAAGACCAACATGTAGTACTCTATGAGTGTACTACTTTAATACACCCATGTACTTACTTAAAATCCAACAGATTACTTGAAAATAGATGTGAATGCTTCCTAAATAGTTAAAAATGACTTTTGAACTCAAAATATATCATTTTACAATACCAATAGGTAGTACTACTTTAGTACAGTAATGTACTACCTTATAATCCAACAAATTACCTGAAAATATATATGAATGCTTTTAAATAGCTAAACAATAATTTTTGAACCCAAAACATATCATTTTACAATACCAAAAGGTAGTGCTCTTTGAGTGTACAACTTAAAAATTCAACAGATTCCATGAAAATAAATGTCAATAATTCTAAAATAATTTAAAATGATTTTTAAACCTAAAATGTATCATTTTATAACTCCAACAAGTAGTACTCTCTAAGTGTACTACTTTAGTACAACAGTGTATTGCCTTATAATCTAGCAGATTGCATAGAATCATACTCAAATAATCTTAGAAGTAATTCTTGAGCCCAAAACATAACATTTTGCAATACCAACAAGCAGTACTCTTTGAGTGTACTACTTTAGTACACTAGTGTATTGCCTTATAATCTAATATTGCATATAATCATACTCCAATAACCTTAGAAATAATTTTTGAGCCCAAAACATATCATTTTACAATACAAGTAGTACTCTCTGAGTGTACTACTTTAGTACATCAATGCATTGCTTTAAAATTCAATAGATACCATGAAAACATATGTCAATGATTCTAAAATAGTTAAAAATGATTTTTAAACCTAAAAGATATCATTTTATAACTTAATAGGAAGCACTCTTTGAGTGTACTACTTTAGTACATCAATGTATTGCCTTATAATCTAGCAGATTGCATAGAATCATACTCTAATAACTTTAGAAATAATTTTTGAGCCAAACTATATCATTTTATAATACCAACAAGTAGTACCCTATGAATGTAGTACTTTAGTACATTAGTGTACTTGCTTCAAATCGAGTAGATTACTTAAAAATAGATTTGAATGTTTCTTGAATAGTTAAAAAATTGATTTATGAACTTAAAATATGTCAATTTATAATACCAACAGGTTACATAGAAACAAACTTCAATGATTTTAAAAAAAGTTAAAAAATGATTTATGCACCTAAAATATATTAGTTTATAATACCAACAAGTAATACTTTATGAGTGTATTGACTTAAAAACCAGTAAATTGCATAGTAATAGACTTCAATACTTCCACAATCATAAGAAATGATTTCTGAACTGAAAACATATCATTTTGTAACACCAACATGTTGTAAACTATCAGTGTACTATCTAAAAATGAAAACAAAATGATTATAATGAACAATTATCTACCATGAAAACTTATAACTACTTTGAAACTTGATATAATTTATAAAAGTGATTCATAGACATCAAATATGATATTGCAACCTAAAAATTATAAAATTATAAGTACGATCTATATAAATAATATGTATAGATATGTACCAATCTTATTCTGGAAATAAGATTTGCAAGTTCAATCACTTCATATTTAAACAAAAAATAACATATACAAACTTTGCTATAAAAGTATTCATTTTCTTCGACTAATCTTTTTGCTCAGCCCAATCCATAGGAGTAGAGCCAACTACCACCTCCATATACTTGCACACAAACATTCCATAGTCAAAGCTATTCTCTTGAACATGTATACCTATAATCACTTCAACTGGTCATTCCTTCTTATTAGAGTCAAAATTATCGATAACATCAGTAATAAGTAGTTTGATATACATATGAACCAATATAATAAAAGTATGTTAGATATAGATAACAAATATAAAAGTAAGTTAATAGGTGAAGTGTTCTTACGATATCAAGTATTATAGTCATATGGATTGGGTTGGGAAGTGAGTCATAGAAATACCATTGTTGACCTCACTTTTGGAGTGAGGATTTAATCTTCCCATCATATGTCTATGAATCTTCTAGACACTAAGAACTCCTTAGTCATAGGATACTTCTAATGGCTAAGTGAACACTTAATCTAAACTTAGAGACTTTAGAAAGATTTTTCATAAGATTAGGCTAAGCCTTAAGAATACCTTTAACCCATGACTTGCAACCACCTAAGTCCAAATAAAATCAAATTAAATTAGGATTAAACCAAATTGAATCAAACCAAAAGCACATAATCAATAAATAAACACAAATGAACTCAAAAATAAACTCAAATGAGGTTCAAGGTGATAAATAGATCATTTGACTTAGAGTTAATCCATGTGGGCCCCGTTAAGTCAAAAGTTAACAAACCAAAAATTGTGTAAATTAAATCACTTTGAAGGCTGAAAATCATCAAATGAACATGTTTAAACTTAAAACTAAACAAATCTAAATCAAATGAGATCTCAAATGGATTAATTGGATCATTTAACCCATTAAGTCCAATTTGGATTAAAATAGATTCAAATCAAAATTAACATCAAATTGAATGAAACTAATTACTCTAAATTACAATGACCACTTAATCAAACATGATTAGAGCTTAAACACATCTTGGTTGAGTCAAACAAAACTTTTAACTCAATTGAACCCAATTTGACCCATTTGAACTCAAAATGAGTCAAACCCAAATCCAAGCCAAATTTATTCAAATAATTGATCAAGAACATTCTAAATAATTCATAAAACATAATTAAAGCATAATATAAACATAAAATGACAAACTGAATCACATAAATCAACTTAAACAATTTTGATCAAAGTTGGTCAAACCTTGGTCAAACTTAGGTCAAATTCTAAATTAATCCAAATTAAACAAAATTAATCAATTAAAACTATCAAAAATGATCAATTAAACATAATTGAAGTAAATCCAAAGCCAATGAGTCAAATCAGGTTGCTTGAACCCAACCTGACTCAGTGAGTCAACCTTGGTCAAACTTGGGTCAAATTCAAAATTAATCCAAATCAAACAAAATTAATCAATAAAAATTATCATAAATGATTGATCAAACATAATTGAAGCAAATTCAAGTCCAATGAGTCAAATTGGGTTGCTTCAACCCAACCCAACTCATTTGGGTCAACATGAGTTGACTCAATCCCAAATTAACCCCAATGTAGATAAAACACTTAAAGTATCATTAAAAAGTTAAAGTCCAACCTCTATGGTTAGGTGAGAGAGAGAGAGAGTGTGCGTGTGTGTGTGAGGAAGGGAGAGAAAGAGAGGAAAAACACACAATCTTGCAAAATCCCTAATCCGCTTCATTTGCATTCAATGGCACTAACCTCATAGTTGAAAAGAGGACTTTGGGGTGCTAAATCCAAAGTCCCCAATCAACCATCACCACCCAACCATCTCCCCATCACCATTAATGGTGATTATCGGCCACCATTAAGGGAGGGAAAAAAGCGGCATCAATAGATCTAATTTTTGCATTAGAGAGCTCCTAGGAACTCCAGCAAGCAAGCACAACCCATTCCCCACTTCCCTTCGATGAAAAACCATCAAAATCGAGTGGATTCCACCGAAGTGTGGTAGAGGTTCATGATTATGATGATCCAAAGCAAGTTAAGAGTCCAAATTCATTTTAAAGCTTCATCGCACATCTAAGAGTGTATTTGAATCATCTCTACCACCAAAAATCATTCCCGACAAGGTAATTTTCAAATCTCGTAGCCTACTATAGGATTGCATGTTTATGAGAATGTTTGCTCGATTTTAGGAATTTTTCTTAGGCATCCCTTGCATATTTTATTTTACATAATCCTAATGCAAAAATAGAAGTTTTTCGATAAGAATCGATGCAAAATCGAGCCCGATCAGATGAAATTTTGTTCAATTTTTGAAAATTTGGTAAAATCCCATCAGTTTCGCAGAAATCCTGTCATTTGTGTCGCTTGGGAGGACGACAATCCAGCCATTGTCCAATCTCCCATTCATGGGAGACAGACTGCTAAGATTAGCTCAAATCACACATGATTTTTCCTGTTAGATCGTGAGTTTGATCTAGATCGTCCAATCCGTGATCGGCGATCGTGTTTTGCAACTTCCCCCTCTTTTCTCAAATAAATGGCCTGGTGTGCTCAGCGTTACCTTTGCGCACCAGCGTATCAATCATGTGGCACCGCGTGGCATTGTTGATTAACGCTTGCGTGGTGGGTTAAGTGGGAACATGTACACTTTTATGATTTAAAATTAATTAAATTTTTTGAAACTTCAAAAATTCATATAATAATAAAATACTCAATAAAAAATAACAAATAAGGGCTCATCGGATTTATCTTCCTGAGAGGAATCCAATGAGATTGAAATCCCCAATTTTTATTGGGTATTTTAAGCTTAATTTAGGTTTTAGTGAAAATAAAACTTCATTAATTAAACAAAAAATACACATCATATTGGTTTGAAATTTTTAGGGATTGAAACTGAAGTTAAAATACACCTATCATAAAATTTTAAGTTAAAATGATTTCTTGATTGGGAGATATTGCATTCTGAAGCTCAAATAGTCTATTTTAGTAAAAATAAATTAATAGACTTTATAAAAATCATGAAAAATAATTTAAATTAACTATGACTTTGGAAAATTATAATAAATCATAGAAAAATAATAAAAATGCAAGTAAATATTCATTTTTAAGGTATTTTAAAGCAGATTCAGCTAAAATTGATTCTAATTAATTTTAAATAGTGACTAAGGCTTAATTAAAGTTAAAATAAAAACTTAATTAGCTTAATTAAGCCCTGATTACTTAAGTAATTGATCCCAAATTTTATGTATTAGTTTAATGGGATGGCCTCTACCTCTCATAATTTTCTTGGGATTTATTGCATGGTAATTAGGGGGATTGATTATTTAAGACTAGTTACTCTCTTAATCAATTTAATGGCTAATTAACACCCTAAATAATAAAAAATTAATAAATTAAACTCACTAATCACTGTATAAAAGTGAATGGACAAGAGGAGTGGGGTTTGGACCCCTTTCTAGCTTCTTCCCTAAGTCCACTTCAACTTGGAAAGAAAGTTAATTAATATGAAGATTAATTAAGAGTTAATTAACTAATTAAGTAGCTTAACTAATAAAACTAAAATCATAATCATATCAGATAATTAACAATAAAATTAAGGATTCCTCATTATGTGTTCAATATCATAAAGACCCTTTAAGAAAATTATGATTAGCCCATAAGTGTGAGAAAATCATAAAAAATACTTAATTAGGTTCTTTAATTTAATTAACCATTAATTATGAGCCATTTGCATTAGGTCCTTATAGGAGCATTGAAATTTTATTTCCTCACATGTTCATGTCATTTGTGGCTCATAATTAAATGTTTAATCAAATTAAAGAAGCATAAGTAAGGGTAATTAATTAATTTAATTATGGATCCAACTTAATTAATTCATAAAATTCACTTAATTTTTTTTAAACCAAATCAAATTACCAATGTGGGAATGTGATCATAATAGCAAATAATTCCTCTCCTCATCAAACTTAATCAAAATATTAAGTCATAAATTAATTAAAAAGCCTTGGTTTTCTTTAAATGATTTTCTTTGAGATGATTGTCCTTAGGAATTAACTTAGTTGAATGAAATCATGTGTTTATATTTAGTAATTCCTTTCCAATCATCTTAGATGTTATATGTCACTTGAATCATTCATCCATGCCTTTTAAAATTAATTAAATCAAATGATTTTCCTTTATGTTAAGCTTGCATGTGTTGATTAACTAAATATATGTGTGGCTATTATCACTATTAAATCAAAATATATTTTCAAAAATTTACAAATCAACTACAATATTTGGAGTGATAATAGTTATAAGTATTTATAAGGTTGCATGTGTCTATGGCTTAGAACATGTGATATGGAGTTCTTTTTCTTTAGTCTACATGGATTTACATAAAGTTTGGATGTTAACAAGTGTATAGTCCATTTGAAAAGGACATAACATTTGTTTAAATTCATTTCTATGTATCTCTATGTTAGAATTTAGATAGAACTTTAGCTCACATGTATAGATAATTCAATTGAAAGAAATACAACTTTCACATGATTTTGAATCTTATAGCCATTTGTACATTTATGTGTATTTAAGAATAAGTGGGTATATCTAGTCTGAACATTCTGGGGATGCGAGGCTTTAAGTAGCCCCAATGAGGTCTTTACCTCACTCCCCTAGTTTAATAATGACAAAGTATCCACTTAAAACTTTTATACACTTGTATGTGCATTTACCTAACAAATGAAAATCTTCTTTTCAAATTTAGCTCACATGTATAAATAATTCAATTGAAAGAAATACAACTTTTGCATGATTTTTCATTCTTGTAGTCATTTGTGCACTCATGTGTATTCAAGAATAGTGGGTATATCTAGTCTGAACATTCCTGGGACATGAGGCTTTAAGTAGCCCCAAAGAGGTTTTTACCTCACTCCCCTAGTTTAACAATGATGAAGTATCTGTTTAAAACTTTTATACACTTGTATGTGCATTTAGATAATGAATGAAAATCTCTTTTTCAAATTTAGCTCACATGTATAAATAATTCAATTGAAAGAAATACAACTTTTGCATGATTTTTCATTCTTGTAGTCATGTGTACACTCATGTGTATTCAAGAATAGTGGGTATATAGTCTGCACATTTCGAGGATGCGAGACTTAGCCCCAATGAAGTCTTTACCTCACTCTCATGGTTTAACAATGGTGAAATATCTAATTAAAACTTTTATATACTTATATGTGCATTTACCTAATGAATGAAAATCTCACTTTTTAATTTTAGCTCACATGTATAAATAATTCAATTGAAAGAAATACAGCTTTTGCATGATTTTCCATTCTTGTAGTCATTTGTACATTCATGTGTATTCAAGAATAGTGATTATATATAGTCTGAATATTCTGGGGTTGCGAGGCTTAAAGTAGCCCCAAGGAGGTCTTTATCTCACTCCCCTAGTTAACAATGGTGAAGTACTTGCTTAAAACTTTTATACACTTGAATGTGTATTTAGCTAATGAGTGAAAATCTTATTTTCTACAAAATACACATATGCATCTTTCATTTAAAGTGTGCTAAAACAAATGTATTGCATGTGTAGGTATGCTTAAGATTTAATATCATATGCATGTTACATGTGATGGAAATGAATGATTGAATATATGTCATGTGATAGTAATTCAATCAAATTAATCTTTAGATGCCTTTCATAGTGAACAAAAAATCATTTAAAGTGAATCTAAACTTAGGATTAATTTAAAATGAGTAATAAGCCATTTACTAAAGAGAATTAAATTAAATTAACATGCTTTAGAAAGTGGCTTAGGATAGGGGTAAAAGAGAGCAATTCTCTTTCCTCTCTTTATATCACTTTGTGCTAAGTGTAGGTCACATGAAACCAAATAAAACATAAATTAAAATTCTCAAATTAGTTAAATCACTTTAATTAAAATCAACCTCTTATGATTAAACAACCTTTTTACACTTAGAAAATCATAACCTTAATGCCTAGTTAAGACATACCATACAAGCCTTAATGCATACACATTAGAATTAAGTCACCACTTCTAGCTTTATGTTAGGATGGTGCATGGTGTGATATATATTTTATTTTGTGATGTATTATTTTAGACTGGATGTTAGGGTGTATATTTCATAGATCTGGATGGTAGGTCGTGATTAACCTAATCATGTTTTCTCTAGGGGATTATACTTAAGGGGTCACTTAAAGATAAATATCAATACTCTCTTTGCAGGTTGCTTAAGCCCCTAAGCGTAAACCAAGTTAGGACAGATGACCTTGGTTACCCATGTGCAGGGTGTTAAGCCCAAATTACAAATATAACTGTTTGGGATTGTATGTATGTTTAACTAACCTATTTTTGGCAGGTGTAATTAGATTTACTTTTTCTATTCTTAATATAATTTTACAATCAGGAATTAAGATTAATGTTATGGGGGAATAAGGATGAACATTAGCCAGAAGGCTTAGCCCTGGGGTGCCATGTGATGCCTTGAAGCCTACCAAATCAAAGGAAAAAGATATAAAGAGGAGGAGGAGGGTATGAAGAAATGAAGAAAAGAAAACCCCCATAGCATATATTCTTTTGTAATCCAGGTTGTATAAGGGTAGAGCTCGACAACCCTTTTTTTTGGGGTGTAGGAGAAACCTGACCGCACCATCCTTTTATTATTTTATGCAATTTATACATGTTTAATTTATGTTGTGTTTAGATTGTGCATTAGAGCAACATGCTTTTAATAGTTTATTAATGTTTGATGTTTGAATGTGTGGCCTGGATGTGGTAGGCTCTTAGGATAAAATAAATTTTCTACCTAACTAATCACTCATAATTAAATTTTAATCAACTCATAACCTCATCATAAAGCCTAAATTTTAAATAAGATAATTAAAAGATTTAGAAACCCCTTAACTGAATATTGTATGTCTCACATCTTGCATGTCATATTCCTTCTTCCTTTAATATAGGGAATCTCTATCCTTGCATGATAGGGGAATGCTTGACCTGTGAGGGCATCTCTTGTGGTGGAGAACACCCTCTTCTCATTAATTTAGCTAATAACCTTATTTCATCATGCATTTAGGCATAAAGTTCCCAAGCTTGTCCAAATGAATGTGTCAAAAATGGAATAAAAACTAAAAAGATTTTATATTAGTAGACTAAGTCATATGTTCATACCACTCATGCTCTAGTCTCCTAGGGAGTGAGTTTAAGACTTTAGTTTCTTTCAAATTAAATAACAATCCAACTATCTTGCACTTTTATAAGACCAGACTACATGGTTTTGAATTGTAGGAGGAGTTAGCTGCCTGCAACTCCATGAGGTTGTAAGTCTAGCAGTCAGGCGATTTATCCTCTCTTGTGGAGATAAACTTTATATCTATCTTCACTTAGATTTAGGATTTGAGGTTGTTATTTCCTGCAGGTTATAAGTATAAATCCTCACCTCTTAGGAATTTCCACAATCTTATATTGTTGGATTATAAACTCTAGTAATCTAATAAAACTTCAACTCTAACGAAACAAATCTCTTCAATTTCAAACATATAAAGCTTAACTATAGGGTATATTAGAATGCTCACTAGGTTTTCTAGTATCATGAGCATCCCCTACTTTCTCCCTTTGGATTCTAAAAATAAGTCTTCTTCTTGAACTTTCCCAATTGATCTTCCAAATATAACCAATCATTTGATAGTCTAGCTCTTTGGAGATCATAATTTCCTACTTTATTCAAGAGTATCCTTAAGGAATCCTATTTCCTAGGATGTAATTAACTATGGAGGCTTGCCTCCATAAGGAACTAAGAACCCGGCTTAAAATAAACCATGCTTTACTTTTCCATCTAAAGTAGGTGAAAGATCTCTGGCATATTTGAAGACCCATCATGACTTAGGAGTCTTTATTGGGTGATTAGGTCCATTATAGAGTGATGATATTTCTCTTGAGATAGTCCATCATTCCTTAATATCATATCTGATCAATTGAATAAGTACCTTCTAAGATCTACGTGGTGTCCCACATCCAAAAATAAACACCACTATCATTTCCTCTTCTTCAAGTTCCCTATTAGTAATGTCCAATACTGATTATTCATAATTAGAAGTAGGATCAATTCAACTTTAGGAATACATTCTTTAGTGATATGTTGTACAAACATCTTTCTTTCTTTCTCATAGCCAAATTTTGGATAGCTATGAAAAATAATAATAATAAAACAAAATTAACTAGTGAAGGTTATCACTTAAAATATCCTCAAGCAAACTGACCTTACATATACTCACCTAATGCAAGAATGATATGTAAAGATATGAAACATATAACTTGGGAGAAATCTTAATATTTGGACATTAAATATGTAAAAGCATCAATATGTGCATCTAATAGATACTGATCTATCAATAATTTGTCAATTTGGACCATACTAATCAAAATATTTCTGACCGAAAGAACATTATCACTCCTAAAGGTTAAGTAGCATGGGAGAAAACATTAGAATTAAAGGGAGATCTAATTCAAATTAACTCAAATATAATAAGTAAAGTCATATTTGTCAACAAATCACTCATGTATTGATGAACTAAAGCATATGCATTGGTATTACATCTCTAAATGAAAATTGAATAGTTTTTGACACTTGAGCTGGCTGCAAGAAAGCGCATATTTTTTAGGGTTTGCATTCAATTTGATTTAAAAATATATAAGCATCAAGAGACTAAAATGATACCTTATCCTTCAAATCCTTAACTATAATCACAACACTCTTAGGTTGGTCAGTTGTTATAAGAACTTCTTCCATCTTCACCTACAAGAACATAGATGAAAATTTTCTTATTATATTAAAGTATTACAAAAGAAAATAAGGTATCTCCTCTCCAGTAGGTGCTACTGATGTGCCTTCCTCAATCGACTCTACTGTGCACCGTTTCTTTCTTTCCCCCTTAGTGAATAGGGAAGATACCACTATTCTTTTCTAACCTCCTCACCTTCATAGCATGAGCTATACTACCAAATAAAAGTTGAGCAATAGGATCATCTTATTATGTTTCCCCTATGTCATGAACCAGTTGCTCTAATGAAGATAGTTTTCACAATCACTTCTATATGTGTGCCTTCAATGGTAACACCAATACTCCCCTCACCAATAGTTTCTATATTGATTAGACTTTTGTGTCCACCAATTCTTTCTTCAATAGTAGTAAGCCTCATCTTAATTTCATCCATTTTTCTATTGATTGTAGCTTCAAAATCTTTAACTCTCTATTCCAAGATTTTTATTAAAGTAAAAGTCTTATCATTCCCAACACTAATTGGTGGAGTAGCTACAGATGGCGAGCTAGATATAGAAAAATAAGGTACACTAGTAGATGAAGGAGGAGAATATAAAGGTGAGATGTAAGGATATTCTGCTAGGGCTTCACTCCTTGGACTTAGACTTCTCTATGGAGAAGTGTGAGGTGGCTGCATAAAGGAATGTACTATTTCAAGTAGGCTGGCCTCCTCCTCCATTATATCTTTAAAAGACTCAAAAATGTATGTTACATAAATAAGACAATAAGGTAACTTTGTACACAATGATCAGGTTTAATGCGATGAAAATAAACCTAATGATGATCATTTGGTCTACATGTAAACCAATGAAAAATTCCTTAGTAAATTTAATTTTTGGCCATCATAATATATGGGGTTTTATAGTAGGAATGGTGGGGTTTATCACGCTTGTGTGCTCAAAAAACTAAATATGGATTAGAAAGCTTAATATGTTAGGCTGAAGTTCTAAAATAAAATAAATTAAAGAACAATTCCTAAGTAAATTTAATTTTTGGCCATCATAATATATGGGGCTTTATAGTAGGAATGGTGGGGCTTATCACACTTGTGTGCTCAAAATGCTAAATATGGATTAGAGAGCTTAATACATTAGGCTGAAGTTCTTAAATAAAATAAATTAAAGATGTAATGCATACCATCAAAAGAGTAACAAAGCCACTCATGTATCCTAGTGCCTTTTCCAATCAAAAACTTTGTTGTTATTATATCAAACTGAGAAAGGAGAAACCTCCATATGACTTTTGGTCAATTGTAATTAAAAAATTGGTCTATATTTTCACCATAGGAGCCAAGATCTCTTAGTACTTTGTAGTTGTGATAAATAAAAAATAAGTTTGTAATAAAAAAAATTGTATATACAATCTGACAAATTGTTTAGAACTCCTCAGATATTTAACATTTTTCATTTTATTTTTCAAATCTATTGAATTGAACTTTGATAGGGATGATATCGGTCGTGTAACTTTTTTCCCTCTATTTAGCATCTCTATAATTAAAGCCACTTCATCAGCTGTGAAACTTAGGTAGTGGCCATAAATACAGAAAGCCTATTTTTTAATATTTCAATAGGATATAATAAAAGTGATAGTAGCCATATCTTGTTGAAAGGCGGGAATAGTAGTGAAATGATAAATATTAAGCCTTCTTAAAATATAGATTGTTTCTTTTGTGAAATGGTCTGAAATGGAATCACATAATGCTTTGAAAGAAGATAGCCTGCATCTGAAAGTTATTCTTATGGCAGACATTTTAAGCTTCAAATGAAAAGTGCACCAATGAAAATATCAAAAAGAGGAGAGTAAATCATCTAAGCACTAAAGGTATTGAACTAAAAATGATCTAAAATAGTTTTAATACTCATCAAAAGAACCTAAAATAGCTTAAAAAATAATTTAGATCTTAAATAGGGTAATACACTGTGGGAGTACTCAAGGTATTGAAGTAAAAATAACCTAATTTGAACTTAATTGCCATCTAAACAACCTACAATAACTTAGAACATAATTTAAATCCTATAAATAGTATTACGCCACTGTAAATAAAAGAAATAGTACAGTACACTGTGAGAGTACTCAAAGTATTATGGTAAAAAATATCTTAAATAATTTTAATATTAAATAAAATAACTTAAAATTTTTTATACCTAAGTTTAAATCTCAAAAATTACTGTACACCACTATATACATAAAGAATACAACAATACACCATATGTATTGAAAGTATTAAATTAAAATGATCCAAAATAGTTTTAATATTCATCAATAAAACTTAAAAATATCTTAAAATATACCCTAAAACTATTTATACCTCAGTCTAAATCTTAAATAAGATAATACACCAATACAATACATACAAGTAAGTATTGAATTAAAAATGATTCAAAATAATTTTAACATTCATAAAAAAAACTTAAGATAGCTTAAAAAATAATTTAGATCTTAAATATGATAGTACACCATAGTTTACATCAAAAATAAAATAGCACACTGTGGGACTACTAAAGGCATTGAAGTAAACTAGATCTTAAATAATTTTAATACAAAAGAAAATAACCTAAAACTACTTATACCTCACCCTAAATCTTAAATAATACATCACACCATTGTATACATAAAAAATACAAGAGCATGCCATCTGGGTATTGAAAGTATTGAACTAAAAATAATTCAAAATAATTTTAATACTCATTAAAAGAACCTAAAATAGCTTAAAATAGCTTAAAATAGAATTTAGATTTTAAATAGGATAGTACACCATAGTTTACATCAAAATTAAATATTACACAGTGTGAGTACTCAAGGTATTGAAGTAAAAATCACCTAATCTGAGCTTAATGCACATCTAAATAACCTATAATAGCTTAAAATATAATTTAAATTTTACAAATGATAGTACACCACTGTAAACAAAAGAAATAGTACAGAACACTATGGGAGTACTTAAAGTAATGAGAAAGATAGATCTCAAATGAATTTAATATTGAAGAAAATAATGTAAAATTACTTATACCTCATTCTAAATCTTAAATAAAAAAGCACACCACCATTTACATAAAAAATATAACGGTATACCATCTGAGTACTGAAAGTATTGAACTAAAAATGATTCAAAATATCCTAAATACTTACAAAAAAACTTTAAATAGCTTAAAATATAATTGAGATCTTAAATAGAGTAGTACACCATAATTTTCATCAAAATTAAAATAGTACGCTATGGGAGTACTGAAGGTACTGAAGTAAAAATGATCTAATTTAAGTTTAATACCTATCTAAACAACCTACAATGACTTAAAATATAATTTAAATCATACAAATGGCAGTACACCACTGCAAACAAAACAAATAATACAGTACACTATAGGAGTACTCAAAGTATTGAGGTAAAATAGATCTTAAACAACTTTAATATTAAAGGAAATAACCTAAAACTACTTATACTTTAGTCTATATCTTAAATAAGATAGTACATCACTATATACATAAAAAATACAATAGTACACCATCTGAGTATTGAAAAGATTGAACTAAAAATGATCCAAAATATCTTAAATACTCATAAGAAAACTTTAAACAACTAAAAATATAATTTAGATTTTAAATAGGGTAGTACACCATAGTTACATCAAAAATAAAATAGTACACTATTGGAGTACTCAAGGTATTGAAGTAAAAATGACCTAATTTGAGCTTAATGCCCATCTAAACAACCTACAATAGCTCAAAATATAATTTAAATCTTACAATAGTAGTACAACACTATAAACAAAAAAAAATGCAATACACTGGGAATACTCAAAGTATTGCCGTACAATAGATCTCAAGCAATAGTAATATTGAAGAAAACAATAAAAAACTACTTATACCTAAGTTTAAATCTCAAATATGATAATACACAACTGCATACAAAGAAAATATAATAGTACATCCAGTACTGAAAGTATTAAACTAAAAATGATCCAAAATAAATTTAATACTCATCAAAAGAACATAAAATAGATTTATATAAAAATATATAACAATACACCAGTCAAAATAACTGTCAAAGCCTTAAAAGCTCTAAACTTGAAGAAAGATTGGAATAATATCTTATAGAGTCATTTTCGATGGAGGAGATGAGATGGTACCTTGATTTTGAATGTATAAATGTTAAGAGAATCCTAGAGGAATGCCCGATTGGAGAAATGCATGTAGGGAGGAAAATGAATACAATAGAAAAAATACCCTTACTTCTAATTCCTGCACGGATTCTTGAAATGCCCTCCCATTTATTTCTAATTTCAAACCATGCTGGGCTTTATTAATTTTCTCAATTTTTGTTATTATCAATTTTCAAATAATTAAAATATTGATTGTTCCTCTTCATAATGTGTTGATTCTTTACTAGAGCCGGATGTAACTCTACATCCAAACTTCACATGTAATATTTTCTCGTCATATACAAATCTAACTTTTGCTTATGGATATGCCACTTAATTTTGATCAAATCATTACTTTACCCTAGTGTCTAATGGGCTTTAGCCATTTAGAAGATGTTAAAATTATGTCTAAAAAGAAACTATTAAGAAAATTTAAGATTTTTAGTAAATCTTGATCTTTGATTAAGATAATAGATAAATATATCTTAAAATAGTATCATTATCATTGAAGTTAAAATCCATTAATTATAATTTTTCAAATTAAATATTACACACTTAATTTATTATGAAACCATCATTTATATTGCCATAGTAGTTGATTCTTAGACACATCGTTAGACATCATAAAAGTTGGGTGTAATTAGAGTTACTTTTTCTTGTGCATTGTTAAGCTTTTATGTATGTGTGTGTGTGTGTGTGTGTGTATAATTTTACACACCTAAGTCTATTAGATGGGACCATTATTATGGTGTAAGCAAGATTCAAACCTAAGGTTTTGATAATAACCTCCAAGACCCTTACCAACCATACTAATTGGAACCCACTATTTTTGTGTTACATAAGTTTATGCAATTTTATGTAGATTATGATGGAAATTTTATTTATTATCTATGTTTATATGACATTACAATCAAAAGAGGTTTCTTAGCACATTGACATTATAAGATAAAATAAAATGTATTTTATGCCTAAGCTAATGATTTGTTTTATAAGTTAGCTTTATACTTTTTATATACATTTTAGTTTTGGAACACCATGTAATTAAGTGCATTATTTTAGGAGATAAGATTCAATAATGATCTTTATAAAGTATTTCAAGACTGTATATACTTATTTTTCATGCATAATTCATAGAAATTGGTTGAATTTATGATATATCATAGTCATATATATATTTATTCATTCTTGGGATTTATTGTTGAACATAATTTCACTTTACAATATTATTTTTTTATCCATGCATCATTTTTTGTGTATTCAATAGATTATTAAGATGTTAAATATTTTATTTTAAAATAAAGAAACTATGAAATAATTATATGGGAAGATTTTTCTTAAACTTAAATTCATGACCTTTCTTACATTTTAATATAATTGATTCAATCTCTTTGGTGGACCATAAATGTACAATTAATGTTTGATTGATTGCCTCCAACAAAAGTATTGTCATCAAAGTTAGTGAAAGACTTACATATGCATAACACATAAGTTTACATGTTACATTTTCTTAATTGACTCACTTAGAACTGAGAATTAAATCAAGATATGAATATGACATGCCATATTCATCAATGGTCAAACTACATTTATTTTAGTGACAATGATATACAAACCATTCTTATATATCATATCAGTCCTATCTTACATTATATAAAGTTAATGTCACATTTTTATACAATTATGTATGCCTAAATGATTATTTTATTGACTTATGATCATAATACCATGTCATGGGCTTCTTCAATTTTTATACGACTTAAAGTTAGAACTAGTATTGTAATATCAATGAGGAATGTTTAGTCCCTTAGATCAAATTCTAAGTCTAGAATTATCTTTATGATGTTCTATATCTAAATTTTGGTTAATTCTCATTCTATAGGGGCAATACACCCACAAATCCATTTCAATTGATGGAATCCCTATTATATGTTACTATGCAATGTAATTACTCTACTTGACTTTCTTTTCCTTATTCATCCCCTAAATGTCTTGTTATATCATCTTTTTTACTAACTTATTACATGTTAGATATCCACTAGAGATTTTTTTTCTATTAAAAATAGAATATTTTTCTTAGAAAACCTCTTCATTCCACCTAAAGGAAAATAAATGAGCTCCTTCAATCAAAAATTTGTATGCTTCTTTCATCAAAGATATAGTTAATCATGGGAAATCTTCATTATTTAGATTTAAAAAAAGTTCTATATGGCATCAAAGATTATATAGAGCTCGCATAATTAAGTTACATGTACATTCATCTTTTGAATCCTTAGTGTAAATAGTATTTTATCTTTTAGGATATTAGAATATCATCTATATGAAGCCATCAAAAGTCGAACATAGGTGTAGTTAGTTTTTTCATTTATTAATTCATAAGATAAAACATAAAGTACTATGTTAATATCTATATTTAAGTATGGTATGATTTAATCCTTCGTGACTTCTTCATTGCACGAGTCTCTTTTGAAGCTTATAATTAACCAAGATTAACCTATTTGGTCATGCAAGACATTCCATATTGTATTGAGACTCTCCATATAACCTTCCACCCATGGTAGTCAAATCATCTATAAATTAACATTAAGGATAACATAACATATTTGCTTGGACTATAACTCTATCCCAATCAAATTTGCTCTTTAAGTCCTAAAATCTCACATTCTTCTTTTATTGTTGACATACTTGAAATCATTATTTCCCTAATCTAATCACCATATAGATGCCATGAATATCAAGGAAACTAGGATCGTAAATATCTTGTTTATGGCCTACATAGTGCTTTCCACCTCAACATCACCACAAACTAGGACTCCAACTATAAAGAGCTCATTCTCAACCTCAAAAAATTGACTTTTGACTTTATTGAAGTAGGTAGCACTCTTATAATCTTATAACTTGAGAGGTGCAAATAGCTAAGATACTTAAGAGCTTGTACCTCTTTGTCATGAGTTGTGAATTATTCTATCTTTTTTTTTATACAATGAAAGTAAGTTGGCATGTTAAACCAATTACAGTCTCTCTAGATAGTCATCCAAGTCTTATAGCCCTATCTACTTCTCTTACCTGCTCATGATCAAACACATTCCACATGTCATAAAGTAAAATAACTTTAAGGCTTACTCTTCTTTTTTACCATTTTAGTGAACTAGTAACAATTATAGTCAAGCCTCATCCACTCCTCTCTTTGTCTAACAACTTCTCATCATTCATAGAGATTGAATCCTTTACTTCTAAAAACTATTAACTTTAGAAAAAAGAGAATACAATTCATATCTTAGTGAACTATGAGTTAAAAAAATGAACTATGTTTCCTATGGGTTTTGTGTTGGTTGAAATGCCTCTTAATTGAGCACATTTTAATGGGCATTGATTTAATTACAATGTGAAAAATCAAGTGATATCATCTTGAAAGATCATGCCTGACCAATATTATAATCTTGCTATGATATTATTAGATGGATGTCTAAATTACCAAGATTAATGCTATGAGGAGATTTGAATATGAAGATTGAATTGTTACTAAAACTTTGATATTAATATCGTTGTTATGTTTTGCCTCAAAATTGTATGGTTGAGCCATAATTGATCATAGGGTGATTGAATGATTTGAAGGTTGCAGGAATGCCATCTCATTTGTGGCCATGATGATCACTTTACTACAAATCTTGATGTAGCCAATCAAACAAGTGTTAAGAATAAAATAGGAATTATTTTTATTAGGCATCAATCAAAGGTAGGTATAAAATTATAAATTTTTTTTCTATATTTCACCTGTTTACTCTTTGGAACTGTTACCAGTTCAAATGCATGATTATTAACTTTTGACTGTGAAGTTTAGATTAAAAATCATGCAATGAATGCTTTATATTTCCTGAATCTATTAATGTGATGTGCACACTGCAACAAACTTACATAAAATATAAGATATTCCAAGCAAATATGCAATGTTTCCAATAGGATATAGAATATATTTCAAAGCAATAATTGACAGATTTTGATTTACCGATAGAGCCAAATATATTGTTCTTATACGACTGTTTCATCAAGGCCACTATGTCTTATACTTCTACCTGATAAATTCTGTTTATTTCCTCCTATTACAATTGATTAGTGCTTAATAATATCATAAGAAAAGAGTAGCGCGTGCGCGATTTTGTGCGCATGAGAATATGGATCCCAAATGGCGAGATGTAATTAGAATTAATTGATTGAAAATCCAACATTTTTTTTTGTTTGAATCTGTAAATAATTTAGTCAGAATGAACCTATAGTTATTAAATTATAGAGTTTATTTTGAAATAAATATAATAAAAATTCTTTATCTCAAAGCATATGCAAATCAAAATTATATCAAAATATTCTTATATAAATTTTTTCGCTGAGATGAAAAGAAAAGCATACTTATATTATATATTTTTCACAAATTTCAAATAAAGCAAACGAGATCAAGTCTAGCAAGCTACATGCTTGGAAATAAGTTAAATTTCATAATAATACTCGCCAATTATATAATTTATATTTTTGTTCTATTTAGATAATATTTTATAAAATTGCATCGAAACTGTATCCCTGTATCTATGCTGCACATTTTTTTTAACAAATTCTGTCAAAACCCTGAATGAACCCCTTGCTTTAACCTAATCAAATACAGCTTTGAAATCTCATTCCAACCTTTTTTAGGGAAGGTCAACATTATAAGAACTTTTCACATGAGGCCACCAATTAAATAAAAATTTGTCTTTTACACTACGTTCAAATTTTGATTGTCTGTAATAGGAAATATATTTGCTGAAGTTCTCCATTTGTCTCGATTAGGAGCTCAAATCCTAAATTCTCTTGTCATTTGGACTTCTTTGAAATTTCAACGATCGAAGAATGCCAATTTTAAAATTTATTATTTTCCAAAATAATAAAATAAATTTATTTGTTTTCATGCAAACCACTTTTTCACTATGCATATTTATAAGCGATTTTGTTATTGCCTATTGGAAGCGTTGTGGATTTGGCTCTCAGATGATATCAACGAAATTAGTCTTTCTAATTTTTTTCAATCTCCTTAAAAAATAACGATTTATAAAAACAAAAAACCAATATGTTTATTTTATTTTTTTTCTAAATATTATATCACATCATATAGAATTAATTTGTGAGAGAAAATGCACAATAAATGCGGTTCGTATATTAATCATCAATGAGTCATCAAAAGAGGAATTGATATACACAAATTTATTCGAATTTTTTATCTCATATTCACAATGATATCAAACGGAATTATTGCTCCAACAAAAAAAAAATTTTAAGATATTTTTATTTTGAAAATTTTCAGAAATGATGGACGTAAATGCCCTATATTATTGTAAGAGGAATATTATAAATCGAATAATATTCAAATGCAATTTTTTGAATAATAAGAGCATTTTTCAGATCAATTTTGTTTTCTATTTTTATATTACTTTTAAAAATATATTTATACAGTATATTTTTAAAATTTTTAATTTTTTTAAAATAAATAACATTATTTTTAAAATACTCAAAATATTTAATATGTTTTGAGTAATTTAAAAGTAATTCTCAATATCAAATATTTTATTCTAAATCAAAATATAAATAAAATTATATATAAATATAAAATATAATATATAAAATAAAAGTGATCCCAAATGCCCTAGAAATATAATTTAACTTGTATTAGATTTTGAGTGAAACGAATGTGCGAAGTAATGTGCATAATCTACCATTGATTATATATCTTATTTGATTAGAATTAGGTCGAGGCGGTTGGTCTAAATAAAATGGGAGATTTACATACATACCACACAATTTTTATGTATTTATATATCTAACATCTAAACTTCAATTTTTACATATATAACACCCTAATCTTCAATATCACATCAAAAATATCACTTTATTCACTTTTTAAAAGTGAAATACACCTTTTTAAGTATAGAAAAGTATTAAACAAGTAAATATCTAACTTTAGGTGTTAGATATATAAATATATAAGAATTGTGTGGTATGTACTTAAATCCCCCAAATATAAATCACCTCATGAACTTGTTCTCAGAATGATAGCCAGCCTTAAAAGTATATATTAAGGGTCTGTTAGGGTTTGCGATAACTGTAATTACATGAAAAATTAATGATAGAACTGCTGCAGAAAAATTATTTGTATGAAGAATTTGAGATATGTATATAAGTTTTTTTTAAAAAAATTAAATCATAACTTTCTAACCATCATCACAAGCACCAATATCATATTGAAAAACATAACTTTAGCACTGTAGATTTCCCAAAATACAATTAAAATACAATTCCTAAATGGCATAGCGTGTGTTTATGGATTGCACCACTCTTCTAAATGCACCATAAGTTGGACTTAAATTCTATATGTTAGGAGCTATTTGGGATCAATTTTGTTTTCTATTTTTAATTTTTATTTTTATGTTATTTTTGAAAATATATTTATTTGGAATATTTTTTTATGTATTTTTTTCAAAAATAAATAATGTTATTTTTAAAAATATTTAAAATATCTAAAAAATAGTTTAAATATTTTTAAAAATAACAAGTATAATCAAATAAGTTTATTTTTAAGTAAAATATAAAAAATATATAAAATCAAAAATCAAAAATCAAAAATCAAAAATAAAAGTGAACCGAGATGAGCGCCTATGGAATTCACAACTAATCGACGGCCATAATTCAGTGTTTGAATAGCTATGAACTCTTGTTGCATAAAAATAAAACTTTTATTTTTTATTTTTTAATTTATGTTGTTATTTTGTTTAAAAATAAAACTTATTTGATTGTACTTATTATTTTTAAAAACACTCAAAATATCTTTTTAAAATTTTTGAATATTTTTAAAAAAATATTATTTATTTTTAAAAACAAAAATAAAATCACATAAAAAATATTCTAAATAAATATATTTTCAAAAATAACATAAAAATAAAAATAAAAAACAGAAAATAAAATTGATCCCAAACAGCCCCTATATTACTTTAATATTTGTATCTGGCACGCTTGTTCTAATTTATTACGTTTATATTTGTATGTAAGCAATGCCGAACCAGAATATAAAAAGAGTTGTGAAACAAAAAATAACTAAAATAAATTAAAATTTTATAATTTTACTTTTTTAAAATCAAAATAAATAAAAATAGAAAATAATTAATGTAAAATAGCAAACAATAATTTATAAATTAAAAAAAAAATTAATCTGGCCATTATGCTTAGACATTTTAAATTTTGTCTAGTGCCTTCTATTTGCATCAAATTTAGAATTTAATGATTTTACAATGAAATATACTAAAATATTCATCTCAAATATATAATTAATGAGATAGCAAAAAATTTTTTTTATTTTTTTTACTTTTATTAAAAAATCTTTTCATGATAATCTTCATTATATAAACTACACATTCTATTGTTGTAAATGAAACATGCAATGTCATAACAAATATAATGAATCTATTATGATTGATTTTACTGTCTTAGCTAATATTTTACATAAATAAAAAACAATAGAGATATTTTAAAAATTTTGATTTTAATGAGCCTCAATTTTAAAATGCTCCAATTGAATTTCTAAGTGTAGTATTTCTATATTTGTGAAGTCTTCATAATAGAATTTAGTTATAAGTTAACAAATATCATCAATTTGAATAATCAATATCTGGCTTGAGGTTCCAATGCTAAATTAAAAATTAATCATTTTTAATTTATTCTTTAAATATATTATTTATCTATTAAAATATGTATCTAAAGTAGCTATTAAAATATAACTTTGTAACAATATTTTATTATGATAATATTCTTTTAATAACATAAATGCCCTCCACCTCTAGAGTAATAATCATTTATATCTAGAAGATTATAATACATTTATCTTATTTTTTATAAAATAATTTCATCCTCTTAAATAAATTATACAATTTTATTTCATTTTAATTTTTACAATGATATATGAAACTTTTATATGCATGATAATTAAATTTATGCTATAATAAAAATTTAAGTATTATTAAGAATTTAAGTGTAAGGGATAAAATAATTAGTGTATTATATAACATTAAAAGTTTAGTAAAAATCTAGGTATGGCGGCTGCCCCACCCTCACCCACACCTACCACCCTATAGTTCTGTTGACCACATTTTTGGATGAGGTTAGTATGATTTTTGAAATTAGTAATTATGACATATAATCCAAGATTAGGAGCTTCCTAATTAAGCACTTAGAACAGTACACTTAGTGACTTAGTATATCCTTCTTGAATTTGAATGAACCCAATGGGTTTAGATAGACTCAACTCAAATCTCAAATAGAAATTAAATCAAATATATTTCACTTGAAACTTGAATTCACTTGAGTTTAAAGCAAGGTGATTAAGGTAATTAACTTAATTACCCTATTAAAGCTCAAAATTAATTAAATTTAAGGAAAGCTAAATAAACTAAAATAAATTCAAATCAAAATCTAAATCTAATGACCAGCATGAATAAATCAAATCAAATAAAATAAAGTCAAATTCAAATCAAGGTAAAAAAAAGATCAACCCTTTTGACATGGGTTTTACTTTATGTGGGTCCCACCAAGTCAAAGGTCGATCCACTAAAATTTGACCAAATAAAATCATTCTAAATAATTTAAATAATAGAATAAACATGTTTAAACATGAATTTAAAAAAATTTATATTTATTTAGTCCTTATTTAGGCTAATTAGAATATTTGATCTAAATGGGCTTAAATGAGCCTTATTGGGTTCAAACCCAAATCAAATTGAAATCAACTCAATTTGATTATAAAAATCATTTAGAAATGATCATTAAACATAATTTAATCAATCTTTAGATCCAATTTGACCAATTTGGTCATTTGCCCCAAATGAATCTAATTTAACCCACTAAGCTCAATTTGGATCAAATGGGTCAAATTGAAATCAATTTAAAATTAAATAAAATTAGTCACTCGAAATCATCTCACACATGTGATTAAACATGATTGGAGTCCAAACATAATTTAATTGATTCAAAATTAGTCATTTGACTCAATTAAATTTAACTTAACCCATTTAAGTCAAAATAGGTCAAGTTGACTTAAAATTGAATTAAGTCCTCATATGACATGGGTTAATTGAATTCTTAGTTATACAATCAATCAAAACTTAAACACAAATCCATTCATCAAATGAATAATAAAAATTATTCCAAAATTAAAAGAAAATTCAATGGACTAATCCAAGGAGCTTAAATCCAAATTCAACTCAATAAGCTTTGAGTCTTACTTATGGCTCACCTTGGATTTGGTTTAGACAACCAGCCACTAGCTTGAAATGGATGTGGTGGTGATGCCAAAGCTATCTAAGGTGAAGTCATAAGGAGATGAGGTGTAGATATACCAAGGAAGTGATGAATCCATGCAAAGAAGCCAAATCCCATATCTCTCCTATATACCTCAACTTCTCCTCATCCTAGCTAATTTGGAGGCTAATCCTAATCAATTGACCACCTCTTAGAGCTAGCCTCCAAGGCTGGCCATCAATATTAAAAAAAAGACTTCCTCCATGGATGAAGAAGAATCATAGCTTACGACCAAGGAAAGAAGAGAGAGGAAGAAGTTTTCACCCCTCAAACTATTCTTCCAAATATATTCACAAGGTTAAGAGGAACCCAATCAACCCTTTGGCCAAGACTCTAGCCACTGGTGGCCAGATTTCGGCCACATAAAGTCTCACATATATGGCTCTTGGCCATGCATAGAAGAAGGGGAAAAAGGCTTTGTTTTCCAAATATTTTTACTCCAACACATTCACAAGATGAAGAGAAACGAAGTCGAAGCCTTCCCCAAGCCTCTCACCACCAGCAAGCCATATATAAGCCAAAGCCGATGGTATAGAAGAAGAAATCTCTCAGCCATCTAAGGCAAAAGAAGATAGGGGATTTCTCATGCCCAATTGGCCTCCCTACACATTCCATGAATGATGTGACCTCAAACGAACCCTCCCCAAGGTCCGTCGCCATTGGTGAGCCAGAAACAGACCAAGGCTGACAGCAAACAACCAAGTGTTGGTCTCCACGGTTGGTTGGGAGGCAAGCCAAGAAATCTTCACCATAACTTTGACCTATAGAGATGAAGGTGCACGAAGCACGGTGACCGTTGGGGATTGACGTCGATGAGGTATGAACTTAAGCTGACCCCTCAAGGAATTTTGTTTAGTCCTTTGTTAAGAGAATTTGATCTCCATGGAGATCAAACCATATAGATCGATTGAAAATCAATCTTTGATCATTTTGCAATCAAAATCGTGTTGAAATTCCCTTGGATTGCCAGAAATTAGCTGAATTTGACGGACGACACCTACTTCTTGCCAACGAGAACAGAGGAGCGATATCCGCCATCCATTCCTTCTATTAGGAATGGACGGTCCTGATCTAGTCATTGTGGTATTTATTTTTGGTTTTATGTGTGTATATATGTGAGGGGACAACACGCAGATCCAAGAATATACTTTTTGAGGTGATCGGGTATGATATTAAGGAATAGTATACTATCTCGAGAGATAGAAGCCACTACCTTATAATGGACCTAATCACCTAATAAGACCCCTAAAGCATGATGGGTCTTCGAATATACCAAAGATTTTTTTTTTCTACTTTACTGAAAAAGTAAAGCAGGGTTTATTTAAACTGGGTTCGTTAAGTTCCTCATAGAGGTAAGCCTCCATAGTTAATTGCAACTTAAAGAAAGTGAATCCCTTAAGAATACTTTTGATTAAAGTAGATGGTTATTGTCTCCAAAGAATTTAAAGATAGGACTATCAACAAATTGGTTATATTTTAAAAAATTGAGTGGGATAGGTCAAAAGGGGAGAGTTATTATCGAAAATAAATGAGATGAGTAGGGAGTGCTCATGATACTAGGAGACCTAGTATAATTCTCCTCACCTCTAGGTTCATTGGGATTTATGTATTTGAAATTGAGGAGATTTATTTATTTAATTTGAAATTTTATTAGAAATCTAGGACTTATAATTCCACAATACAAGATTGTGGAAATGCCTAAGAGGTGGGGATTAATACTTGTAGCCTGCAAAGAGAAATAGTAATCTCAGATCCTAAATCTAAGGAGCTTTGGTGAGGGCCAAAATATGACCTAAATCTAAGACGGAAGTGGGTATATGGTTTACCTCCATAAGAGAGAGTAAATCACCCGACTGCTGGACTTATTACTGCCTAGTGTGGCTGTCAGCTAACTCCTCCTATGCTTTAGATCCATGTAGGCAAGTCATATGCTTTGCAAGATGGTTAGACTATTATTTATTTAGAAGAGAAACTAAATCCTTAAACCCACCACCTAAGAGACTAGAGCATGATGGGTATAAATAATGACTTAAATCTAATGCACTTTTTATCACATTTTATTTAATTTGGAACTCTTTATTATGACACAGGCTATGGGATTTTGTATACCTAAATGCATGAGAAATTGATTATGGGTCAATTCAATAGGAAAAGAGGTGTTCTTCCATCATAGGCTCTTAAAAAGTTAAGCCCATTTTATCTGGAAAAGATGAAAGACCTCTCTTAGCAAGAGTGAAATAAGATGGTTATGCATGATATTCAACATATAATCATCCAGCTAAAGGGTTGCTAAATATTTCATTATCTTGATTTAATGCCTAGGCTTTTTTACGTGAGGTTGTGAATTATTTTAAAATTTTAGTTATGAGTTATTAGTGGGGTAAAAAATTTATTTTTCATCCTAAGAGCTTAATCGCATCTAGGCCACACAATAATCAACAATCATAAATAAATTATGAAAAGACATGCTATTTCTAATGCATAAGCTAAATAGAATATTAAACAATTCTAGAAAGCTATCACAAAAGAATAAGAGGCCGATGCAGCCTGGTACCACCGTATAACCTGAAAAGAATGTGGGTAGTCGAGCTCTACCCTTATACATCCCAGCATATGAAAGAATAATTATAATTATAAAATGATAAGTGTTATGAGGATCTTCATTCTTCATCCTCCATTCTTCACTCTTCATCTTTCATTTCTTCATTTTGATTTGCTCCATTCTTTCTTTCTTTTAGCTTGATTGGGATGTTGTTTGCTCCAAAGGCATCACATGGTGTATAAGACTTGGTCTTATAACCAATGCTCATCCTAATCCCCCATAACACTTATCCTAATCCTAATGCAAATTACATTAAAGAGAAGGAATGTAAATGTAGCTATACCTGTAAAATAAATGTTAGCTAAATATACTATACAACCCACGCAGTTATATGAATAATTTAGACTTAGCACCCCACACATGGGTAACCAAGCCCACCTGTCCTAACTTGGGCTATGCTTAGGGGTATGAGCAACCTTCATAGCAAAACCATTATATTTTTATTATAACATCCCTTTAAGCACGACCCCCTACATAAATCATGATTAGGCTAATATTGGCCTGACATCCAGACTATGCACATACACTCTAACATCCAGTCTAAAATAATACGTCATAACGCCAAACATACACCAAATCATGCACCATCCTAACATAAAGCTAGAAATGGTGACTTTATCTAATGTGTATGTGTTAAGACTTGTGTGGTATGTCGTACCTAGGCTTTAGAGTTATGATTTGCTAAGTATGAAGGATTTAATTTATAAAGAGTTGATTTATCTTTAAGTGATTTAATTGATTTGAAGATTTTACTTAGTATTTTTTTTTGTTTCATATAGCCTACACTTAGCAACTAAGTGTTATAAAGAGAAGAAAGAGAGGAAATCTATCTTTTATCTCTACCTTATGTCATTTCTAAGGTAAGTTAATTAGCTTAGTTCTCTTTAATGAATGGTTTATTATATATTTTAATTAACTCTATGTTTACGTTCACATTAAATAACCCTATTCAATAAGAAAGACATCTTAAAATTAATTAAAATAGATTACTATCACATAACACACCTTCATTCATTTTTTTCCATCATGTATATCATGCATATGAGTAAATCTTAAGCATACCTATACATACAATTTGTATTTTTAGCATACTTATATGATGAATGCAAAGAAGTGTATTTGGAATTTAAATATTTCATTTTTTTATTGAATTATGAATGCATGCCTTATTACATAGAAAAGAGGGATTTTTCATCCATTAACTAGACACACATTCACATATATAAAATTTTTAAGTGAGTACGGTGCCATTATTTTCTACACCAGGGGCGTAAGGTACAATACCTACTTAGGGCTACTTAAAGTCTCGCAGTCCCGGGATGTCCAGACTAATATACCATTTTTTTAGATATATGTAGATGTATAAACAATTATAAGGATAGGAAAAACTCATGCAAAAGTTATGTTTGATTTATTTGATTTATGATTCTTATTCATTGGCCTTACCATACATACATATGTATAAGAGTTTTAAGTGAGTACGATGCCATTATTTTTTGCACTAGGGGCATAAGGTACAAGACCTACTTAGGGCTACTTAAAGCGTCGCAGCCTCGGGGAGTCCAGACTAATATGCCACTTTTTTCATATACATATGAATGTATAAAAAAAACCACATGAATAAGGAATCATGCAAGAATTCACATTTGATTTGGTTGTATGATATACATATGTGATATGAAATTCTTCCTAAGTCTTAACATGGAGATGCATAGGAGTAGATTTAGGCAAATGTTGTGTTCTTTTCAAATGAACTATATACTTGCAAATCCTATGTGAATCCATTTTAAGATAGGAAAAAGAACTTCATATTGCACAACTTGTACAATCATCACATGCAAGCTTATGGATATTTGTAATTAATATTATTTCATTTATAATAATTGATTTATAGGCTTTTGAAAATAGCTTTTGATTTAATAGTAGTAATAGCCACACATATTTTAATTTAAGTCAACACATGCAATTTGACATAAAAGAAAATATTTTATTTAATTAATTTTTAAAAGAAATAAATGCATGATTTCATATGACAAGCATTATTTAGCTTGATTGGAAAGAAATAAAGGAATGTAAGCACATGATTTCATTCATTATGATTAATTCCTAAGGACAAACATATTAAATAAGGTTATTTAAATTAAACCAAAATTCTTTAAAGACATTTTTAACTTTCAGTTTGATTTGATTTAGGAAATATGAAAGAGGTTTGATAATCCTAACCTAATTCCCCATGTGTGAATTAATTTGATTTAATTAAGAATATTTAAGTTGATTTTATGTTTTAATTAAGTTAAGGTATGAATTAAGTGAATTAATTAACCCTTACCTATATCGCCTTAAGTTAATTAACTAATTAATAATAAGCCAATATGATATGCAATCATATGAAAAGTAAATTTGTAATACTCCTAAGAATTGAAAGGGGTCTAATGCAATTGGCTTATGATTAATAGTTAATTAAGCTTAAGGGATCTCACTTAATTACTTTTATGATTTTGTCACATATGTGAGCCAACCATAATTTTATTATCTCTCACCTTGGTTTATTGAACACCCAAGGAGCTACCTAAGATCAATTAAAGGTTGCTTAGGTGTGCATGAATTGGTTTTTTTATTTTAATTTCATTAAGCCTTTAATTAATTGATAAAACACTTTGGTTATTTTTTAATTTGAATGATGAAATTAACTTAGGGGAAACGATCAAGGGCAAGGCCCCAATCCTAATCCCTAAATCATTTTAAATATTCAATTAGATTCTGATTTCCCTATCTTGAAGATTAATCACTTAATTAATCAATTAATCATTTCATTAACCATTAATTAATTTGATTTTTAAAGGTAAACAAAACTTAGGAAATGAATTAGGAAAAGTATCCCCAATCACATCCCCTAAGTTATCTTACTGTTCAAGAGAACTAATTAGTTTTAAATGATTAATCAAGTTAATGTTGATTCATTAATTATTAATTAGATTAAGAGAGTGATTAGGTATAATTAAGTGGTTTTCCTAATTAAGTAATCAATAAAATCCTAAAAAAATAGGAGAAGCAGAGGTCATTCCCATAAGCATCCATAAAAAATTTGAGATTAATTGAGTATTTAATTAAGGTGTAATTAAGCTAATTATATTTTTTGATAAAACCTTAATTAAGCCTAAATCACTGTTCAAAATTAAGTAATAATACTTTTCTTAGATTCTACTGTGAAATATCTTCAAAATGATCCTAAGTTTGTATTTTTTTTGGATTTTCTACAATTAGTTATGATTTTATGAAGTTTCAGGATTATAAACCAATTAATTAGCCCTAATTAAAGCCTTAATCCCATCGAGCCACGTGGAGGCTGATGCAATGCTTTCTACATGGCATGATAGGATTGGCTATTTAAGTAGTCATATCTGAAGGCTAACTTGGATAGCGGCAGACGCGCTTTCTCTGTGGACCGTCTGATCTAAGATCGGGCGGCCACAATTCGATCCATGGTTTAGGAAAGGAATCAAAGGATCTACCGCTAGATTTGTTCAGAGCCATTCATTCTAATCATGCGGGATGGATGGCTCATGATCTATCCCATTCGCGAGCGACGAAAGACGGATGTCGTCCATCTTCCCTCATTCGATCTGAGCTCACCCAAGCTCAGATTAACTCCAAATTCTTCACACACCTTTAGGGAAGGGAGACACACATATCCAATGGTTAAATTCACATGGGATTTAAATTTTCTTCACAAAAGACCAACCCACTTTTCTATACAAGGTTTAATTTGTGAAATTACCTCATCGAGCTAATGCCCGGCAGTGTAACGTTGGAGGTAGCTTCGCCTAGTTGAGGCGAGGCTCTATTGAAGAGCTTTGAGCTTGATTTGGGCTAGAGTGCTCGGTTGACCAATCCATACATGCAAGGGGCTTGACTCCGATCGAACTCACTCCTCCTATGGCTTGGAAGCTTGGAAATTGGTTCGGTTGGCTTCGATAGAGTATGGGGATAGTGTGGGTGCAAGGAATTTGGAATTGATTTAGTGGAGAGGGAGTATTGCTCGGGATTGGGATGTCTTATTTCAGTTTTGCTCGGGAATGGGCAATGCTAATCGAGAAGGGCTTGGGGATCCTTGGAAATGCTCTAAGTGGCTTCAAAATTGGCTTTGGAAGGCTCACGATGCAATTGGTTTTCTTTTTTGCTCAAATTGAGGGGGTATACCCTCAATTTCCCATGATGAATGGATGGAAGCGTGCGCACAATTTACACTGGCTCACCGTCGTCCGACTGCTGGACTTGTCTCCATCAAGTCAGGGTGGTACGCCAGGAGTGGGAGGAGTGATGGGAGGCTGTAATGGATCCATTGTGCAAGGGTGCAAAGGCTTGAATCCAATGGGTGCTCAGTTTGGGTTGGAGGTGAGTCAACTCACCTCCCAAAGGTCCTTGGCCTACCTAGGGTGGGTTAAATGGGCTAGGTTGGGTCAGAAGAAAGTTCCATGGAGTGCTAAGAGGTTGTCATGGGGATGGGAGATTTGATTTTGGCTTGGATCCATTTATTTTAAGTTTAAATCCTATGGTTTGATGGCTAATCCCCTTGGTGGGGTCCACTTGCCTTTTAAGGAGTCTTAGGTTGACCTAGGGTGAGTTTAAACTGAGTTAGGTTAGCCCATAAGATCCCATAAGTTGGATTTAAGTGGTTTGACTTGGATTGGTCAAATGGGTTCCATTTGGGCTAGGTTGGGTTGGTTTGACCAATTGGTCAAATTGGGTCAAACCAATGCTTGGGTTAGATTCATATGATGATTTGAGATATTTTGGTTCAATTAATTTGGATTGGTTTGGCCTAGGTTTGGATTTGACTCATTTGGATTCAAAAGGGTCAAATTGGTCAAGTTGACCAATTTGACCAAATTAGGTTGGGTTAGGTGTTGAGTCAAGTTCAATTGGTTGATTGAAAATGATTGTTGGCTTTGGTTTGATTTAATTTGGAATTAATTTAAATTTTTGTCAATTTGGGTTAGGTTGGGTCAAGTTGACCAATTGGTCAACTTGGGCTCAATCATGACTTTGGTCAAGTTCAATAAGTGATTTGGGATGAACTTGAGCCATTGGTTGCAATCAATTTGGGTTAAATCATGATTTAACCTATTTTATCCTTTTAGGCCAATTTGGGTCAACTTAGGTCAAGTAGCCAATTAGGCTTGGTTTGGCTCAATTGATGGTTTGGACATGTTCAATCATTGATTATGAAAGGGTTGAAGTCAATGGTTTCAATCAATTTGGCATATGATAGATTTTGGCTAGTTTGGAGTTCATTCGGGCTAAATATTCACTTGGTCAAATGCTAGGTTTGACTTGGTTTGACCCAAATCAATGCGATTGATCACCCCATGATGATTGTTAATCATGATGTGAGGTTCAGATTGTCTTAGTTCAATCCAATTTGGGTTGGATTAAAACTTGGCTCAAAAAGGTCTTTTAGGTCACTTTGGGTCAAGTGAGCCTAAATGGGTCAATTGGCTTGATCAAGGTTTGATTCAAGTTTAGTTGAACTCACATATGAGCCTAGGATTGAAATATAAATCCAATTAGAGTTGGTTTAGAGCTAAGTGGGTTTTGGTTCATATGACAATTTCAAACCAAAGGGGTTAACTTGGGCTTGATTTGTGTTGACTTGGATTTGGTTTGATGATTGTGATTTATGTTTATATTTGGGTCAATGATTGAAGGAATGATTGAATCATGAAGAAATCAATGAGTTTTGAGTTGATTTAGATGTCATTGAGCCAAGTTCAAAAGTTGGCCAAAAGGGTTAAAGTTAAGAATTTGATTTGATTTGAGTTTGGTTTTGGTCATTTCAATTTATATTCCATTTATATTTATGAAGATATAAATGGATTATGAGAAAATCACTTGAGTTTGGAGTGATTCAGAAGCAAATTTGATTATGCTTAGGGATGTAGGTCAAAAGAGGCTAACTTGGATTTTGAATTGGTTTAATTTATTTTTTGGTCATTGGAAAGTGGGTATCATTTATATTTATAAATATAAATGAAGTAATGATTGATTTATAAAGAAATCAATCATGTTTAGGTTGATTTGATCAATATTTGATTAGGCTTATGGAGGTGGGTCCATATGGCTTAAGAATGGTCTTGCTTTGGTTTGCTTTATTTTGATTTAATTTGAATGGTTTGAATTTTGATTTCATTTATATTTGTGAATATAAATGAAGGAATGATTGATTTATAAAGAAATCAACCAAGTTTTAGTTGGTTTGAAGGAGTTTTGCTAAGCATATGAAGGTGTTCATATGGCCTAGGGAGAGATTTGGAATTTGGACTTAATCATGGGTTTCAATCATTTGGAGTTTGGAATTGATTTATAATTTAGAATTTGATTTGAGATTGAATTTAATAATTGAGAAAATAAATTGGATTGTGGATGATTTGGATTTGGTTAAGGCTAAGTTCATAAGATAAAATCAAAGGACTTATGAAGGGATTTAGAGTTTGTATTTAGTGATGGATTTCAATCATTGGATAGTTGGATTTGATTTTGGGGTTTGAATTTGAATTTGAGATTTGGGTTTGAAAGAGGGAAGCAAGGATTGGGTTTGGGCTATAGGGAAGGCAAGTCTTCCAAAATCCCTAAGGAATAACCTATTCTTATGTCTAACTCTTCTAAGTCTCTAGGGTTAGGTTAAGTGTTCACCTAATCGCTAGAAGTGTCTTAAGACTAAAGAACTCTTAGTGTCTATGAGAGTCCAAGATCCATGATAAAGAAGTTGAGAGCTCACTCCAAAAGTGAGGTCAACAATCGAATGGTCTAATTAAACACCTTAAAGAAAGCACGGGTGATATTCTAATTGCCTGATCTTTGATTTACAAATAGTTTTTATTTCTATACATCAATAGTGCACTTGTGCCACTCAGAGGTCAAGATTGCTTTTCTTTCCATTGGATTCCTCTCCATTTCATCCTTCATAGAGTTCATCCAACATCTTGTACTTAGGTTTTAGAAATCTTTATTTGTCATAATAAAATGAATGGGTTGGAATAAATTCAAACAAATTAAAGAAAAAATTTTTGGTCAAAATAAATTTTTTATCATTTTAAAATAAAAGAAAATTATGGTTTTTTTTAAAGTCTTCTTTATCCTTGATTTTATGTTGTCTTTGTACCAAAGCTAGAGAGAATCAGGATAGGGTCCATAAATTGATACCCTTTGTTCTATTACATTCAAAGGTAGCAAACACCTAAGAATGTATATTAAAATGAAAGAGTTCTTTCAAATTTTAAGAAAATTCGAGAAATCAAAGGAAGTGGGCATAGTCTTACCTATCACCCCTTAGCACTATGATTAAAGCTTGAATTACATTTCTAAAAAAAATAAACTTAGAAGAAATTTATAAAAGAGGGCTAAGTATGAAAAATGATCCCAAAGAAGGCCTTATTGGCCTTGAACATAAGTCGATTAAGGAATTAAATGTGAGCCTTCTACCCTTATAGAAGGAAATTTTCATAAATGCAATTCAGTTATAATCTTAATCATTTTGTGATTCATCTCCATACATCCATTAGAATTTGGAAAATCAGTTGTTTGAGCTGATTGGCCAATTCTAGGGAGTGACTTGGAGGTAACCCTATTTTAAACACTTTAGAAACTGAATCATTAAGAGTTTTGGAGAGAGTCAAAAGATGAAGATAAATATATATTGTGAACAAAGATGACACGATAAAATCTGATTTTTACAATTAATCAATAAAAGAAAAGAGAGGGATGAGAATGAGAATTATGATTCTCTTGATAAAGTTGAAATGAATGAAATTTAAATATTATAAATTTAAATCAATTATCTAAATGGGATTCTTCTCCCATTGAATGATTGTTATTTCATAGATGACCTTAATTAATTTTAAAGGCAAATTATAAAACAAAAATTAATGAAAATTTTAATCCTTCTAAAATAATTCTAAAAAAAATCATGACCTTAAGATTGTGTTATAATGGTGATATTTCTATCTCTTAGAGTGAAAATATGAAAATTCTATCTCTGGTAGATTAATAGGTGAATAACTTAGGGCTTTATAAGCCCAAATTAATGAAGAAGGCTTTAGTTTTCATCGCATGGGCATTACGTTTTCTTATAAAGTAAATTTGATTGCATGTGTGAATCTATTACATTATCTTATGACTCGTTTGATGCTATATGAATGCCTAGCACATTGGTCATTGATTTTATTACAGTTTGAGATCACTTCTATTCCTTTTCGTGTTGTAAAAGATCAAGTTGTAGCTACCTTTTTTTTAGCATCATGTCCTTTACCCGAGAGTTCTCTTTTAAATGATGATCTTATAGATGAACAAATCATGACATTAGATGGTGAACCTAATTCCACTTGAGAATTATATTTTGATGATACAATAAAAAAAATAAATTTCTCTATCCCAGGGAAGGTAGGGATTGGATTGATTTTCATAACCCCTGACAAAGGAATGATGAGGTACTCTTATCATTTGTCTGAGCCTTGCATGAATAATGAAGCTAAATATGAGGCTCTTATAACTGGATTAGTACTAACAATCCTTATGGATATTAAAAGTATAAAAATCATTGGGGATCCCTAATAAATTATTAATCATGTGAGTAGAATCTATAAGATTTTGCACCCTAAGCTCTTTAATTATTATTAGTATATAATAAAACTACTTGAGAAAATTCCATATGTAACTCTATATAGGTTGTCTTATTGAGATAATTCTATAGCAGATGCTTTGGCTACGCTTGCCAAAGAAATTACATGTCTAGAAAAAGAATCATTTTTTATAGATGTCCAGAATCAACAAATTCTATCTCTTATAGATTTAGATTACATGAATAAAAAAAATTAGAAATGCAAAGAATAGCCACCCTTGTCGAAGGTCAAGAAGAGTGTGATTAGAGGCAACTATTCATTAACTATTTAAATAAGGGGAGGCTTCTAGAAGATAGGTCATTAGCAAATAAAATTAAGAAATGTGCCTTGTCTTAGCCTTGATTAATAATGTGTTGTACCATAGGTCATTCGATCAAATGTGGCTACGTTGTTTAGAAAAACAAGAAGCCCATAAGATTATGACTGAAATACATTCTGGATTGTGTGGTGCTCACCAATCCAAACCTAAAATGAAATTGAAAATTAAAAGACTTGGATATTGTTGGCTTTCGACATTAAATGACTGCATGAAAAGTGCACATCATTATCATCTATGCGAGATATATGGTGTAGTGTTACATCCTCCTAATGTACTACACCCAATGATTGCCTCTTGACCTTTTGAGAGTTGGGGTACCAACATCATAGATCCTATTAATCTATTGAGGACAGAGTTAGACCTACCCTCCCACCCTTCATATTAAAGGGAAATTATTGAAATTGAATTCAGAATGATTGAGTCAAATCACCTCAAATGACACTGAAAAGAAATGGTATAAAACTCACCAATAAAATTTTTTTAAAAAACTAAGAAATTACATTCTTAGTTCATAAACATAAGGGAATAACAAAATTCCATTCATATTACATTCTTAGTTCATAAACATAAGGGAATAACAAAATTCCATTCATATTAAAATTTTAATTGAGGTGTTTTTGCTCATCTTAGAGAAGTTGCTTGCAAAATCAATCCTCATATTGCTCTATAAAAAAAAAGGAAAATAAAATGAAATGAATGAAAATGAAAATGACCCTTAATCAAGGCACTACATAATTTTGTAATTTTCCTTCTTTAATTATAAGTGACTTCTTAATGTGGCATTCCACTAAAGAAGGTTCTAAGATTATCTTCTATGATGAAGATATACTATTAAGAACTCATCAACAACTTAATCAATGTAGAAAATTTGAAAAAGAAATATCTAGAATGCTTGTTGATCCGGGTGCATCAGTCAACATTAATTATAAATAATTATGAAAGTGAGTATATGTAGGCCCAATTCTAATCTAATCCTGATGAGATAGTGTCGTGTAGATTCAATCCAGAAAGGAAAAGACTCAATGAAACTTCAAGAAAAGAGAAGACTCGATAAAAGTTTAATCTTGAGACTTACCTTGAAAAACATAAATCTCAATCACGTTGTTGATTGAGGATGATAATTCAAACATAGAAGAAGAGTCTTAGAAATTCAAGAAGATCTTTAATGCTCTTGGATGATCATATCCAGTCTAAGTAAAAAAAAATGAATGGAATAATGAAAATAAAAGAAGGAGAAAATAATCATCATTATTAAAGAAAATTCACATTCATTCAGTATTCATGAAATTGGAGTCCTCAAGAATGTCCTTTTCTTTTATTAGTCATGTAAATTAAGGTAAAAAAAGGGAAAAATAATAAATAAACATTTAAAATTTGCTTAGTGCCTTACAAAATCTTGTATTTAGTCAAAGAATCATGAAATGTCTTACTAAGTAATTTGATTACTCAAAATAAGAAAGGAATTGAGTATGTAAAATGTTATATCAAATGTTGTATTCAGACAAAGAGTCAAATGCATCCAATGTCCTAGTAAATGTTGTTTCTAGGAAAATATCTAATGTATTGTTTTACAAGGAGTTGAAATGTTGACTAGAGAATGAAAGAAAATAAAATGGATAAAAGGACTATATCCAAGATCAAAGGATCAAGTCCAAAATTTCTGAGCATGTGGGTACTTTAACTCTAAACTCTTCTATATGTAAAAAAATAATAATAAAAATTAGATGTCTAAGACTTTGTCATCACAGCCTTTGCCATGTTGGGTGTTCTCACAAGGCAAATCTAAGATTCTTAATAAAATGTTTTTTTGGTAGGGGTAAAAAAATGAAATAAAATAAAATAAATCAATTTTACACCTTCATCTTTAAAATAGGTGTAAAGTTCAAAAATAGAAATCTTAAAGAGATAATGGATTTTCTTTTCCAAAAATCCTTATCCTTTGTCTATCAAAGATTAAATTGAGTATAATTTGATCCCATTGCAAGCTACCTATAGATAAGAGCCATAATAAAGAAAAGTTATGAAGCATCCTAGAAATTGAAACCAAAAGTTAGTTTGAGATTCAATACTGTAGAGCCATTGCAAGATTAGAATGTTAAATAGTCAGGGTCCTGACTTTCCCTTCAAAGGCACTCTAACATATTAAATGAATATTGTTTAGATGTATCTAAAGACCTCTATAGTGTTCAAGTTTAGGATGCATCATTAGAATTTTAAGAGAAGCTTAAATCCACAATTGATAAATTCAAAGAACTAAATTTAGACATAGAAGTTGGTCTACAACTAGTATCAATAATCTAACTTTTGATGAGTTAGATATTGATGATTTAATCAAGCTATTCTTTGAGTTCAAAAACTACTTTATCTAGAAATAAAATATTCTCCAAATATAGTGGTTTATAAGCTCAGACTAAGTCCATCGATGTGTATGATTAAACTTCAAAAGAAAAGCAAGATGTTGCTAGACTAAAAGCTAGTCAATGACAACTTTACATAAAAAGAAAACATTCTTCTTGGTTGGATAACATCATCTCAGCAAATACAAAAAAAAAGAATAAAAGAAAGGAAAGACAAAATCTACATGTGTTAAATCTTAAAACTAGGACAAATCTTTATCTTGAAGATGGGTTCCTATTACCCATATTTTATTTGAAAATCAAAAAGCTTTCATGCATAAGATTATCCTCTTTAAAGATAACTTATCTGAATATTATCAAATTAAGGTAATTCTTAAAACAAAATTAAAAACATACAACATTTAGAATCCTTATACGAATATTCTATTACATTGTCATATCATTCAATCTCAAAATATTAAGATAATTTATCAAAGGGTCATGATCAAGAATTATGATAACCTCACTATTTGTTAAGAAAAATTTATATATGGTCACCTTCAATCTGTGGGTGAAAAGGTAAGAATATAAAAATTCATCTTCTTAGGATGCCATGTAGATCTGCAAATGTGCTTATTCATGTGATCAGGTACGTCATCAAGGAATAGTGTACTATCTCGGAGATAGAAGTCACTACCCTTTAATGGACTTAATCACCTCAATAAGGACTCATAAGGACAATGGGTCTACATATGTACCAGAGATTCTTCCCCTACTTTTACATGAAAGAATAAAGCAGGGTTTATTTTAAATTGGGTTCGTTAAGTTCCCTATAAAGGCAAGCCCTCATAGTTAATTACATCCTAAGGGATGGGATCCCTTAGGAATACTCTTGATTAAGGTAAATGATAGTTGTCTTCAAATATTTCAATAGGAAAGGATTATCAATCGATTAGTTCATTTTTTGAAGATCAAATGGGATTGATCAAAGAGAGAGTTATTATCCAAGCAAGAGAAGATAAGTAGGAGATGCCCATGATGCTAGGAAACTTAGCGAGTATCTCAAGCTATCCTATGGTTGGGCTTTACATTTTTGAAATTGATTTAATTTGTTTGAGTTGCATTATTCATTAGAATTTTAAGACTTATGATTCCATAACACAAGATTATGAAAATGCCTAAGAGGTGAGAATTTAAGCTTATGGCTCACAAAGGACAGAAGCAACCTCAGAACCTAAATCCAGTAAGCTTTGGCAAGGGCCGACGGCATAACCTAAATCTAAGGAATAAATGGGTATTTGGTTTGTCTCCAAAAGAGAGGACAAACCACCCTACTGCTTGGACTTAACAATCACCTGGGGGTGGCCGCCAACTAACTCATCCTATGATTTTAAATTCATGTAGGCAAGTCTTATGCTTTATGCAAGTTAGCTAGGATGTCATTTATTTAGAAAGAGATTAAGTCCTTAAACTCACTCCCTAAAGAGATTAGATCATGAAATGGCATGCTTCAAATGACCTAAATCTAATGCAATTTAGATTTCATTTTTATTTTCAATTTTAGACAATTATTTTGACTCAACTAATAGGATTCATATGCCTAATGCATGAGAAATAAAGTTATTGGCCAAAATCAGTGAGAAGGGAGGAGGTGTGTTTCCACCATAGCTCTCAAAAGGTCAAGCCATGTTTCTCTGGCTAAGGTGGAAGCCCTCCAATCAAGAGTTAAATAAGATGCATTTGTGCATGATATTGTAAAAGAAATACTCATCTAGCTAAGGGATTGCTATTTCTTTTATCTTGATTTTAAACCTAAGCTTTAGGTGAGGTTATGAATCCTTTATTTTTAGTTTTGAGTTATTAAGTTTGGTAAAAGATTTTTTTTTCTAAGAGCCTAATCCACTTCTAGGCCACACATAAAGTGAGGAAGAAACTAGAAAAAAGATGCCACTTAATGCACAAGCTAAACAAATCATCAATCAATTTATAAAGTCCATCTAGCCTATTGGATTATGCTTAGGGGTATAAGCACCTGAACAGCAAAAGCATTTGTATTTTTATGAATTACAGTGCTCCTTAAGCACAATATCCTATAGAAGATAATGGTTAGACTAAGATCATCCTATCATTCATTCTACGTACATACATCCTAACATCTAGTCTAAAACATATATCACAAACTAAAAGCAAGCATCAAACCATACACCGCCCTAACCTAAAGCTAGAAGTGGTGACTTAGCCTGATTGTGCGCTTTGGAGGTTTGTGTGGTATGCTTAGCTATGGCTTTAAGTTAGAATCTTCTAAGTGTGAATCATGTTCAACTTAGAGGAGGGTTTAAAGTGATTTACTTATTTAGGATTGATTTTATTTCATGTTTTGATTAGGTTCAAGTGAATCCTACAATTAATTACTAAGTTATGAAGAGAGGGAAAGAGAAGAGAACTTCTTTTTCCTTCCCTAACCTAAATAATTTCTAAAGTAGATTCATATTTTTATTTTTTTTTAGGGAATGTTTTGATTAAGTGTTATAATTATTCCTAAGTTTAGATGAACTCTAAACAAACGTATTCAAAAAGAAAGGCATTTTAAGATTAAATAAAATGAACTAAATTCACAAAACATACATCCCTTCATTTCTTTCCCAACATGTATAACATGCATATAAATGAGTCCTAAGCATATCTATACATACAAATGAAAATGTTCAATCACACTTTATGATGCATGATTTTCATTTAGTAGAAAAGAGATTTATTATCCAATTTTCACATGCACACATGAAAGTAAGAAAGGCATAAGTGAGTATAGCACCATTGTTAACAAGAGGTGTAAAGTATAAGACCTACTTAGGGCTACTTAAAGCCTCACAATCTTGGGATTGTCCAGACTAATATACCACTTTCCTTAAATACAAAAGAAATGAATGGAAAAGAAAGGATGCAAAACTTTGTATTAATTGATTCATTTTGTTTATGCAATTTAAATGTGCAAGTATAGGTATCCTTCTTAAGTGATAGTATAGGAATGAATAGGATATGAAATTAGGCAAGTGTTAGGTTCTTTTCAAATGAACCATACATCTTACCAAATCCTATTCAAAACTATACTAAAAGTGAATAGAAGAAAAACCTACACTAAGCACATCCTTATATCTTACTCACATGCAAGCTTATAATTAAAATATAAGTAACACACTTTCAGTTTTGATAATTGATTCATGTATACTTAAAAATAATTTGAATTTAATAGTGATAATAGCCACTCATATTATTACTTTAGCCAACACATGCAAATTTGACATAAAGTAAATATTTTTATTTTAAACTTAGATTTTGAAAAGCATGGATTCATGAAACCACATGACATACATATTTAGCATGTTGGGAAAATAAATAAATCAATGAAAGAATGTAAACACATTCACTTCAATTAAATCCTAAAGACAATCTTATGAAATAAGAAAGCTTAAAGTAAATCAAAGTTTATTTAAGATGATTTTTGTTTGATTTAGAATTTGATTGAAGTTTGAAAATATGGATTGAGTTTTTTGTTCCTAACCCATTCCCACATGTGTTTAACATTTTTTTTAATTTTTAGATGATTAGATTTATTTTAGATTTTGATTAGGTTAAGGTATGAATTAAGCATGTTAATTAACCCTTACCTACACCACCTTAACATAGGTAACCAGATAATTATGTGCCAATGAGATGATATAAAATCTCACAAGAAATTTAAACTTGTAATGCACCTAGAAGAAAAGGGCCTAATGCAATTTGGCTCATGATTAATGATTAATTAAGCTAAAGGGTTTAACTTAAGTAATTTCAAAGCACCCCTCACACATATGAGTTAGGTTTTGATTTTCTTAATTAAACTTAGACTCTTGAACACCTAAACATCTACCCAAAGTAGATTAATTAAGTTCTGGAAGATTTTAAAATTTTTAAAAATTAATTAAGAGAGTAACTCATTAATTAACCATTAATTAAGAGAGGATTAAGGAAAAAAAGAGGGTTTAGGGAATAGCTTAGGGGAAATACCCCAAAATTATTTTTTAAGCCTCCTATTTACTGGATCAAATCATAATCAACTTTAATAAGGGATTAAAATATTAATCACACCCTTAATTATCCTTAATTAGATTAAGGGAGTAATTAGGAAATGTATTTGCAATTCCCCCAATTAATCCTTCAATAAATCCCAAGAAAATTAGAGGAGGTAGAAGTCATCCCTCAAAAACCCAAGAAGTTTGAGATTAATCAGCGAATTAATTAAGGAGTAATTAGTAAATTAATATTTTCATTAAAAGGTAAAATCAGATAAAGATATAACTCAAAATCCATTAAAACCATTTTTAAAATATTCTAAATTAAATTATCTTTTAGTAGAAATTTACCTCATATTTTTTTGATTTTTATTTAGGAGATATGAATTTTTAAATCTTAGAGGATTAATTAGAATTAATTAAAACCTAATTAAATCCCTTAGCACCAGACGACACGATGGTGGTGACAGCCAATGCGCTTTACATGAGCTGTGAGCTACCACTTAAATGTTGCATCATGGCAGGTGCATGGCAACGGTATGCGGTTTAGCCTCAGCCATCTAATCAAGATTAAAGTTGTCATTCTAAAAAGATTAGATCAGATCCAAGCGTGTGTTTAATCTCGGATGTCCATCCAAATTGCACGGATGGAACGCCAAGATTGTCCCTGTTCTTCCTTGAGGATTAATGGAGACCATCCATGATCTAAGCATTGATCTAAGCTCGATTGAGCTCAGATTAGGATAAAATTTTACACACACCATCTTACACTAATGGCAATCCTATCCAACGGTTGAATTTTCATGCCATGACACCTTCTTTCACAAAGGACCAACACCTCATAAATCTAATGGTTAGAAAATGCCATACCTCATCGGAGGTGATCACTAGTGCTCGGTTCCCTTGGAGGAGCTTCATCTGGTTGAGACGAAGCTATGGTGAAAGAATTAGCTCTTGAGGTTGTGTAGATTGCTCTATGGACCAACACCCCCTCTCTCCTTTGCGGATTTGATTGAATTGAACTTCTTCTTTCTTTGGGAACTTGAGGGAGAGCTTAGGCAAGCTCGATTTGGTCCTCGTGAGGGAGCGTGCAAAGAGAATTGAAGTGATTTAGAGTATAGAGGAAATTAGGAATTCTATGGAGCTCCCTTATTTTCAAAGGATGAAAATTGAGACTGATGATTTCAATTCCTTCCTAGGAAGCTTAGGAATACTCTTTGATGGCTCCTAACACTCTCTAGCACTCAATCGACAATGAGCATGTTGAATTCAAGTGGAATTAGGTGGAGTATATCTCCCCCTATGGCAATCGGACGGCTGAAGCATGGTTTGCCATTTTGATCTAATTATCCATAATTAAAAGGGTGAGCTTATGAGTGGATTGGTAACCTCCCATCTGCTTCTAATCAAGTGGAGGGAAGTTTTCAAATTGGCCAATTTGAGCTATGGGATTAGTTTTGGCCATGGGTCCATTTGGGCTGACCCAAACCTATTATGTTGGGTGCACCACCCTCCATAGGGTTCACTTGACCTATTAGGAAGGTATCAAGTTGATATGAAGAGGGCTTGACCAAATTTCCCATGGATTTGACCAAAATTTGTTCTATGGCCTAGTGGTAGAAAGGTTATTTGGCTAATTTTTGAATTTGGATATGTTGGGTATGTTGAGAAAATAGGTTTGGCCAAGTTTCATTGGATTTGGAGTTCATTTGATATGGTTTGGCTCATGTTGACCCATTTAGGTCAAAATGGGTCAACTTGGGTCAAGTTGACCAATTGATTAAATTGGGTCAAACCAAGGGTTAGGTCAAGTTCATATGACCATTTGAAATGTTTTGGTGGCTTTGGTTTGATTCAATTTGGTTTAGTTTTGAGTTTGGCTCATATGACTTCATTTAGGTCAAATGGGTTGAGTTGACCAAATTGAGCCATTTGACCTATTAGTGCTAGGTCATGGGTAGGTTTAGGTTTTATTAGTCATATGAAGTGGATTGATATCTTTATTACCAATCAATTTTGGTTAAGTTTAAATTTGGCTCAACATGATCCCTTTAGATCAAGTTTGGTTCAAAGTCAATTGGGCTAGGTTAGGTCTAGTTAGCTAATTGAGGCTTTGGTCAAGTTCATCAAGTGATTTGAAATGAACTTGACCCATTGGTTTAAATAAATTTGGCTTAGATCAAATTTTGACACATTTTGACCCTTTAGGTCAAGTTGGGTCAACTAGGTTAAGTGGCCAATTGGGCTAGGTTAGGCTCAAGTGTTGACTTGGTCAAGTTCAAACATAGTTCATGAATGAACATAGATCATTGGTTTCAATCAATTTGACCGATGGTAGAATTTGGCTATGTTAGTTTTCATTTTGGGCTAACTGTTGACTTGGTCAACCCTTAGGTTTGACTTGGTTTGACCCAATTTGATTGATTGATTATCTCATGATAATTGTAGATCATGATGAGAGGCATTGGTGAGTTTGATTCAATCCAATTTGATTAGTATTAGAATTTGGCTCATAAGAGTACTTTAGGTCACTTTGGGTCAAATGAACCTAAGTGGGTCAAATGGCTTGGTCAAAGCTTGATTTGAGTTTGATTGAACTTGTATATAGACTTATAATTGAAATATAAATCTATTTACAAGTGGTTTGAAGTCAAATGGGTTTTGAATCATTTGACAATTTCATATTCAAAGGAAGAATATGAATTGATTTGGGGTTTGATTTTTGAATTGATTTTTGGTTTAGTGATTGAAATTTATATTTATATTTGGATTCATGATTGTAGGGTTGATTGAATCATGAAGGAAAATCAAGAATTTGGCTTGATTTGATGCTGATTTGGCTAAGTTCAAGATTTTGACTTGAAAGGCTTGGATTTTGAGTGGATTTGAGTTTGATTTTTGGAATTGGTTTTAATTGTTTAAATTTATATTTCATTTATATATGTGAATATAAATGAGAATATAAATGGGTCATGAGAAAATTTCAAGGATTTGAAGTGATTTGATCATGATTTAGGCTATGTCTTTTAAGAGGGAATTTTAAAGGACTTAGAAAATTTTTGAGTAGGAATTTGAATTTTTGAATTTGGTTTGATTGATTTATATTTATATTTCATTTATATATATGAAAATAAATGAGTTGTGAGAAAATTCCATGAATTTGAATTGATTTGATCATGGTTTAAGCTAAGTCCTTAAGAGAAGATTAAGGACTTAAGAAAGATTTGAACTTAGGAATTTCATTCATGGGTTTCAATCATGGATTTCAATCATGGATTTCATTGATTTGAGTTTGGAGAAACTCAAGATTGGATTTTGACTTGAAGGAAGGAAGGTGAGGAATGGTTCAAGGGTAGGCAAATTTTCGACACCCAAGGCATTACCTATTCCTATAACTCTTCTAAGTCTCTGGGGGGTTGAGTGTCCACCTAATGATGTGTCTTAAGACTAAGGAACTATTAAAGTCTAAGAGAAGTCCTATGTTTAATATGGAGGGGTTGAGAGCTCATTCTGAAAATGAGATCAACACTCACTTTAATCAACTGAAGTGTGTTGACCTCACTTTTGGGGTGAGTTCTCAACTTTCTCATCATAGATCTAAGACTTTTATAGACACTAAGAGCTCCTTAGTCTTAAGACACTTTTAGTTATTAGGTGAACACTTAAACTAGGTTTACAGACTTAGAAGGGTTAGCCATAAGAATAGGTTATGCCTTAGGGACTTAGGAAGACTTGCCTACCCTATAGCCTAAATCGAATCTATGATTTCTTTCTCAAACCAAATCTCAAATTCATACCAAATCCAAAACAAATTTTCAAGACTCATAATTAATCTCATGATCAAATTCAAGCTCAAATTTCTCCATAAAACCTTATGATTGAATTCAAAACCCTTTCTAAGCCCTTTGATTTCATCTCATGGACTTAGCATTAACCAAATTCAAATCATTCCGATTCATTTTATTTTCTCAAAGATCAATTCAATCTCTCAATTATTTATCAAATCCAAATCTAAACTAAATTTCAAATAATTCAATCCCAAAATCAAATCCAAGTTCCAAAATTCCTTCATAAGCTATATAACCCATTCTCATAAACTTAGCCAAATCTCCACCTAAATTGTCCCAAACTTGATTGATTTCTTTATAAGTCAATTATTTTTTTCATTTATATTCACAAATATAAATGAAATCCACACTCACATGAGAAAAACCAAATCAAACTAAATCAAACCAAACCAAGACCCTTCTTAAGCTATATGGACCTACCTCCATAAGCTTAATCAAATCTTAACCCAAATCAACCCAAAATCAATTGGTTTTTTTACAAATCAATTATTCCTTCTTTTATATTCATAAATATAAATGAAACCCACCTTTCAATGACCAAAAATAAATCAAACTAAATTGATTCCCTTCTTAGCCCTTTTGACCTACCTCCATAAGATTCGTCAAATTTACTTCCAAATCACTCAAAAGTCAAGTGATTTTCTCATGAATAATTTATATCTTCAGTTATATTCTCAAATATATATGAAATATAAATTCAAATAGCCAAAACCAAATCCAAAATCAAACCAAAACCCAATTCAAGGCTTTTAAGCCATTTCCTTAGACTTGGCTAAATCGTATCCAAACCAAGCCAAAATTAATGGATTTTCTCTTGAATCAATTATTCCTTCAATCATCTATCCAAATATAAATGAAACCTACAATTATCAAACCAAACTCAAGTCAATGCAAGTCAAGCCCAAGTTAGCTCTTTGACTTGAAAACTTCAAATGAGCCAAAATATATTGGACTCCAAATTGATTGCAGTTGAATTTATATTTTAATCATAGGCTCATTATGAGTTCAACTAAACTTGAATTAGGCCAAAATAAACCAATTGCCCATTTTGGTCCACTTGATCCAAAGTGGTCTAAAGGACCTTTTTGAGCCAAGTTCTAATCCAACTTAAATTGGATTGAACCAAATCATTACGAGCCTCATATTATAACCAACAATCACCCTAAGATGATCAATCACCCTGAATTGGGTCAAACCAAGTCAACTTAATCCTTTGACCAAGTCAACCTTTAGCCCAAATGAAACCTAAACTAACCAAAATCCACCATACACCAAATTGATTGAAACTATTGATTCACACCAACTCATGATCAATGAATGAACATGACTTGACCCTCAATTAAGCCAAACCAAGTCTAATTGGCCATTTTACCCAAGTTGACCCAAATTGGCCTAAAAGGCCAAAATGGGTCAAATCATGATCTTGCCCAAATTGATTGCAACCAATGGCTTAAGTTCCTTTCAAATTGATTACTAAACTTAGCCAAAGCCATAATTGAGCCCAATTTGACTAATTGGTCAACTTGAACCAACCTAGCCCAAATTGACATGAAGGGTCAAGTTTGCCAAAACCCAAATTAAAATCCAAATTGATTCAAACCAAAGCCTACAATCATCTTCAATTAACCAATTGAACATGAACCAACACCTAACCCAACCCAATTTAGTCAATTTGGTCAAATTGGTCAACTTTGCCCATTTGACCTATGTGCATCCAAGTGAGCCAAAATCAAACTTAGGCAAAATTGATTGAAACCACTTGAACTAAAACTCTTCAAATCATCATCTGAAGCAAACCCAAGCCTTGGTTTGACCCAATTTGACTAATTGGTAAACCCAACCCAACATAACCCAATGTGAACCCATTTGACGAAATGAAGCCAAAACTCACAAACCAACTCATGGGACCTTGGAGGCTAGCCTAAACCAATCCAAACCCATCCTAGATCAGCCCAAAAGCAGTCCAAACCCATTTGGAGCCAAGACCAATGAAAATCCTCCATGGATCCTCTCCCCCAAGTGGGATTTTACCATAAATTTCAAAGTCCACCCACCTTTCACCTTGGCAGCCCTCACTCACCCAAATGAGGGATCCCTAAACCTCCTAGCCCACTCTACAAGAGGATAACACTTACCATGGACCAAAGGGAGGTGAGCCAACTCACCTCCCATGCAACCCGAGCACCCAAGGGATCACGGAAAGACAATAAACCCATATCTAGCTTGGAGCCTCCTGCCATGGACTCTCCCAATCCATACGAGCCAAGTAAACTTTAGTACAACTACTCCAGTGCTCTATCAATGACTGGCTAGCCAAAAAATAGAATGTCATCTCATTCGCCCACCTCAGCAAACCGAGGGGTATACCCCTCAATCACATGAAAAATGGATCACTTCGATTCAGCTAAGCTTCTAGAGATGATTTTGAGCCTCCTTGCAATCCCTAGAGAAATCCCGAGCATCCTATCTTCGACATTTCTCCTCCCTGTGCAAAACCAAAATAGGGGAGGCTAATCCCGATCCAAGTTTGCTCATTCCCCAACCAAAATTAAATTCCTCTTACACACACCTTCCCCGCACATCGTCAAAGCTACCCAACCAATTTCCTAAGCTCCAAAGCCATGGAGGAGGGATTTTGATCAAGAGTGAAACTCCAAAGCTTGATCCTTGGCCTTCCGAGCTATGAACTTAAAAAAAAACTCAATTGTATCTCAACAGGGCTTCGTCTTAACTAGACTAAGCTTCCTTAAGCATGACAGCCACCGGTCTTAGCTCTGGTGAGATATTTCCATGAAAATTGATCTCTAGCTTAAGTGGTGTTGGTCCTTTGTGAAGAAATTCCCATGTGAACTCATCCTAGCCGTTGGATCTTTTTGGATCTCTCACACAAAGGTGTGGGTTGTTTTTGTAGTGAATTAAAGCTTTAGTGAGCTCGAATCGAGTGATCCATGATGGATGGGCTTCATTGTTCATCACTCGCTGGAAGGAGGATCATGAGCTATCTGTTCTGCGTGATTGGAATGGACAGCTTTGATCAAATCGCATTAGATCCATCAATTATTCTCTCCTTATGCTGTAGGTTTGATCTGTACCGTCCGATCTGAGATTGGATGGTGGAGATCAATACCACATCCACCGCTGGTTGACTCAACGTACGAATGTGATAACTTAAATAGCCAATCCTGCGGTGCCACGTGGAAAGCATGCCATGTGGCACTGACTGGATTATGATGAGCAGTGGCTAGAATGCTTTATCCTAGGAGGCCTTGTGATGCCTTTGAGACAAGCACATCCAAATGAAGAAATGAAGGAGACATGAAGAATGAAGATAAGAAGACCCCCATAGTATTTATTCATTTGTAAATTATAATTATTCTTTCATATACCTGGTTGTATAAGGGTAGAGCTCGGCTACCCATTTCTTTTTTTGGGTTGTATAGTGGTACTCGACCGCACCGGCCTGTTATTCTTTAGCATTGGATTTATAAAATGCTTGATGTTATATTTAAATTGCATAATAGAAATAACATGCCATTTTCTAGTTTCTTTATGAATGGTGATTTAATGTGTGGCTTGGATACAATTAGCTCTTAAGGAAAAATTAATTTTTCTACCCCAACTATAACTCATAACTGAAATTTTCTAAATAATTCATAACCTCATATAAAGCATAGGTATTAAATCCAAATAATTAAAATATTTAGTAACCCCTTAGCTAAATGTTGTATGTTTAATATCATGCATTTAAACACCTCTTTTTTGATTTAGCCAATAACCTCATTTCATCATGCATTTAGATATATAAAAATCTTATGGCCTTTGTCAAAATGAAGAGTCCAAAATTAAATAAAAAATATTTGCATTAGACTAAGTCATGTCTTATACCACTCATGCTCTAGTCTCTTAGGGAGTGGGTTTTAGGATTTTAGTTTCTTTCTAAATAATAATAACCAAATTATCTTGCAAAATCATATGACTTGCCAACATGGTTTTAAAGCATAGGAAGAGTTAGCTGGCTGCCACTCCAAGCAGTTATAAGTCTAATAATTGGGTGGTTTACTCTTTCTTGTGGAGGTAAACCATATACCACTTTCGCTTTGATTTAGGTCATGTTTTGGCCCTTGCTAAAGCTCCCTAAATTTTGGATCTGAGGTTGTTATTATCATCATTCTATAAGCATAAATCCTCATCTTTTAGGCATTTCCACAATCTTATATTATGGGATTATAAGCCCTAGTAATCTAATAAAAATTTAACTCAAACAAATAACTCTCTTCAATCTCAAACATATAAGGTCCAACCATATGATAGATTAGAATGCTCACTAGGTTTTCTAGTATCATGAGCATTCCCTACCCATCTCCTTTGGCTTCAATAATAAGTCTCTCCTTTCAATCTATATCATTTCATTTTTCAATATAGCTAATTTATTGATAATCCTATCTTTGAAATCTTTGCAGAAAATAATCGCCTACTTTAATCGAGAGTATTCCTAAGAAATTTACCTTCCTTGGGATGTAATTAACTATGAGGGCTTGCCCCCATAGGGAACTTTTGAACTCGATCTAATATAAACTCTATTTTATTCATCCATATAAAGTAGGGGAAAAATCTCTAGTATATTTGAAGACCCATCATGCCTTAGGAGTCCTTATTAGACGATTAGGTCCATTATAAGGTGGTGATTTCTATCTTTTGAGATAATGCACCATTCTTTAATGTCGTACTTGATCACTTCAATAAGTACACCCTCAGATTTGCATGATGTCCCCCATAAACATATCCAAAAATAAACACCATAGATTTTTTTGGTGACTCCGTTGGGGATGGTTCCTCTCTCCATCTCTAGTAGACAATTGTTGTCTCCAAGCATCGATATAGGACTTGTGTTTCATATAAGTCTAAGACTATCTCTCTTTTTGTTGGCACTTAGCTTATTTCATTTTCAAGCAAAGCTTACTAACATCTCTAGGATTTAGGACCTCACTCATTGTAGGTATTGAAACCTCCATTGGTTCCCCCAATAGGTAAAAGATATAATTAACTAATGAAAGGGGATGGCTAAAATTTAGAACCTCTTTACCATTAGCTTGGTGAGGCAAGGTTCATCTTATATTTAAGAAAATAAACTCTTTTGCAAAATGCCACTTTCCAAAAGCACTTTTTTAAAATTCACATAATGAAAGATTTGCACAAGATTCATAAGAAGTTTTCAAAAGCACAAAATTCATATAACCAACCCTCATTTAACAATTCCTATAATTGTTACATGGAGGCTCTTTTCAAAATAAAAATCAACAACTTTTAAGAATCCCGTTTTCAAAAGCACATTTTTGAAAATGGTTATTTCCATTCAACATACCCAAATTTGTTGAATGAAGATTATGTTTTCAAATAAAATCATGACATAAAATTGAAACTCCACTTAGCATATTTCATATATGCTAGAGTTGAAGTTTCCCTCTTTTCAAAAGTAAGAAATCACACATAAAATGAAGACATATTTGAACCCCCATTTGATATACCCAAATTTGTCAATGAGAGTTCCCTTTCTTTTGGAAAATCAAAACAAATTGAATTCTATTTAACATACTTACATTTTTCAAATAGAAGTCCTCTTTTCCAAAGTCTTGAAAATCAAAACACATTTAGACTCCATTTGACATACCCAAACTTGTCAAATGAGAGTCCCATTTTCAAAAATTCCAAAAACAAATTGAACTCTATTTAACATACCTAAATTTGTTAAATAGATTTCCCTCTTTCAAAACCACAACATATTTGAACTCTATTTGGCATATCATATTTGTCAAATAAAGAGTTCCGCTTATTTTTCAAAAAAAAAAAAAAGAGAACAAATCATAAAGACAATTGGCTCCTACTTAACATACCAAATTTGTTAAGTAAGAGTCTCATTTTCAAATCATCAACACACTTGACTTCTACTTAACATACCAAATTTGTTAAGTAAGAGCCTCATTTTTAAAAATTATAAACACACTTGGCTCCTACTTAACATACAGAATTTGTTAAGTAAGAGTTCATTTTCAAATCATAATACACTTGACTCTTACTTAACATACCAAATTTGTTAAGTAAGCGCCTCATTTTCAAAACAAATCAACACATATTCAACACACTTTACTCCTACTTAACATACCAAATTTGTTAAGTAAGAGCCTCATTTTCAAAAATCATTTGGCCTCTACCTAACATACCAAATTTTTAAAGTAAAATCCCCACTTTCAAATCAAATCAACATATATCACACACTTAACCAATCATCACAAACAAAGATGTTTTCACAAAATTTTTAAAAATATAATTGAAAACCTTTTTGGCATACCTAAATTTGCTAAGTAAAGGTTTTCCAAATCAAACTTTCAAACAAGACATACAACATATATATCTCCAAAAGTCTCTCCAAATATTTGAACCCTCCTCGACATACTTAAATTGGTTGAGTATGGAGAAAAGGAAAGAAAAGAAAAGAAAAGAAAATTTATTATGATTTGAAAATACATATATCACTACATGTACATTCCAAAAAATATACAAGGAACTTGTAGTGGAATTTAGAAGGATAAAGAAAGAATTAATTAAAGCCATCTATGAAATATCATTCAATAAAATCTTTAAAAAATAATAATTCAACTTTAAAAAAATTATTTCAAAATTATCAAGAGAATCGTAATTTCTAGAACAATTTAACTCTCTCAATTCTTTTATTGATTATGGGAAAGAGAATAAAAAAAATATTTTAGAAGAATTTAAAAGTTTGCTTACCTTGATTTTCAATCACTTTTGAAAATTATATCAATTCTAGAGTTAAAGGAATCTCTTGA